>OY728125.1:1401371581-1401934081 GCA_963277665.1 Viscum album
TTTCATATTTTTCAGAGATTTGTTTTGGATGATTTTTGAAAAATAATGCATTTTAATAAAAAAACTACATTTTCATTTAAATAATTATAAATTTTAAATTATATTTTAAATTTTTTTTGAAGTAAAAATAGATTAATAATACATATATAACCCCTATTTAAGTCATTATAACCATTTTTATATTAAAATTGGTTATAAAAACTTATTGAATTTTTAAACATTTTTAATTTAAAATCTCATTTTCTCGCCACATCTGTGAGATTAATATTAATCTTAATTTTTCAACGTCGGTGGATTGAATTTTGAAAAACATACATACATGGTTTTAATCATAATTATATTTGTTTTTTAATAATACCATCTTAATTTTTCACAAAAAAATATTAGTAAAAGTTATTAAAATTAATTACATTGTTTATGTTAAAATTAAGCATAACAATGGATTAAACATTAATCATAAGGAACAAAAATGATCTCAACCCTTGTCCAAAAACCATTTGATTCCAATAGTTAGACTACATCCCCTTTTGGTTATAATTTTATGGGTTATAGGGATATTATTAAACACATGTTCCTTATATAAATGGTTATGTAAGGAAAGAGATAAAAATAGAAATTTTTTTACATTTAACATTTATAAAACTTTTAGATACCTAAAAAATAACAATTTTTCTATTAAACAGGCCATTTTAAAATTTAAATGGGTTGATTGTGTTGTAATAATTTTTCATTAATTTTAAAGGATGGTCTAGTTAGAAAAAATGCTTATGAAATGCCAACGTAGTGATTATTTAGTTAATAATTAACAAATATATATGATAATAATTAACAAATATATATGATACTATAAGTATTAAAAGTGAAGTATATTGATTGAATTATTGTATTTAAATATTTATTTATATTATTATATCATTATAAATAGATTTTAAATGAAATATAATTGAATTCCAATATCTTTTTGATATTTTAAAAATTAGAATTAAATAAATATTGTGAAAACTAATATTATTGTCTTTTATGAATAAAAGATATTTTATTAAATGATTCAAAATTAATTAAATAATATGTTCTGAAAAGTGATTTTTAAGTGTAGATATATAATAAATATGGTATATTAATGGACCAATTATTCTTTTTTTATTAACATATTTACCCATATACTATAAAAGTTTTGTTAACACAGTATAGGTTTAAGTAGTGTTTTAGCGTGTCACATGCACTTGTTTTAAAATTAATTTAAAAAACACATGGTGTTTCTATTTTATGAAATATATATCATATTAATAATTTAGTGGATATAAATTTAAAATAAAATACTTTTTATAGAATTAATTTTTATATTACTTATGTTAGAAAATAAGATCCTTTAATAGAGACAAGAATGATAAAATTGGGGAATCTTAAAAGTTAAGGAACCAAATTGTTAAAATGAACATATTTTTGTGTAGTGGGTGTTTATGTGGACCATGATTATCCTTTAAATAATTATTTTTTTTGATTTTTAGACACATTAGGTAATTTATACCTTTCATTAATGAATGACTATTGGTATTTTCAAGAGTGCCACTCCTTATACACTGTAAAAGGCCTCCTCTCCAAAAACATCCTCACACCTCTCAAGACACATTGGCTCAACCAAGACCTAAACAAATATCTCTTAAAAATCCCTCCCCTTATTCTATAAGCCTAAAATGTTTCATAAATTCATCCAAATAGTACTTTTGGTACAAACAAATATAAGTTACCTAATTAAGAGATAACATATTTCCTTAAGTTGTTTAGTTTTATTTCCATTCTCTACCCGTAATATCTACATATTATATGATTAAATAACAAAAAATATTATCATAAATATATTAAAATGTTTTCATAATATTTTTTTAACTTACACATACACACACTTCTATCTAATTGGTTCGGAATATACTGTTTATGGGTATCTCAAACTACTGCCTCACAAAATGATGATTATTCATTTTTCCTTTATCACCTCTCATGGTGGATTTTTTAAAGGACACTATGTTTATATATTATATATTTGATTCATATTATTTCTTTATGTTTCATTACGAATTTTATAACACAAACTATTATACTTTCCAGTTTTTGTAAATACGACAACACTGTTGGTGGAAGTGTGGACTACCACCTCCATAATGTGAAGTGACTCATTCATGTGATACATTTAATGTATAAAGTATGGTTTCAATAAACATATATAAATTATATAATATATTTAATATTATAAAATTATAATATACATATGTAATATTTAATTATAATTATTTTAATACAATAATGAAATGAATGTAGTGTTCATGTGTATGTACGGCCTACCGTGTAAACGAATGGAGTACTTTATTTCTTATCTCCAAATATTATGAATTATTCTAAATACATATGTTCTGAATATATATGATAATTCAATAATGTTTTAAATTATAGAGATGATGAAATCATGATCTATGTAATTGGAACAACAATTAACAAGTTAAAACATAATTGAAAAACCTAGACAATTAACACTCAAAATAGTGAAAATAATGACAGATTATTAAAGAATGGTTAATAAGATATTATATATAGTTAACATATGATATTAGAAACATGATTAAGGTTTTGTTATATTTTAGTAATGTATTTGAAACCACTATATAAGACGATAAACACCCAAAAAAATATAATTAATGTATGGGATTTCATCTCAATTTACATTCCATTGAAACTTATTTGTTTTTACGCACCAAGTTACATTATTATCAAGCATATACTTCCATTTTCATGTTATATCATGAATTTTTTTAATTTTATACTATTATAAGTTTCCCTCAATTATTATTCATTGATGAATATTTTTATTTAAATGTTTCAAAGTGGAATCAGACATTTTGGAATAATTAAAAATTATTTTCCTCAAGAATGTAATTAATAATAACCTTTACAACCTCACCTAATTCTGATCGTTAGCTTTCTATTGTAACAATCAGTCCCTTATGATCATTTTTATTGTACATTACATTTTTTGTAAATATCCATTTTCTTATGTAATGGATATTTCTCCTACATATACTGTATAACATTTTTATATGGTGATCAATTATACAGTTATTGGATTAACTATAGACATTTTGATAAATATATATCTTTTATTCAATTCGAATAATTAATAAAGAATGTAGTATTTTGTTTAAATTGATTATTTGATATGAAGATTTATTTGGACCTGCAATTAGGTGTGAATCTTAGAGTTTATTTAGATCTTTTATGCATCAATAGGTTCTCATAAGAATATTAAGTTATCCAAATTAGAAAGGATTCTATTTATAGTTTTACACAGTTTATATGATGGATCTTGACAGTATAGGTCCTCATATGCCTTAGAAATGACGTCAACCCATAAATTATATCCTGCATAGATATTTCAATTATTATTCATCCATGATATTTTGCGTTGACATATCAATGAATAATTTTAATTTTCCTTCCATTGATTAAATGACATATGTTTTAGTTTATTACCTATCCATATTGAATATACCTTTTCTAGTTATTTTAATTGAATGTGTTATAATTTACTTACCTTTACACATTGATTTATTATCATTGATTCATTATTTATTCAACTTTACAAATCCATACTATGAATTTGATCTCACCATTATTATGTTCCCCTTCACCGTGTTATGAAGACGAAATATTTGAATAAGTGTTAAAGGATGCAGTTTATTTTATTTTATAATGTATCATGTTTTTATCTTTATTTCCCTGATGTATTATGGGTATCATGAATATAATATGGATTTCTAATACTGAAAAATTGATCGGCCCGTTGAGATTTGATTCATTGAAATCAAGAAAATGTAATAAAATAATGTATCGTCTCCTGGATTCTGTGGTCGGAGCATTATATTTGGTATCAATGGAATTTTATCATCAACCTTGGAAAATATATTTTCAAAATAGAGATTAGGGAGCACAACCATAAGGTATTCATTGAGAATAAGTAAGGAATCAGTTAGAGATTATGTGGGTGTTCCTAGAAATATAACCTTATTTGAAAACTATAAGTGGATGTGGTTATGGCACATATTCACCTAGGAGTAACAAATCCAACAAGTTGGTCTAGTTCAAACTCAGTAAAACCTAGTCAAATAAAATAGTTCTTGTTACACACTAGGTTTAAAACTCCCAAGGGATACACTTTGGATATTTCATTTTTTTCTTTACATGCCATTATAGATGATTTTAAAGATATCTCCAAAGAAATAATTTTTATGATTATGAGATTATCTATGTATAAGATTCTCAATTTATCTTATGTATTACACTATATTTATAATTATACAAATTTCAAAATTTTATGATATAATATGCTATATTCTATTGTATATAAATTTAGCCAAGAAGGAGGAAGTGTGTCAACACTCATGGTCAATATAGAGGTTGCCATTATGAGGAATTCAATAAAGTTGGTATTGGAACTGTGCACCTTATTGATATATTAAAACAACATAATAAGGTTACAACACATAACCTTGACTGAATAAATCATATTATTCCATAAAGAGAATCTTTTATATTGGATCGCGTTATGCGAAAGAAGTCCTTCTCGCTTAGTTGGACTAATAGTCCAAATGTAGATGAGATATTGATTAATTATATGGATAAGATATATTTGTCCTCCGATTATAGGGAAAATGAAAAAGTTACACTTTTATTTTATTATATTCAAGGTGATATTGATATGTGGTGGTCTCTTCTCTAGAATAAAATATAAGAAGAATAAATTAACCTCATGCAATGGAATAATTTTAAGGAGACATTATCCAATAATTAATTATCTTGTGATCAACAAATTGAGATGAAGAGAAAGTTTCATATTTTAAAGGATAAAGAAGAAGAAAGTGTTGCGGATTAAGAATCTACCATTACCAGGTCAGACAGGTATACTTTCGATTATATACGCAACACATAGTTCAATATCCACATATTCATTGAATGTATTAAGCCAAATCTCTGAAGGAAACTGCTTCCTAATACGGTTACATCATATAAATAAATAGTGTTTTATGATACAAAAATGTAAAATGAATCTTATAGAATCAATATGTAATGCCCTGGCCCCAGTTACCCAGAGTTAGTGCGTTATTGTGTAACATTGGCATGATCACAAAAGATCAAGTCTCGAAAGACCGATTAGTTCTGTAGCCTTGGAAACACTAGATGCATTCCTAAGTCTTACATTACAACATAAAGTAAAACAAAACTACAACCACATCTTGTCTTCATATCCCCTCATACTATCCCTGAAGGTCATTCATAATATACTTCTTCACATCCTAGAAAAATTAAAACATTGGAAGGGGTGAGCTCAGATGCTCAGTAAGGATAACAATATAGCGGAAGCTTTCATAAATAAACATTAACGTTTAATGCAATATATAACTAAAACAAAAGTATTTTAAACTTGAACTTCAGCATAATATGGCAAAAATAAAATAAAATAATTCCATTTACTTATTAACATGGATATTCTACTAGTCAAATAATCACATGCAATATCAATAACCACTTTCATAATGAGGGAATGCATAATTCCACACTATCATAACCACATATCCAAGGCCTCGTGCCAAGAATACAAATAAGATTTTGTCAAGGCCTCATGCCAAGACACTAGTTTGTCTCATGAGACCTACCGATGCATCGAGGAGCTATAGCGGGCTCCACCTGTCACTTATTAAGTCCAATACATTCCTCATATGAACAGGTTCAAACATATCATAACATAATCGTATCACGTAAAACATGCATAAAAGAAACATAGAATTTCAACATTTCAGTCACAAGATATCAATACAATACATTGATATAATAAAAACATTATCAAAACTATTTTCAATACCAAAATAAAAGAAAATTAAAACTTGGTATTTATTTTTCATTTAAAAAATGTTATGGCTTGTAGAGGAAGCCAAAACTCAAATAATGGTCATGGCGGAAGAGAAGTCGTTGTCGCCGCATAAAGACGACAAAAAAATATTCGCTTTTGTCATTTAGTAAAATGATTCATATAAAAAATATTCCTTTTGAATAAATGTAAAAGTCAAAGGGGTTTATACACTGTATAAAAGAAAGTCTTGTATTAAAACATAATATGCCTCATGAAAGAATATTGAGACGAAGTAACTTAAAAAGATCATTTTTTTAAATAAAATAGATCAATTATGTGTATTCAATATAAGTACACATAAAGAATGTAAAAATAAAAGGTATGACATAATAATCTCATGACATAATTTTAAAGTAGGAGATTAACCCAAAGAACGGAAATTGGGTTAAGAAGTTCCCTTACCTCATGTCCGACTTAACTCGACCATTATTTAACCTCTTGACTAATAAACTAGAGTTAATTTATAATTTCTTAAGAACCGTTTTCAATTTTATTATTCCTTTTATATCACTTATTACCATTTTATGAACATTATGTAATTATTTATGTTAACAATGGTCGTTTTGTCGATCTTTGGTACTCGAGTCAAAAATAAACTTCTTATATTTACAAGTTGTTCATGTGGTAAAATATTTATTATATAAAAAATTAAGTTCATGATGTAGATATCATATATATCATATATATACAGTATATGCATTCATTCATAATATTACGTAACATTTAGAGGTAAAAAATGAAATGCACCATTCATGGAGACGGTAAGTCGTACGTACGCTTGAACGCTACTTTCATTTATATTTCATATTTAATGGAATGAAATCATAATTATATAAAGGTTTATTATAATTCCAGTATAATTTCATATATAATATCATTTACTCAATCCTTTTAACATCCCACATATGGCATTAACGATTCAAATCACTTTGAGGGGGCGGTAGTCCGCACTTCCTAAAATGAAATTATCGCGTTTACCCAGAATGGAAATCATAAAGGAATGCCATAAATGATAATTACAGAAGCATAAAGAAAACATAAACATAATATATATATCATATATGAAAATAGTTTCATCATAATGTCCACCATGATAGGTGTTAAAAGAATATTGAACAATCATTGTCTCGTGAGGTAGTAATTCACCACCCATCGAAACTGTATGTTATTTAACCATTAGACGAAGGTATGTGTAAGTGTAAATAAAATACTTCTCATTAAAACATCCTAGTATATTTTAGATACAGTTTTTGTTACAAAATAATGTAATAAAAAGAGTTTAAGTGGTTGGAGAAGCAAAATAAATCAAAAGAACATAAGAGAAGACATTACCTTAAAATAGGGTAACTCTTTTTGATTTGAGCCAAAGGCTTCCTTGGGAAGACTTATTCCCAAATTGAGGCTTCTATGAGTAAGAGAGGGAGTTGAGAGAGTATTTGGTCTGAGTTTGGCCGAGCCAAATGGCTTTGATGGTGTGAATAATGTGGTATAGGTGGGGACCTTTTATAAGAGGAGAGGAGGGGCACTCTTGGAAAGTAATGAAATATTTCATTGTTATGAAGTGATTTTTGGATTTCAAAGGTCCAAAAATTAATTATTTTCACGTATAAGGTGATAAGAGTTCTACATCTACCCATAAAATAGGTTTTTGAAAAGTTTAAGTCCTAGATTTTACATTATCTTTTCATTTTATTTAAATCGTTAATTAATGAGGTAATCACTGCATCATCATGGTATCATAAAAATTTTAATTTATTTAATGTATAAAAATTATAAAACAAATACCATGATGTAGGAAATATTTTTATATTTCCAATGAATATTTATAGTCAAACTTTTAACTTATATAACCCCACGTAATAATTTTTTTAGTAAAACAACACATGTTTGTGACAATTTTATTTTTTACTTTAAATAAAAAGTTATTAATGTCATCTTCTTACCCAAGTGGCTCCATGGGGTCCCCAAGTTGACCCATGGATTTTCTTGGTCTTCCATGACTCATAAGATAAGGGTAGGACAAGTTTCAAGATATTTTCTTATTTTTATAATATCATTTTTACCTTAAGTTTTACTAATTAGCTTTAATCGCGATTAATAAAACTTAAAAGTTACTATTCACCAAATAATTATTTTAATCCCATTGAACCACATTTTACATCATAATGAAAACAATGTATGTAAAATTTTTGAAATTCAATTCATAAAAGCGGAAAAGTTTCATTTAAATGAAAAATCGGTTTTTTAACTACTATTTAGTGGTTTCACTATTCATCAAATATTGAAGTTTTTCATAACAATGCAAAAATTTAACCCTAATCTATAATTGATATTCTGAATTCAAAACTGTTTTATATTTTAAAAAATTCAAAATATATAAGTTTTATTAAATAATTTTATAATTAATTCCCGCTGTCACAATAAATATCGTGTTTTTAAGAAACAATATATATTAAAATATTAACAATTTTTTATGTCCAATTTCAAAGTGAAATTAATTGTAATGACCACCATTGGATAAAAGGGTAACAATATATTCTAATTATACTTTAAAACCACTCAATAGTATAATTTATCACTATAAATTATTTTGATTAAAAAAGTTGTTTTTAAGTATTTTTCACTATTCATAAAAAAATGGAAGTTCTCATAAAATTACAAAAAATTTATCTTATGATAATTTCGATATTCCAAATAAAGAAATGAAGTCCATTTTGAAATATAAAATTTATATAATTTTAAAAAGTGGTAATTACTATTCATAACGGCTACTTTTGTTGGTCACGGTGTGTTAGAATCTCGAACTTGGGTGCAATGCAAGCTATTGCATTATTGAGAGAGAGGCGTACCGTGGAAGCTTGGGGTGTTACACAATATATTCAATGAAATAGAGGATAGGAAGAGGTAATTTGGGAACAATGAAAAGGGGAATGGTTCAAAGAAGGCAATGGGAAATAATTATTTTCTCACAAGTTATAAATGTAGAAAGAATCAACATTGTAAATTCTTGAATAGATTGGGAGCATGCTTTAAGTGTATAGATAATGGTCACAAGACAAAAGAATGAAAGGGAATAATTCAAATGATTATATTCAATGTTACAATTGTAAGGAGATTGGGTACTGTGAAATTAATTCCTGAATTGTCAAGGGAATATAGCTCCATATAAAATAATAGATCAAGGTCAACCACATGTTATTAACACAACCAAGGTGGAATGATTAATGTTAATATGTATTTGGATATATTAAATATTCTGTAAAAGTATTTTATTTACTATGTTCCCATCATAATATTTATGAAATATAAAAATAATTCATGACAATAATTATTTATTAAGGATTTGAGATCATATGTTGAATTTTGTGAAGAATTATTTTCAATAAACAGTAAACGTTTTTTGAAAAACAAATGGTGGAAGGAATGAAAACCATTAATATGTTCCTAATATTAATAAAATGAGGTTTGGATTAAGAAATTATTTATTTTGATATGTGTTGACTACCTTGGAACTTAGTAATGATTTATTGAGATAGTGTTCCATGATGTTATTAATAGAGTCTAAAACACTTTTGGATTTATGGAATATATCCAATATCATGTGTTTTATATAAGGAATAAGGAATAATTCGTGTTCCCAATAAATTAGTATGGTAATTCAGGTTATTACCAAATTTCAAGGAAATACTTGATGAAGGTGTTTACATATTCATCTAGTAATGATTAAAGAGATACATCATTAAGTTTTCAAGAGAATGATTTGTTCATTTAAGAAATTCAGTGACCTCCTTTAAAAAGTTTTGGATTATAATATTTTGGAAAAGATATACATTTATGAAATTGATTAAGTTGATCTTGGAAAAAGTTATTATAGATTATTGTATTACTTCACCATACAAGTTGAAAAAAAGAAATAGATAAAGTTAAAACCAATTGATAGTATATACTTTATAGAAATGTATAATTATTTATATTCTTATAGACTGATAGAATTCATCAACAATAGAAAAAAAGGGTTTTGAGAAAAACAAATTCTATATTATCATCATTTTTATGATATAAATGACCTATACTTACACCTATAGTTTATGGTTTTGTGGTCAACCACTTCCATCTGAACATGTTCTCAAGCACTCTCTACCAGAACTTGATTGTTAGATTTTTCCTCCATACCCATGTTCACATTTCCCACCTATGTTATCCTACTAGGGAACCTAGTTATGTGACCATTGTACTTTACTTTATATCTAATTAAGAAAATGTGATATCATATCTTTTTAGGATGTGGGTCTTCGAATAATATTTTTTTTAAATCCCTAGATTAAATAGATCATGTTTAAATTTTTAGAACTCAGTTTAAATTATGTAGGTAGAATATAACACCCAAAAATAAAAAAGTAAAAACATTTTATTTGATAGCATGTATCACATGCATCACTAAACGAGTAAGGGAATATAGTACCCCTAGAATTAAAAATATATTTAGTATTTAAAATAAATTATATCTATTACACCTATGTTAATGAATTTGATATCAAGTTTTTTTATGTCACGTACAACAACAAGTATCTTCCAATGTATTGTGTTACATGCAAGACTGAGTTTTGCATAATAACGATATATTATTAAAATATTATTTAATATAATAAGATATAAAAAGGGAATTGAATTAGTAGTTATGAAAAGGTTTAACTAAATTATTAAAATATATGTTTAACACAAATATAATATGAATTTAGTTTTTTTAAACAAATTTGAAATGAATAATAAAGCTGATGGAATACGAAGAAAAATAATTCTATTTTTATTTCCATAAAGCTATTTTACATTAATAAATTAAATTATTGTCAATTATTTTTGGATATTAATGATATATATATATTATATATTAAACCAAATATTTATTGTATTCATTCAATAGATTTTGTAGACTTATGATAAAAGTTATCCCAATTTTATGCCCAAAATACTATATTTTTATTAAACCATTTTTTCATCCTTTTAAGATAAATTATATTTTGAATATATTTTTTAGAGCTTTTATAGGTAATATATTTCAAAATAAGAGTCATATTTTAAATTGAAATATAAAAATAGTTTAGTATAAATTTTAAGAATTTTTCTGAGAAGTATCATTTTTGATAAATAGTGTAAATAGTGCATTTTAGTTTAAAATTGTCTCTTCAGTTAAATAATTATTAATGTTAAATTATATTATAAATTAGGATTTTATGTAAAAATAGATCTATTATACATATATTAACCTAATTTAGGTCATTATAACCCTTTTTATATTAAAAATGTACTTGAAAACAAATTGAACTTTTAAACATTTTTACCTTAAAACCCCGCTTTGTCACCACGTATGTGAGATTAGCGTTAATAATTATTTTCCCACTGTTGTATTTTTAATATTGAGAAAATTACAGAAAAAAAATATCAGTATAATATTTTTTTACTAATAACCTCAAATTATATTTTTGCAAAAAATATAAGTGAATGCGATTAAAATTAATTACAACGATTAATGTAAAATCAAGCTTAACAAGGAACCAAACATTATTTTTATGGTCCAAAATGAGCTAGAAATTTGTCCAAAACCCATTAGATGAAAATATTTAGATAAAATCCCATCTTCGATATATGTTTATGCATTATTGAAATATTATTAAATGGATGTGTCCCATATAAAAGGTTAAGAAAGGAAAGAGACAAAAATGGAACTTTCCTAACCTTTCACATTTCTAAAACATTAATAAGTTTAAAAAACAACATTTTTTTTGTTATACATATACTATTTAAATATAAATTGGTTAATTTTTAATAATAATTTATCAATAATTTTTAAATATGATATTGTTACTTAAAATCCTTAAGAAACTCCAACGTAGTGATTGTTTCATTAATAATTAACAAAAATAAATGAAACTAAAAATATTAAAAGTGAAGTATATTGATTGAATTATTATCTTTAATTATTTTTGTAGATAAATATATCATATTAAATATATTTAAAAATAATATATCATATTTCAAATATTTCTTTAATATTTTAATATTAAGATTAAAAAATAATGTCAAAGTTGACATTATTGTTATTTGACAATAAATGGTATTTTATCAAATTATTTAAAATTAATAAAAATACTATATTATTACAATTGATATTTTAGTGTTGATAAATATTAAATATTTTTATTAATGGACCAATTTATTTTTTAAATTAATATATTGACCCATATACGGTAAAATCATTTTTAACACACTATAGGTTCAAGTAGTGTTTTAGCATGTCAAATTCACTTATTTTAAAATTAATTTCCAAAAAACATAGGATTTTCATATAATAAATTATATATCATATTAATAATTAATTGGATCTATATTTTCTAATAAATATAATTTTTTACTTAATTGTTAAATTATATAGGTTAGAAAATAAGATGCTTCAATAAAATCCAAAATGCTAAAATTGGGGAATCTAAGAAGTTAAGGAAATAGATTCTTAAAATGCACATATTTCAGTGCGTTGGAGGTTTGTATCAACCATTATTCCATTATATTCCATTAAATTCCCATTTTTTGAATCATTAGGTAATTTTGACCTTCCATTAATTAAAACCTTTTGGTATTTACTAGTGTGTCACTTCTCCATTATAAAAAGGCTTCTTGTCCTCACACTTCCTCACTCACTTCAAGAAACATTGAATCAAAAAATATCTATCCAAATGGTTATTAAAAATCAATCCCCTCATCCTAAAATCCTACCCTTTATCCTAAATCCATCTAATAAATTCTTTTGGTAGGAACCAAAGGAAGTTACATGATTAAGATGTACAATCTTTCCTCCAGTGATTATGTTTTATTTCCATTATCCCCCCCTAAAATATCCTTATTCTATGCTTATATAGGGAAATAGTATCCTAATTATACTCTGTTTTTTTTCTAATTTTTTTACATATAATTACACACACATCCATCTAATTGTTAATGAACATACTATTTACGTGTACGATGAACCACCGCCTCACAAAACAAGGATTGTCCATTTTTCTTTACTGCCTCGAATGATGGACATTATGATGGACATACTATTTATATATTATTTATATGATATTTATTATGAAATTGTGATTTTTTAATTTCTTTATAACACATATTATTATACTCTCTATTTTTGTGTAAATACAATATCTTCATTTGTGGAAGTGTGGACTACCGTATCTTTAAAGTGATTGTACTCGTCCACACTAAACCAAAAATGTGTAAAGGGTTGTTTTAAAAAAAACAATGTAACATATATAACATAGATATGATACTGGAATTATAATATAAATATTTATCAATTAAATTTCATTCTTTTGATACAAAAAAAGAAATGAAAGTAGTGTTCATCCTTACGTACGACCTATTATCTCGATGAATAATGCACTTCATTTATTATCTCCAAATATTATAGATATAATATCCTATAAATTCAACATAATTTTTTTTTTCTGATTATATGGAATTATTTTGAGACCACAAAACCTAATGTCACATGATTCCGAGGCCTAGAGTGCCTGTAATGATCCATCAAAGTTTTGTTAAGGTTTAATTAGCACTTGTAAGTAGTTTTCCTGAAAAAGAGGAATAACTCATAAACAGTTACTTAGATCAGAAATCCATGTGCACTGTTGCACTCAGGATAGAGGGTTTACCTTAGGTGCGACTTAATTTTAGTCCGCATGGGCCTCCTATGAGAAAATACAAAAATGGCATAACTGTAAATAAAATAATAAAATAGATTTATTTTATTGTTCAAAGGCTTTTAACTCACAAATGGTAACACAGATTAAAAATTTGAGACCATCGCTAAACATGGGAGGGTATTCTTTCTTTAGGAAGATACTAACATTGGTCAGTACGGGCCACTAATGAAAAAATTTTTGGCCGTAAATAAAATAATTATGTGAAAATTATTTTATTGTAAAATCCATAAATTTTAAAGGGTAACTCGGATAGGAAATCCCAGAGTACCGTTGGGTTCTTTGGGGTGTTATTCACTTAGGCAGATCCTAAACTCTATCGGCGTGGGTCAAGGGTGACTGTTAATAATTTTTTGAACTCTTTTTTTGGGTAGGTTCAGAAATCATGCGAGCTGCATTTTGTAAATTTTGAAATAGTGGTTGAAATTTACATCTAAGGGCATCGTTGAACTCGTAGCGCTGATATTCTCTGAAGGAGACCTTCACCTCGACCGTAGTAGGTCGAGGGTATAAGTTTATTTTGCGTCTTTTTGTGGGAGAAAAAAATAAAATGAAACAACTTTTATTTCATTTTTTTTGTAACCTCCTTTTTGAATTATGGTGGTGGGGACCACCTGTGACGCCCCAGGTCTTATGAACTGGTTTATGTAAGAAGTGTTCTGCCTTTAATAATGTATCTTGTTTATTTTGCTAATAAGGAATTAGAAATGAAATAAAACATAGAGAATAAGGTAAACTGACATTTATTAAAACATCACTTTACAAAGAGACCCAACTAGTTGAGTGAACCATGCACAAGACCTAACACGGCCACCGCAAGACTACAAAGAACCACAACGCGGGCAATCGGATAGTCGTCATCTTTAGGGTCCATCAGCGTGAAAAGTATACTCGCCAGGGCCACGGCACACATGCTCAACGCCAATGGTATGAGGAGAGCCATCCTTCTTGTTCAAGTGTTCTGTTTTAAAGGGTACCCCACATCCCTGTATTTATATTAGTTCTTTGAGTTTTGACCGTTATGTTTATATATATATATCCATTGGGTTTTCAGAAAACGACTGTTGTGTTCCCACTAATAAAATTTACTTTAAAAGAGAACTAAGTTTTATTCCCTCATAACCTTATTCTTAAAAACATTCTTTCATAGAAGATTCTTCGTTTTTATTCTTAAAAGAAAATTTCCTCATTTTACAAAATCCCGAATAATACCTAGGTAGTTGGAAACTTGGTATTATTTTTATATGTTTAGAGTGAATTCGTAATAATTATACCTTCTTATCTCTTAAATGATGAAAAATTTTGGGAAAACTTTTGGTCTTTAAAGGAATTTTATAAAACAAATAGTAGAGTGTTTTAAAAATACTAATGATTTTAATAGTATTGTACAAGAGGTATATCTATTAAAGATTTAGATCAAGAGTTAAAATATTTTATCTAAATTTGAAATTTGTTCTAACATTTTGAGTTAAAACAATTTGTTTTTCTAAATTCCTACTTTTCACTATATTTGAGCTAAGTATATAATAAGTTTTTTTTTATAAAAAAAATGATTTTGAGTCCCGGCCAGACAAGGGCATCCACAAGGGACAAGCCCTCAGGCCAAGGCCGAGACCCCACATAGGGACCCGAGGTACCGCCATCGGGCACCCCATGTGCGTGCGTGCGCGTTTCAGGGCCAGCCAGGCTTGAGCTCGGGCAGGGCCGGCCGCGCATAGGTTACCGAGGGGTCGCGAGCGGGCCCGTGTATAAGGCCGCGGCTCGTGCTGCGTGAGGGTGGGCCATGGCCCGCGGGGGTGGGGAGTGGCCCGTGTATAAGGCCCCGTGTGCATGTGTGTGTTGTGCAATTGCACCGCTACCCGAACTGATTCATATTTATACCGAGCCTCAAAACCTCTCGGTTTCGATGTGGGACGCGCCCCGCGCAACCAGGACCGTCCGATCGACATCCGCGTCGATCTCAGCTGCCCAGCTCTTTTTAACTGCGTGATCGCCTCCGCCCGCATCCGCGGCCGTTCGATCTCCCCGAGACCAAATCCCGACCGTTGGTTCTTTAAACCGATCACTCTATATTTTCTTCCCACGCCCTCCTCAACCGTTCGATCTCCCAGGGGACTAATCCCGATCGTCCCTTCTTCTCCCGCGTCGACCTCATCATCCTCTTCCTCGAGTCGGCCCCGACCAGTAGGCCTGCAACCGAGGACGCCTCGGCCTCCCTCCCCCGCGCTGCTCCTTGACTTCCGAGCACCCCCCCCCCCTCCTAGGTCCTTGTTCTACAGTCTTTCCCACGCCGGTCTACACCTGGGTTGGGACACCAGCAAGGCACCAAGGCCATGTTAAAACCCTCCCTGCTTCGTTGAAGCCCGAGGCAACCCCTTCCTGTTCCTCCTCCTTCCTTCCCTCGGACACCCAGCAGCGTCCCCGAGTTCCCTCTTCAAGCACGGTAAGGGGTTTTTCTTGCATTCTTACCTTGTTTCGAAATAACCTTCTTGTATATACTAACGGTGTATATATATATATATGGTTTATATATATGTATATGCTCAAATATAACCCTCTCGGGTTGCTTTTCCATCAAGGATCTTGGCCTTCGAAATTTTAATGGGTTGTTCCTGCATGCTCATCTTCCTTCAAAAGGAAATTACGGTTTAAACACAACTTATATTTACCTATATACGCTCGAGGTATAAATACCCCTCGGTTCTGCCTTCAAGAAGTCGGCCTTCGGGTTTCCAGTGTTGTATATGAGAGGGTACGTATATACCTTGCTGTTTTTTTTCAGTTTTCTTTCGAAACCCGTATATATACTGCTCACATATGTTATTATATGTTGTATATATATGTGAACGGTGTATACACTTTGTATAAGCATGTTTACAAATTCCCAGGTTGTTTATTCTGAGATTTTATACTTCGGTTTTCAATAATAAAAAAAACAAAATATATATATATATCTCAACCTTGTATCTAATGTATATGGTATGTACATATATGTATATAGTTCGTGAATATGTTCTCCTTACTAAACCTGACCTGTTTTGGGCATCAATATTTAGATGAAATTTTTAGATATATATTTGTAAACTATGCTCTTTTGGTTTAAGTAAAGATATGTATGAAAAACCTTAAATTTTTTTTGACACACATGGTTACATTTATAACAAACCTTGTATGGAATTAGTTTCAACCATGTAATTTAATTATGATTAGAAACTTTGAGTTACTTAAGGAATTTAATAAACTTTGCTTTGAGATGTGTAAAACCCATATATACACTTCGGGTATATATGTGCACGCGTGTATATATTTATAAGAATATTTTCTTTTATAGCAGGACTTAAACTATTCTTGGATGCTGGGATGATTTTATTAAGTTATGAATTGTGTGGTTGCTAAACCAACATGTTTTAAAATACACACAAATGGACATGTTTTATTAAAAAGGCTTACCTAACTCTGCCCTGATGAGTTTTATGTTAAAATTTGTATTTTGATCCAAGGGCCATTTTACCACCGTAACTGATTTCATGTGTTTTTCTTAAGATTTTCCCTTTTTTTCCAAAGATTTATTATGACAAAGATCCATCATTTAGTATATTTTTGTTTTATATGCCTTAGTGAAATGGATGTTGTACTAAACTATGTACGTCATTAATTTGTCCTTGCCCTTTTTTTTAGTGAGAACTGTCACATCATGTCAAGTGTGTAAAGATTCATAAATTATGTTATTTGTTATTTACATAATGCATTTTTATGACATATCACTATATGGACTAAGAAATTGGATTTCCCAAAGTGGTATGGGACACCTTGGGTAAAATTAAAAATGAATGAGATGTTCAAGGTGGAATGGGACATCTTGAATATACATAACCATTTCAGTAAAGCATGAACGATGTGGCTCACATGATAATAAAGGAAAATTTAAGGGTGCGCCCTGATAGCGCTCCAATGCATTGGGTAATGATGTAACCACTAGAGATTACAATTTTCACGATACCTTGGTGAATAACCTTGGTAATTTTCAAATGACACCTTGGGGATGGACCTCGGTGAAACGAAACGATTGTCAATATTAAATGTTGATGCCACATAATTCAAGTCATATAACAAGTTTTCCGAGATAAAGTTCATTCATGACTGATGTATTTAATGTTTTTATAAAGTTCATAATTCCCTAGTTTTAAGCTTGAAGCATGCCTAGTGTTATCACTTAAATAGTAACCAGCATATGAACATTTAGTTGTTTCCTTGTGCGCAACTCTGATTATGCATTACTTTTAACTGTTTAAATTTATGCTCATGTAGATCACATGTAGTACTTGTTTATAACAACCATTACCACTCCTTCAAGAATTGACGTATTCGTTTCATGTTTTTATTGAAAACATTGATTAAAGCATTGTTATGTTTGGGGTATTAAAATATTCTTAGTGGATGTTCAAACTCTTTTAAAAGAATGTTTTCAAATGTTACAGTATTTTAAATTCTTTTTAAAACCCCCTTACTGAGTATTTCAATGCTCACCCTATGTTTTGGTTTAAAATTTTCAGGTGTCAACTTTTGTAAGATGGATGGTTTCAGAAGTTTCCGGTTTCCCAGAACCCGAACCGCACACGATCCTCTGTATGGAACATGATGTGTTGTTAACAAAGTGTATTTTATTTTAAGATAACACATCATGTTCAGAAGGCACCGACTCCTATGGTTTCCTGGGGTTGGGGTCTCTACAGTTGGTATCAGAGGTTCGGTTTGGATAACTCTGGAAAGTCAGAAACTGAAACAAAAATATATATGTATATGTATTTCAATTTTATTAAAAACTGGGTTTTCTTAATTTTCAGATTGAAAATGAAGGCACAAATCTCTTATCTCTCCCCACCGAGGCCCTAGACACCATCGTGTCTTTAGCAAGCCGTGAGGAATTTCTAAACTATGCCCATATCCGTATGACATGCAAATAACTTTACGATGTATCCAACTCACCTCGAGTGCTTAGTCTGCACCAAGGGTTGGGATTGGATTACCTCCTTATGATAATAACCCAATTTCCCTCCTATGTACGTCGAGGAAGGTACTACGAGGGGCTTTTCCGGATTTTCACGGCGGGTGAGAACTTTGGAACTATGCTTGATAACCCCTTTCAAGAAGCTGCTGCTGATGGAGACCTCCGAGCGGGCTACCTTTGTCAGATTTTAAACTATGGCTTCTGGGGTCAATTGTTGGACTTCGGAAGGTTAGAAGACGAGTCCACCCGTTTTTCTTACAGACGACAAGTGTATGAAGATGTCTCTCAACTTCACGCCCCCCATGCTAGACTCATAAGACGTCATAGGTGTCCTCATGAGTTTTTCCCTGAATGCTCGGCCTGTGTTTGGTTCGAGGAGTTAGGGAGTTTTTCTTCTCTGTGTGGAGTTCGTTTAGTCAATGAGTAAGGGAAACTCAAGCACTAATAATAATGAATGTATGTTTATTGAAATGTTATCTTCCTCCTTTCCTTGTCCTTACCTTGTTTTTATCCTTGTATGATTTTCAAGTAATGGAACTCCTGTCTTAAAACTTTCAGATGGAAGGACAAACCCACCTGTTATCTCTTCCCATCGAGATTCTAGAAATCATTGCGATCAAAACGTGGGAGGACGACTATGACCCCTTCACAAATTTGCGAAGAACGTGCAAGCAATGGTTTGAGATAACAAACGGTCCAGAGATTCTCCGCACCTGCCAGGGGAATGCCTCCATCTATTACCGCATTGGCTCTGCTCAGCTAGCCGGACGTGAACGACGAGGAAGTTACCACGAAGGGCTCTTTCTTTGTTTCACCCTAGGCCGAAACTTCACGGCCAGAGTGAAGTTCCAGGAGGCTGCGTTAGAGGGAAATCTTTATGCAGCTTATATGCTCCAACTTCTCAGCTTTAGCCTGTTTGACCACATCTATGGCTTCGATATCCTCGACCGAGACATAATTCGGAAAGTTCTTCGAACGTTGGTCTGCAAAGACATTTCAGAACTTTGTACGGTTCGAGCTTCCCTTTGGAGGCCTGAAAGCCCGGAACATAAGTGCTACCCCTCCTATCTTATGTGTGTGTGGATTAGGGAGCTGGAAGAAGTGAGATTCGCTACGGGGATCCCTCTAAATACACCTGTTGACCCTTTTCGTTGGTGGAGGTGGTAGGAACATTTCTGAACCTTGTAGTGTCGTGAAATAAATTGCGAGGACGCAATTTTCTAAAGGGGGGGATAATGTGACGCCCCAGGTCATATGAACTGGTTTATGTAAGAAGTGTTCTGACTTTAATAATGTATCTTGTTTATTTTTCTAATAAAGAATTAGAAATGAAATAAAACATAGAGAATAAGGTAAACTGACATTTATTAAAACATCACTTTACAACGAGACCCAACTAGTTGAGTGAACCATGCACAAGACCTAACACGGCCACCACAAGACTACAAAGAACCACAACACGGGCAATCGGATAGTCGTCATCTTCAGGGTCCATCAGCGTGAAAAGTATAATCGCCAGGGCCACAGCACACATGCTCAACGCCAATAGTATGAGGAGAGCCATCCTTCTTGTTCAAGTGTTCTGTTTTAAAGGGTACCCCACATCCCTGTATTTATATTAGTTCTTTGAGTTTTGACCGTTATGTTTATATATATATCCGTTGGGTTTTCAGAAAACGACCGTTGTGTTCCCACTAATAAAATTTACTTTAAAAGAGAACTAAGTTTTATTCCCTCATAACCTTATTCTTAAAAACATTCTTTCATAGAAGATTCTTCGTTTTTATTCTTAAAAGTAAATTTCCTCATTTTACAAAATCCCGAAGAATACCTAGGTAGTTGGAAACTTGGTATTATTTTTATATGTTTAGAGTGAATTCGTAATAATTATACCTTCTTATCTCTTAAATGATGAAAAATTTTGGGAAAACTTTTGGTCTTTAAAGGAATTTTATAAAACAAAAAGTAGAGTGTTTTAAAAATACTAATGATTTTAATAGTATTGTACAAGAGGTATATCTTTTAAAGATTTAGATCAAGAGTTAAAATATTTTATCTAAATTTGAAATTTGTTCTAACATTTTGAGTTAAAACAATTTGTTTTACTAAATTCCTACTTTTCACTATATTTGAGCTAAGTATATAATAAAATTTTTTTTATAAAAAATATGATTTTGAGTCCCGGCCAGCCAAGGGCATCCACAAGGGACAAGCCCTCAGGCCAAGGCCGAGACCCCACATAGGGACCCGAGGTACCGCCATCGGGCACCCCATGTGCGTGCGTGCGCGTTTCAGGGCCAGCCAGGCTTGAGCTCGGGCAGGGCCGGCCGCGCATAGTTTACCGAGGGGTCGCGAGCGGGCCCGTGTATAAGGTCGCGGCTCGCGATGCGTGAGGGTGGGCCACGGCCCGCGGGGGTGGGGAGGGGCCCGTGTATAAGGCCCCGTGTGCGTGTGTGTGTGTGTTGTGCTATTGCACCGCTACCCGAACTGATTGATATTTATATCGCGCCTCAAAACCTCTCGGTTTCGATGTGGGACGCGCCCCGCACAACCAGGACCGTCCGATCGACATCCGCGTCGATCTCAGCCGCCCAGCTCTTTTTAACTGCGCGATCGCCTCCGCCCGCATCCTCGGCCGTTCGATCTCCCCGAGACCAAATCTCGACCGTTGGTTCTTTAAACCGATCACTCTAAATTTTCTTCCTGCGCCCTCCTCAACCGTTCGATCTCCCAGGGGACTAATCCCGGCCGTCCCTTCTTCTCCCGCGTCGACCTCATCATCCTCTTCCTCGAGTCGGCCCCGACAAGTAGGCCTGCAACCGAGGACGCCTCGGCCTCCCTCCCCCGCGCTGCTCCTTGACTTCCGAGCACACCCCCTCCTAGGTCCATGTTCTACAGTCTTTCCCACACCGGTCTACACCTGGGTCGGGACACCAGCAAGGCACCAAGGCCATGTTAAAACCCCCCCTGCTTCGTTGAAGACCGAGGCAGCCCCTTCCTCTTCCTCCTCCTTCCTTCCCTCGGAGACCCAGCAGCGGCCCCGAGTTCCCTCTTCAAGCACGGTAAGGGGTTTTTCTTGCATTCTTACCTTGTTTCAAAATAACCTTCTTGTATATACTCACGGTGTATATATATATATGGTTTATATATATGTATATGCTCAAATATAACCCTCTCGGGTTGCTTTGCCATCAAGGATCTTGGTCTTCGAAATTTTAATGGGTTGTTCCTGCATGCTCATCTTCCTTTAAAAGGAAATTCCGGTTTAAACACAACTTATATTTACCTATATACGCTCGAGGTATAAATACCCCTCGGTTCTGCCTTTAAGAAGTCGGCCTTCGGGTTTCCAGTGTTGTATATGAGAGGGTACGCATATACCTTGCTGTTTTTTTTCAGTTTTCTTTCGAAACCCGTATATATACTGCTCACATATGTTATTATATGTTTTATATATATGTGAACGGTGTATACACTTTGTATAAGCATGTTTACAAATTCCCAGGTTGTTTATTCTTAGATTTTATACCTCGGTTTTCAATAAAAAAAACAAAAAATATATATATATCTCAACCTCGTATCTAATGTATATGGTATGTACATATATGTATATAGTTCGTGAATATGTTCTCCTTACTTAACCTGACCTGTTTTGGGCATCAATATTTAGATGAAATTTTTAGATATATATTTGTAGACTATGCTCTTTTGGTTTAAGTAAAGATATGTATGAAAAACCTTAAATTTTTTTTTACACACATGGTTACATTTATAACAAACCTTGTATGGAATTAGTTTCAACCATGTAATTGAATTATGATTGGAAACTTTGAGTTACTTAAGGAATTTAATAAACTTTGCTTTGAGATGTGTAAAACCCATATATACACTTCGGGTATATATGTGCACGCGTGTATATATTTATAAGAATATTTTCTTTTATAGCATGACTTAAACTATTCTTGGATGCTGGGATGATTTTATTAAGTTATGAATTGTGTGGTTGCTAAACCAACATGTTTTAAAATACACACAAATGGACATGTTTTATTAAAAAGGCTTACCTAACTCTGCCCTGATGAGTTTTATGATAAAATTTGTATTTTGATCCAAGGGCCTATTTACCACCGTAACTGATTTCATGTGTTTTTCTTAAGATTTTCCCTTTTTTTCCAAAGATTTATTATGACAAAGATCCATCATTTAGTATATTGTTGTTTTATATGCCTTAGTGAAATGGATGTTGTACTAAACTATGTACGTCATTAATTTGTCCTTGCCCTTTTTTTAGTGAGAACTGTCACATCATGTCAAGTGTGTAATGATTCATAAATTATGTTAGTTGTTATTTACATAATTCATTTTTATGACATATCACTATATGGACTAAGAAATTTGATTTCCCAATGTGGTATGGGACACCTTGGGTAAAATTAAAAATGAATGAGATGTTCAAGGTGGAATGGGACATCTTGAATATACATAACCAATTCAGTAAAGCATGAACGATGTGTCTCACATGATAATAAAGGCAAATTTATGGGTGCGCCCTAATAGCGCTCCAATGCATTGGGTAATGATGTAACCACTAGAGATTACAATTTTCACGATACCTTGGTGAATAACCTTGGTAATTTTCAAATGACACCTTGGGGATGGACCTCGGTGAAATGAAACGATTGTCAATATTAAATGTTGATGCCACATAATTCAAGTCATATAACAAGTTTTCCGAGATAAAGTTTATTCATGACTGATGTCTTTAATGTTTTTATAAAGTTCATAATTCCCTAGTTTTAAGCTTGAAGCATGCCTAGTGTTATCACTTAAATAGTAACCAGCATATGAACATTTAGTTGTTTCCTTGTTCGCAACTCTGATTATGCATTACTTTTAACTGTTTAAATTTATGCTCAAGTAGATCACATGTAGTACTTGTTTATAACAACCATTACCACTCCTTCAAGAATTGACGTATTCGTTTCATGTTTTTATTGAAAACTTTGATTAAAGCATTGTTATGTTTGGGGTATTAAAATATTCTTAGTGGATGTTCAAACTCATTTAAAAGAATGTTTTCAAATGTTACAGTATTTTTAATTCTTTTTAAAAACCCCTTACTGAGTATTTCAATGCTCACCCTATGTTTTGGTTTAAAATTTTCAGGTGTCAACTTTTGTAAGATGGATGGTTTCAGAAGCTTCCGGTTTCCCATAACCCGAACCGCACACGATCCTCTGTATGGAACATGATGTGTTGTTAACAAAGTGTATTTTATTTTAAGATAACACATCATGTTCAGAAGGCACCGACTCCTATGGTTTCCTGGGGTTGGGGTCTCTACACCACCCGTACCATTCTTTAATTTGGGAAAAACCCTTGCAACCCTTCCAATTTATTTTGCCAATTTATTGTGCCAATTTTTATGCCAATTTATTGTTCTAATTTATTGTTCCAATTTAATATACCATCTTGGAAGTGTCATCATTAATCCTTAACTCATTAAATTGGCACCACACCTCTCATGGGAGAATCATTGGAAAAAGAGGAGAGCTTTGGAGAGTTGGAAAGAACATTCTTCAATGAAGAACCACACGCCCCCCCCCCCCCCAATGAAGAATGTGGAGCTGATGTTGAGCCCAGATCAGAAGAGTCTTGCAGATGCGACGAACGCCGACATCCCCATCTCATCGACTTCATCTTCTTCCTCACAACCTCTCTTAAGAGTGAACATGTTTGGGGTTTTATATCTATTTGAATTTACATTATTAGTTCATCATATCCTAAATTAATAACAATGCTGGACAGATGAACATGGCCATCATCCAGAACCTAAACCTTGCTTCTCTTTATTCTTATTCTCTGTGTGTTCCTCATGCGTTCCTCAATTCCAATTATTTATTGACATTGGAAACATGGAGTTTTGTTGAGCGCGACATATGGACATGGAGCCGTTGACGTACAGATCATGATTATGCAGTCGTTTAATTTTTCAAACATGGAATGAAGCCTCAATGGCTCACAGAAAAAGGCCATCGCCGGCACCCGCCCGACCGTGAGGATGGATGGGTGGTGCACGTCCACGCATCCAGTTGATGAAGAGGTTGTGGCCCGTTAGTAGCTGTGGGGTAGGGTGGCAGCTGGAAACCAGTTGATCGCATGGAAGAGGGGAGGCACACGTCCACGGCACTGGCAGGGCAAGGGGCCACACCCACTTGGCTACGGTAGAGACTGAAGTGTGGCTGATCTTCTAGCCGGCTGTGGTGGAGCAGCGGCGTGCGACCGCTCTGTTGGGAGGAAGATCGGTCGGCCTTCCGGCCTACAATGCCAGACGGGGTGGGACCCCTTCGGCGAGTCACACGTTCCACCTAGACAAATGGTCTGATGGACCGTTTGGGAAAACGGAAGGGGGGCACTCCCCCTTCGGTGCCAGCTCGAGAAGACCATGCGCCCAGTGGGCGGCGCCCGGTGGGCTGTGCAACCGCAGTTGGTGTTTACCAAAGATTATCGGTCCTTTTCTGATACTTCAGAGGATATGAAAGGAAGCACATTGTTTGGATATTCCATCGTAGTTGAAGAGGGTACATTACTTCTTCCACATATCCTAGTTGAGGAGATACGTGCATGACCCATCCCATATCATCGACCATGGCATGATGGACTTCGATGATGCAGTGATGTCTACGGAGGTTCTAGTAAAGACTGAGAATCTATAGGTGTGGTTCCCTCATTGGTAGTTGATACCTCTGGTGTGTGTACACTGGAAGAACAAGAACCTCAAGGGAACACAAGGGAGAAGCAGGCTCAGATTCATGCTCAATACCCTCTTTTTGTTGTTTTACCTTTATTCTGGATTTTGGGGACATAAATCCCTAATCTGGGGAGAATGAAATTTCCTAAAAATTCTATAGATATTTTTTAATTATATGGAATTATTTCAAGATCACAAAATCTGACAGTGCATGATTCTGAGGTCCTAAGTGCCCGAAATGATCCGTTGAAGTTTTTTTAGGTTTAATTAGCATGCGTAAGAAATTTTCCTGAAAAAAACTAAAATAACTCTTAAATGGTTACTCGAATCAGAAATACAATGGTGTCGTTATGCTCAGGATGGTGGGTTTACCCTAGTTCTGACTTATGTTTAGTCGGTGCAGGCCTCCTGTGAGAAAACCTGAGAATGGAATAACTTTAAATAAAATATATAAATAAAGTTATTTGAATTTTCAAATGATTATAACTCACAAATGGTAACTAGAATTAAAAATATGTTACCACCACTAAACTTGTCAGGGTATGCTTTCTTTATAAAGATACTAACATTGGCCGATGTGGGCCACCGGTGAATGTTAGTTTTTTTCATAAATAAAATAATTAAGTGACTATTACTTTATTGTAAAATCCATAACATTTAAATGGTAACTCAGATTGGAAATCCTAGAGCACAGTTGGGTTCATTGAGGTGTTTTTCACTTAGGAGGAGCCTAACCTTGACCGGTGCGGTTCGAGGGTGAATATTAATAATTTTCCGAACTTTTTTTCAGGTGGGTTCAGTAAACCCACCAGCGGCGTTTGTAACTTTTGAACAGGTGCTCAGAATTTAAATATGAGGGCACCGTTGAACTTACAGTGCTGATATTTGCCTAACGAAACCTTCACCTCAACCAAAATAGTTTGAGGTTAGAATATGGTTTTTTGGATTTTTGTGGGAGAAAAAGAAAATAATAAAAGAAAACAACTTTTTTTTTTTGAAACCACATTTTTGAATTCTGGTGGTGGGGACCACCCGAAACCTCCATTAATGTGAGGAAATCCCTTTGGATTCTTCCAATTTATTTTTCCAATTTATTGTGACAATTTGTTATGGCATTTTATTGTGCCAATTTATTGTGCCAACTTTGATGTGCCAACATTAATCCTTACCTCATTAAATTGGCACCACACCTCTCACAGGAGAATCGTTGGAAAAAAAAGGAGAGCATTGGAGATTAGGAAAGAACATTCTCCAACAAAGACCCACTGCCAAATAAGAACAAGGAATCGATGATTAGCCCATATCAAAAGCATCTTGTTGAAGCGATGAACGCCGACGTTCCCATCTCATCGACTTCATCTTCTTCCTCATGACATCTCTTATGGGGGAATGAGGTAGGGGTTTTATTTATGTTTGAATTTACTTTTTTGTTTCTTCATATAATAAATTCATGATGACGATGTCCAAATGAACATGGCAATCATCCTGTACATAAACCTTGCTACTCTTTCTTTTAATTCTCCACCCATTCATCATGCGTTTTTCAACGCCAACTAGTTATTGACGCTGGAAACATGGAGTTTTGTTGAGCGTGACATATGGACATAGAGCCCATGATGCAAGGATCGCAGATATGTGATTGTTTAATTTTTCAGTCTTTTAATGAAGCCGCAATGGATCATGGAAGAATGTGGTGGTCGGCACCAAGACGGTCGTGAGGAAGGAAGGGCAGTACATGTCTATGTCGCCGGTTGATGAGGAGGTCGCGACCCGTCAGCCGAAGCAAGGCATGGTGGCGACTGGCAACCAGCCGACCATGTGGCGGAGTGATGGAGCACTTCCGCACCACTGGTAGAGTTGGGGGTTGCGTCCGCTCGGCATCGGCAGAGGCCGAAGGGTGGCTGGCCTTTCGGCTACCCTTGGTGGAGCAGTGGTGCGCGGCCGCACCCCTGGGAGGAAGATCGTTCAGCCTT
Organism: Viscum album; assembly: GCA_963277665.1. Lineage (NCBI taxonomy): Eukaryota > Viridiplantae > Streptophyta > Magnoliopsida > Santalales > Viscaceae > Viscum > Viscum album. The sequence goes on from OY728125.1 coordinate 1,401,399,018, forward strand.
CTAGTCAGCCGCGCGAAACAGCGCGGGACACCTCTGGTGGGTCCCACATTCCACCCAGACGAATGGTCCAATGCACCATTCCGGAAAACCGAAAGGGTGGTGCTCCCCCTTCTGCACCAGCTCAGGCAGATCGTGCTCCCAGCGGGCCTTACCGCAGCGGGTTGCACCCATAAAGTCGCGTCATCGGGCCGGGCCAGCAAGCCTCACCACCGGGCTGCGCCAATGGGCTGGTCCGGGCCACCCCTACACATCCTGGGATGAACTATGGCCCAACGGGCTGGGCCCGCCAAGGCCCCGGCCTTCCGGGTCAGTCCAACCAGGGACGGACCGGAGCTGGGCCCAGTTTCGCCTTTTTAGCCACAACTTGTGATCCAGGCGTCCGTTTGAAGAACTGTCAGTGGAGTTAGAATACTTGGATCGATAAGGTACTTTTTTTATACTACAATTTATTTTTATATAAGGTTGGAGAATGTCTGGGTTGGATTAGACCCCAAATCCAACTGGGCCCACGGAGAAGAAATACTAATAACTTACAGACCGAGCACCCAATTGATGCGCCATCTATTGTGTTGGGTCCCTTTTGATGTGACAGAGCTTTGGGAATCTTTTTCATGGAACTTAGGGGAATTTGAGGTATGACCAATGGATTGGGGAGCAGTTCTCCAAAGCACGATACATACGAAACCCTGCAACTAGCTGAGACTTGATGGCTGCTAACTGTTTCGACTCAGTGTGACTCGAGAGGCCTAGTGGGGAGCACCTCTGTGTGATGCAGCACACCTGTGGTACACTACAGGAGGAGTACTTCAGCAGGCCACCCGAGTAGTGCCTCGGTGTGACGTGGCAGAACCACATTGGGGAGCATCTCTGAGTGATGCAGTAGACCCACAGTACTCTACAGGAGGAGTACCTCAGCAGTCTAAGGTTAGTGAGAAGCGCCATTGTGTGATGCGGAAATCCCACTATAGTCAGTAGAGGAGGAGTTCTCCCGCATTCAAGGTGTTCGGCGTTGTGACTTGGGATGTTACTTTTTATTATCCCTAGAGAAACATGTTTCTGGATATCAATTTTCAAAGTGATTTTGTGTGGGTCAGCATCATATTCTTGTTTCTCAGAGTTGTATACCTAGTTTGAGAGGAATATTATATCTTCATGGTGTACCTGTGTGATACTTTATCTTCGTGGTTATACCTCTGTGGTACTCCTACATTCATGGTATTACCTGTGTGGTATTCTTCCCTCCTGTGTGAGGTGGGTATATTCTGATAACTTAGGTATATGTATGGGCATATACCTAATTAGGGTTGACTGTTGTTTCTTTGTTTTTTGGTTTATCCTTTGTGGATTTGAGAGACCTTCGGGGGTCTCAGTGTCCCTACTGAGTATTTTTATACTCACCCCTACACAAGCTACACCCACACCTTATTGTGTCTAGTGCAGATGACAAACAATGCTGACTGAGGACGAGGGTACCTGGTCTGGAGACTGGTAAGAGGTTTTCCTTTGATGAGGTGATCCCCAGAGATGATCATTAAAGAGTTATACCTACCCCTCAGGTAGGATCCTTGGCGGGTGTTCAAAGGATTTATACTCAGTTTTACTTGTACTTTCTAGTTTTTCTTGTAATTTCCAGTTGGGATTGTATTCTTTCCCCTTTTCTTTCTGTACACACCATGTTTACTATATAGTTTACTTTGTATGTGTATCTAGTTGTGTGCTTGGTTTGTGTGAGTTTACAGTTTATGAAGGCAATGGATTTCAATTTTAGGGAATACACCTTTAGATGGTTGTCGCCAACCCCTGACCTATATAAGGCAGACTTGGGGTATTCACGGCATGGGCCCCGAGGGACGGGTTGTGACAATAGACTATTCTAAATACATAAGTAGTGGATATATGAGATAATTATGTAATGGTTTACATTATAGTGTTTTTGAAATCATGATCTAGGTAATAGGAACAACAAGTAACAAGTCAAAACATACTTGACAAAACTAGGCAATTGACAAGTGAAATAGTAAAAATAATTAATGATTATTAACAAAAGGGTACTAAGATATTATACGAAGTTAATAAATGTTATTATAAACAGGATATTGGTTCTTTTATAATTTATTAACATATTTTAAACTACTATATATGAGTATAAATATGACACTATAAAAATGAAGGTTAATGTAAGAGATTTTTTCTCAATTTATATTATATTATGTCTTAATTGTTGGTATGCACCTTGTTTTTTATATGGTGTATATGATGTACATTCCAGTGTAATATCATGAATTGAATTAATATCATGATATTATAAGTTTAATTTAATAATTATCCCTTCATGGATATTATGATTTAAATGTTTCAACGTTGTATGGGGCACTTTGGAATGATAAAAAATTATGTTCCTAAAGAATGTATCCATTGATTACATTTTCAATATCACCTCCTTTTGATTGTTAAGTTTCTCTTTAAAAAATCACTCCATTATGATTAATTTTAAGATACTTTACATTTTTCTTAAATATCCATATTCTCATGCAATGGATATTACTATTTCCTAAAGAATATAACACGTTCATATAGAATTAACTTTGATAGTTATTTGATTTTCTAATGAATTATTGATAAATATGTATTTTTCATTCAATACAGATATTTAATAAGTCATGTGATATTTTTTAAAATGTATTATTCAATTTTGAGAATGATTTCTACATGTAATGAAGGGTGGAGCCTTGAAATTATATAGTTTCTTGAAGCATCGATAGGTTCTCAGGGGACTATTAAGCTGGCCAAATTAAATAAGTTTCTATATATTGTTTTAATTTTTCTAGAGGATGGATCAAAAAATTATAGGTCCTCATGTTCCATATACATGACGTACAATAATTAAAAATTTCCTTCATAGATATTTCAGTTGTTATTCATTCATGAGATTTTTCATTGACATATCTATTTGTATATTTAATTTTCATTTCATTAACTAAATAGCATGTGTTTAAATTTCTGACCATTCCATATTGAATCTGTTGTATCTAGTTATGTTAATGATATGTATTACCAATTATTTACCTTTCCAAGTTGATTAATTTTCAATGTTTCATTGTTAATTCATCTTTACATACCATTAATGAGCATTTCAGCTCACCCTTATTATGTTTCCTTTCCCCATGTAATGGAGAATAAATATATGAATAACAATTCAAGGATGAATTTTATTTCATTTTATTATGTTTCATATTTGTATTTTATATTCCAAAATGTATTTTGGGTATAATGTATATAATTTGGAATTCCATGAAAACTAAATTAATTGTTCCTTTAGGATTTTATTCCTTTTAATAGTACCAATGTAAAAAAATAATGCACTAGCTTCGGGATTCTGGGGTCGGGGTGTTACAGAAATTGATATCCCAAGTTACCATCATAACTTTTATATGCCCAGTAATGATTTTCCATGGAACTATTTTAATTCATTAGGTAAGGTAATGAAATTTTTTGATAAATTAATGACTATTCAATTTTTTGTTAAAAATGTATGTTTTAAAAAAATTGTTTTCATTGTTTCTCATGTTTTCTATAGAATCCCTCATGATTATTATTTTTAATTTATGTTTTATTATAAATATATTTATCAAAATCCTTAGGTGATAAATCATATTTCATTTATAACTAGATTATTATTTTAGACATTAAAAAATCATGTTAAAGAAAAAAACCTCTTATATTGTCTCATAGTTTTGAAATGGACATATGGGATTCGTTTATTTTTATATATGTCTCTTAATGAGATATGTCTTTCTCATACCCTATTTTAAAATGTTTTTTCACAAGGATTAAGGATGAGTTAACAATTTGGAAGGGTCACAGTTCCAAATATCGAAGTTTCTTTGAACAATGAATGCATGCCTTTATAAATAACAGGATTTTTTTGTAAAAATGGTTGTAGTGAATAAATTTTAAACTTGATAGAGTTTTTCTTGAAAACATAAAACTATATACCAAAAATTTCCTTGTTCTTTTTTAGGGGTCCAATATTTTAATTTTTATGTTTTATATTTTTGGAGGATCAAATTTGGTCACATTTGTTAGTGTCAAATTCAAAAGATTAAAGGTTATGTTTTATCATCAGATATTGGTGTCTGAATTTAGGAATATTATAGTTGGTATCAGAGCTGGTCTAAAATAAATATAGTGATTGGGGTATTTTAATGTGAGGTTAACTAAAGTGTTATAGAAATAGTTTTGTGTTCATATGTTTGTGTTTGATCATAAGGTCAATAACATTGACACCACTAGTGGTTTTATGTGGTGATATTTTAAGGTGATTAATGATCAATTTTGATGTCTTTTATAGTGTTATTACATTTTTTGTTTTGTAATTTGAAAGTTATGAGTAAAAAATTGTGGTTAAAACATTCTTTAATATTTAGGTTATCAAGGTAATTTGGTATATAGGTTAATTTATTTATGGAATGATCAACGTCAAACCTTTAGTGCTATTATAGAAATATTTTAGATAAATTCACTATTTTTTATATAGATATTTAAAAGTCGTGGATTTTATCTTATAATCTGCATACCTTTTTAGATTTGTTAAATAAATAAAAATTGTAGTATTATATTTTATTCCATTTTGGGTTTATTTGATCCAATAAATTTTATTTTTGTTCGTAAATCATGATTAATTTTTCTTAATTACTCACTATTTAGGAAAAAATAAGATATTCTAGTGTAAATTCTTAAAGGATAAAATACATCTTGTTAAGTAAGTATATTTACATATTTTTTCTAGAAGGTGAAGTAATTCCTCAACACTAGAACAAAAAAATATTTATATAAATAATTTATTATATTACAATAATTTATAATGAGCCAATGCTCTTTATCACATCTCATTTGTTTATGGTTTATGGTAAATGAATTTATCATTATAATTCACTTTCATATAATCAATGTTCTATGTCACTCTCCATCATTATTTGTATGTTAAAATTTTCCAATATATCTATCCTTTCACTTACAACAAAGTTTCTCCTATTTTCAAACCTAGTTATGTGTTATTGTAGAGCACATAAACCTCATCCCGGTTAATGAGGACTCTTAAGAGAATCCAGGAAACCCGGGATCAAATCCAGGTGGAGGAACAATTTCTAGGGAACTGTAGTAGGCACAGTTTGGCAATGTAACAGTAGGGAATTTGCCCCTGTTTTGTCCTTTGGGCCAATGATTTGGTCTCCAAGTCCTTTAAGGACTTCTGGGCACCCAAGCCTTCGGGCCACCCAAGCCACTGGGCCAGTAAGGCCTTCGGGCCACCTCAAGGCCTTTGGGCCTCCTTTATTACAAATGCAAACCCGACAACCTATAATGAACAATCTCTATAGGAGGATGAGCAAGGAGAATTCACCACAGTAGAAGCTACATGGATTGCAAGAATGAGAGGGTATGGCACCTGCCATCCGGACAAGACTGTGCATGCTTGGGATAGCCTAGCCGAATAGCCATGCAAAGGTGGAGATCTAATTTCACGATGAAGATTCTAGGGAGGATAAGTTCCAAGTAGTTAGTCTGGGTTGTATGTAATTATTGAAGCCTACGGGCAACGAATTCCTTTAAGGCCTACAGGCCATGTAATACTTACGCCTACGGGAATTGTAAGGGTTCCACCTCACCCCTTAAAAGATGGATTATCAAAATCAATAAAAAATGAAGGCCTTCGGGCCATTGGATGGATGTTAATATAGAATACCTTCTTATTTTGTTTCCTCTTTTTCAAGAGGATGTTTAAATAATCATTTTTACTGTATTGGTTTTCAATAACGGTATTTCAAAATTTCAGACACTTGATTTCCAAGACCATGTAAAAAATTAAAAGAAATAATTTATCATGGGTCTGGGATGGGGTGAATATAGCACAAAAATATTTAAAAGGAACACATTGTTCAATAGTGTATACAACACACAACACCAATCATAAAAGAACCGTGAAGTATTGTTACTTATATATGAATGATATAACTAGTACTTTGAATTATAAGATATAAATAAGAGTAAAAAAATTAAGATATATATATATATATATTTATATACACATATATATATGGCTCCAAATCAATACAAATTTATTCTTTAATTATCAGAAAATAATCCCTCAATTGTTTAGTAAATTTATTTTACACTTTAAAAATATATTTTCTTGAAAAAAAATTATTGTTAATTTTGAAAAAATATTATTTTTTTTGAATTATAGATATATTATTTTATAAAATGGTATTAATATTTTAATTAATCATATAAAAATTATCTTGGGATTAAATTTTTAGTTTTTTCTAAAAAATTAATTTTCATTGAATATTGAAAATAATGATTTTTATAAAACTCTCATTTTATTTTAATTAGACATCCGATCAGGATTTTAATGTAACATTATATTAACATAGGACTTATTTTATAAGGCAAAATAAAATAAATTACATTTTAATAACCATTATAACATATTCCAATATAAGTTTATTTTTGGTCTTCGAAACATGTTTTTCTAAACAACTGTTTTTCTTTAGGGGTCACAAGGTTTCTCCAAAGTGGTGCACAATTTGAAAAACCATGCACTAAATATGAAAATACCATCTTCCTTGTTTTACATGTTTTGGGGATGGTGGATTCCTAGTCTTTCCAAACTGTCCTCTAACTGTGCACCACCACCTGTCTCTCTAAATATGGTGCCTAATTTCATAGGCCAAACTAAATGATTTACCCTATCAATGTGTATGTTATGCATAACCCTTTTAGATTCTAAAATTTTCCAATTTCACCCAAAAAACCCCCAAAAAACCCACACAAGTTATAAAAAGTCATGGAAAAATAATACCTGATATTTAGTAAGATACATATCCAGAAATGGTCAAGATCTTACAATCTACACACCTTATAACAGATCATCTTTGATCTATAATCCCAAGAATATAAATGATTCCAAGATAAAAAGTCCAAGAAAATGGTCCCACGTGCCTTATTATCTCTCCCATGTTTCTTTTTGATCATGACCATGTTTCCACAATACCTGAACAATCGATACAGACATTCCCTGCAATACATTCTCACTATGATCCATGACATGTATCTGATGCTCCTTAAATGACAAAATATTATCATGCTTAAATATCATTAAAATTGATCACAATATAAGGTTCAGGATAATCTTGATGAAGATGTGACACATGAAAACATCCCACATTGAACTATACCTCTATGTAAGATCCTATTGGTACTCCACCAGCCCGATCAACTCTATAATCTCAAAAGGTCCAACAAACCTAGGAAACATCTTTTCCTACATCTAAATACTATGGTTACCCAGTCTAGCTGATACCCAAATGAACACACAATCACCCATTATAAGCTCAAGGATTCATCAACGTTGATCAACATATGAATTATGCCTACTGTGATCTATATCTATACATTTACAAATCAGATAATCCTCATATGATGCCTCTTTAATGTGACATGGTCCCAACAGCTCTGACTCAACTATCTCCATCAAGTATATAGTTGATGTCCATTTTATATCCTAAAGAGAATGAAATTGTTCCATCCTAATTGTCTCTAGATAACTATTTTTATATGGGAACACAAAGATCACAAAGTGTTTATCCCGAGACCCGCAAATATATAAGAAACATTCCTATATAATATCCTATGATACCATATATTACATTCCAACTTTCCATATATATATGGGTGGGAATTCATACTCTGAAATACCTGTGTACCAAGCACCTTATACAAGTGTTTTTAAAATCATGAATTGAAACCTGATTCATGGTCTAAATCAATTCTTTGTAGCACCCTGGGTAGATGCAATATATCCCAAATGTAATTGTCCCCCAACAGATCCCCGGATAATGTCTCCTGGATATGAATGAAATGTGCTACTATTATCAATTGGTCCATAATCACCCATATGACAGCATTCATTCGAGGCTTACTCAATAGAAAAACCATGATTCCCTTATCAATGACATTCTAATTCAATTCATGAGTTGGAAAAGGATTTATTAAACCACTTGGTCTTTGATTCCCAAAATCCACACATTGAGAGGAGTAACATTGTGTCATGAACTCCACAATTTCATTTTTCATTCCTATCCACCAATAGTATTTCCATAGGTCATGGTAAATTTTATTAAAATTGTTTTTACCACCCAATTTTAGGCATGAATTTCATACACCATCTCTTCTCACATACATTTAGGCACAATGAAACAAGGTGAGGAGCGTGGTTATCAATGATGCAGAAGCTAGGGGAGGGGTAGTTCCTGTGAGTTGGGCCTATGGGTCATGTATTGGGCATAGTATGTCTTTGGGCCTTCAGTTCATGTATTGTGAGTCGTGTCAGGCCTTGTGCCTTGGGCCTATGGGTCATGTATGGGTTCCCCATCATCCCTTAAAAGGGGGATTATCTATAATAAAATAAAAAAGAAGTCCTTCAGGCCATTCAGGACACAATTCCTAATATAGAAGATCTCATCCTCATTTGTGTTCTATTAGTTTGTTGACACACAACCATTAAGACTTTCCCTCAAGGAAAAACACTATGAATCCTCATATTTCCTCTCCTTGATCTAGCTTAAAAGTGTGGGCTCAACTAATACTAATATGAGGATCATCTTCTCTTAGACCATTTTCACCACAACATGCATCTCAGACAGAAAAGTTATCATCTTCCACTCAAAATTGGACTCTCAAATTTACTAAGTTGTTGTCTTCCTTCATAAAGTGTTAGCAAAACTATTTCCATTTGTGGGTGTATATTCTATCTCAAAATTAAAAATTTAATATACTAAACCCATTTTCTCTATCATAGATTAAAATATTATTGCAAAAATATATATTTAAACTTTTATGTTTGGTGTACATTGTAAAATTTTTCACGCAACAGATAATGTCACCAACACATCAATGCATAAACTACTGAAGCTAACTCAAGATCGTGGGTAGGGTAATTATGTTCATGTGGTTGTAAATTTCATGGACCCTACACCACAACTCAATCTCCAAGTACCAATACTTCTCTATGTTCGATCAAGGATGCATCATAAAACACTAAGTACTCTTCAATCGTCTTAGGTATGATCAAAATTGTTGTTGTATACGGATGATTATTCAACTCATGGAAATAAATCTCAAATGATCTATACCATTAAAAAATTATACCTTTCTATTTAATGATTGAAATTCATGCATCCATGATAAAAATATCTTGGATGGACCTTTAATAACAACTCATTGATCCTAGAAAGATTTAAATATCAAAAAAATTCTTCGGTTGTTCCCATGAAACTAATTCATGCACCTTCTATGGTCCACTAATACAACTTCCTTAGAGATGATTCGAACCAAAAAAATATACCCTATCAATCTATATTTGACTCATAGATAGATTGCAGTGTAGATAATTCCCTACCAGTTTACTTAGTATTAATTTAATATGTTTGGATTAATAATCATGACTCTTAGAGAACACAAAGATTTCATACACAATAAAAACCACAAACTAATCTAGGTATGAGTGGGATATTTGATTCGTTAAGGCCATAAACACAACCGGTATTTTTTTAATCCCAAATAAAATCACGAAAAACACATATAGGCTTTACCTACCTCTGAAATATGTGTATGGTATATCAGAATTTATAACACTAAACATATGATACAATGATATGAGCCAATGTTAGAGAACACACAAACTACTCTATACAAGTAAATGAGACTGTCAATGCATAAAAGATGATAGCATTTATTCATTTCCATATGGTTCATCTTCTAATAATAAACACATAAATAAAAATTCATGATATCCTTCTTAGAAAAAAATTATAGAACCCCAAGGAGACATACTCATACATATAAATCATTTATCCCTAAACTCTTACAGCTATTTCTTGTGCTCCTAATTATCTTTTGGTGTCATTCTGTAAGGTTGAATAGAAACATATTTAGCTATGGTAATGAGTTCAATTATATACATAACATCCCTCTCAGGTGGAAGCCTGATGGAATATTTTGGAAACACATCTTATAACCGGCACACTACATGTAGAATGACATCATTCTTCAAACCCTCATCATCCAATAAATGTCTTGTAACCTGGGAAGTAATATCCCTCAGTTACTAATGAACGAGCCCTACGTGGCCTTCTTGGATATCCTAGGATCCCCAATGAATATAACGGTTACCCTCATGAGATGTTCTGGTCACTACCATCTGGTAACAATAAATATAGTCTTGGTACGATACTAGAAATTCTATAGCCAAAATACAGTCAAAGTATAACTTGTATAGTATATAACGATACCAACTAAAATTGATAGTCCCCATCCTTAAGAGAATACCCCTTACAAAAACATATTTCCTTTGGCCACACTCCCCACATTATTTCAATCATCATAACCCCACTCACAAACTTCAATGTTTGACTCAAACCATCAAAATGTTTTGTTGAAAGAATAGAGGCTCTTGTATTAGATAAGGAAATAGAAAGAGTATAAGATATAATAATAGTATATATGACTATCGATGTCCCAATCTCGCTATCCACAAGTGTAGACTGAACTAAAAGAAACATTCATGCACGTGTAGCATGTGTTGGAGTTTAATTTCATAGAGCTTCACCACTCTGTTGATATGAGAAATGTTTCCCAGAAGTACCATGTACATTTCCTAATCAACCAATGCTAGTAGAACGCAAACTTCTAGAATGATTTAGAGTATAATACCCCCTTTCTTTTTTTTACTCTCTCGGTTTCCTATATCATTACCCACAGGTTGAGGTTTTCAACAATAAAACTATAAGTGACCCACATTTCCACAAGAGCATCACTCCACATGTGGTCAAAGACACTATCTACAAACATGTCTTGACCTACCGCACTAATTGAAGTATATCTAGTTACTACTCAGAGTATAAGATCCCTCTCCTTGGCCACTCTGTTTTCCATCTCCCTGGTGGAAATTTTAAAAGTGACACTAATTACTCTAAAATATCTACCTCCAATTCATCCATCCAAAACCACATGAATTCCACAAGAAGACTCCTTCAGGTTAGACTCATAACTGAGATATGGATTCACCACATCAAGAAACATATTAGATCGAATTGTGTTAACTGAATAATTAATCACAAATTTAAGGCCATTCTGAAAATGTTTCACTACATTTTCCCTATATCTTTCCAATGATGGATCAAAGAAATGAAAATTTCTAAATTGGAAATCATAGTTCATTTTGAACATACTCCATAGGGTCAACCTTATAAATTTTTCTTCAAGCTCCTTATAAAGAATATTAGGGAAAATGTGCTATAATAACTTCTTTTAAAAGTACTCCTAAACCATGTTTTTTAGCTATCCATCATGAATCTGGATCTCCCACTAATGATTCTCATGACCAAAAAACATATAAGTAGTTAGTTTGATTATATTCATATAAGAATTATATATGTTTTCTTAGATATTTTTGATATACTCAATCCAGAAATCAGATGACTCAGGCCCACCCTCTCTGGTGAAAGATATTGGGTGCCACAAATAGAACCCTCATGTCATGTCAGACAAATTCGGCACAACCTGATTGAGTGTCTTTCCATAAATTTTATAAATAAATCAAGGTTCTCATGCAACTTCTTTCCTTTCCCTTCACCTGTAACTATTGGGGCCTCAAGTAACACCACCAGAGACACATTTACAATCATGTCCTATTATCTTATTATCAATAAGCATTATTTTTTAGACATATATATATACAATTACAATTGGATATATTAGGACACATAACACAACATTAACGCAATTATGTAAAGTTAATTCACATAATTTTATAAAAATTCATCACATACACCACCAATAGGTAAAAACTGTGGCACTTTCACTACCCTCTACCATCCCTTATCTGGGACGTGGATAACATTGGGTAAAATAATATCACAAAAAAATTATTCCATTTAAACACACATTTATCCAATTCAATTTACCACATTTATCATCATTTTACAATATTTAATTTCTTACTATGCACCATTTCATCTTAAAATACTTAAACAAGGAATCAAATTTCATTTTTAACAACTCACCCAAAACCTAATTTCCTCTACATCCATAAAATGATTCATTTCATAAAATATCCTAAGTACCAAGAATGATGCATGTATGCTCAAATTCCACGCTATGGACTACCAAGATTAAAATCTCATATACCAAGAATACCACACATAAAGTTCATCATCTACGTTGAAATAGCATCCAACTGTAATAGAAAAGATCAACAACCACAATCCCACCCTAGCTACATGGGTTTCCCATCATACATGGGTCAGCTCATCCCATGAATGAGCTCACGAACAAGGCCCGACTCATCATAGTATCATTTCTAAATTTTCCAAATTGTAATGAAAAATAAAATAAAATAAATTAACATTTGATGGTACTTTATAAAATCCAAATACAGTTGGCACATATCATTGTTGTGATTCAGTTGGTAACATGAGCTCAGCCATGCCTCCCCATATGTCAGAGGCTATAGATTAGTAATGATAATCCAATACAAAACATAGAGAGACTATGACGTCTTTAACAAAGTAATAAAAAAAAGAATAAAATCAATAAATTATAACCAATAGATAATAAAAATAACCATAATAATTTCATAACCAAAAGGACTAACTTCACATGATAATCCCAAAACATAGAGAAATGACCATAAACCAAAGTAGTAAATACATCATTCCATATATGTGCCACGTGTCTATATAAATCCCAAAATAAAGATACATTGTAATCTCCAAAGAGGGCTCCAACATCTTGTCTAATTCCCCAAGATGTGATCTATCATGAATCATTTATCTAACATTGGGATCTTACCCTTATCCAATCATGCAATCACAATGTCTATTTGGGTACTAGTTCGGAATACTAGGTAGGGAGTGAAAAGAACTCAGTATTCCATGACTAATAGAATATACTAAAAAATTAAATTTTGTAATAGTACATGCAGTTGTATAAAGAATAAAATACAAATAATAAATTATAGAGTGTTCCACTTTTAAATTATTCCTTAATTAGAAACATAAATTCCCTAGTTCATAGTGACACCTGAAATTACAATACCTAGGTTGGACCATGCATGCTTCTGAATCATCCGAAAGAGATTTTTCATTTTTTTTCACTATGGGTATCCATTAATCAAATCATTCTAATTTTACATTCAAATAATGGGGGCCTATAGTAGTGATCTCGAACTCTGTGGGTATTTGGATAAATAGTCTCGACCACACACTTAGTGATCACATAATATAAATATATATATATTGGGGTCCTAGAGTGGAATTCTATAACACCATGGGTATTTGAATAAATAATCCCTATCCCACAACTCATCCAAAAATATCACATTTTAGGGTTTTATAATTCTAACCATTTATCTTCCTTTACCATAATTCATTATAAATCTTTTTGGCACACAAAAATAGTCAATATAAATTTATATCTTATTAGTATACCCCATGAGTCACTATAAAATTGATAAACTATTTTTCAATCAATTTCATAATACTAACATTCACCAATTTCATTATCTCGTAATAAAAAAATCATTATCACATGGGAAAAATCAAAAAATTCATTAATTAAATTTATAATGAAATTTCACAATGTTGAAATTGGAATTTCAAAATGACATACATAAAATTATAATCAATATTATGGTATTTTACGTTTAGAAAACATATCTCAAGATTTTTTTATTCTTATTTTTTAAACAAAAATCTCTTATTTGATGAAAAAATATCAAGATCAAAACAGAACAGATGACTAAAGAATAGTACCTATGATCATGATCCAAAGGAATAAAATATGTTAAACCAAGATCTAAACCATATCTAACTATGTAAGAATCATTAATCTTCATCCATAAAGATAGATAAAGATAGAGGAAACTGAACAGAGAATAAATCACATACCATAGATGTGACGTTCTTCCAATCGGGTCTTTGTTTCATCAACAATGGGGTTGAAGAGCTGTCGAATCCTCCCTAGAGATTCAAAAACTATTTTAAATAGTTTAGGTATGATTGGGACTGAATAAGGTTAAAAACTTTGGGTTTAGTAATTTTAATTAAATTTTCAAGGGATTAAAAACTGGAGCACATGGTTTCCTAGGTAGATTTTCATGGTCTTCTAAACCATGCATCTTAATTGTTATCCTTACATTATGGGTTTCATGGTTTCTCCTAAGTGTAAAACAATTTGAAAAACCATGTATTGACCATGAAAATCACATCTACCTCATGTTGTTCAGTTTTGGGAGGGTGGCACTTGGTTTGTCCAAACCATGTGCCACGTCCTATCTCTCTATATAGAGTGCATTATTTCTTGTACCAAATTAAACAATTTTACCTAACTTTTAGAAAACCATGTACCACCCCTTTTCTTCCAAAATTAACTAATTTCAGCCCATAAAATTCTAAAGCAAACCACAACAAAGGTATAATTAAAACAGGTAAAATGTGCACCTTAAAATGAGCATGAGACACCTTGAGAATAGGTCAAGATCTTCCAATGTTTTAATGAATTATTTTTATGAATATTATTATAATAATCCATGGAATTTTTATTCATTGAAATATTATTTTATTACCAATAGTAGACTTCTGTTTTAATTTAGGTATAGTAAGTATTATACATTTGTCATATTAAGATAAATTATAGATATCATGATGTTATCTTTAATTTTTAGAATGATTCATAATTTTTATATAATAATTATTTCATACCTAGGTTACATATCAAGAATATATAAAATTTATTTAAAATGGAAGTTAGTTTTTTTCTTACTCATTTCATTTGAAATCCACAATTCATTTAAATTTGTTATTTTTTATGGGAAAATGAAAATATTGATGTATTTAATGATTATTTTAATTGTATTATTCATAATCAAGTGGTTGAATATACCTTTGACATACTTATAGAATCTAAGTGAATTTAAATACACACTTATGAAATTTCTCTAATATAGCTATAAGTGTTGAAAAGTAGTTATCATATTTTCAATAAAATGTTTCCATTAATCCTATAACTTCACCGTGGGGTTCTCAGATTTTGTTTTTCAAAATTAAGTATAGTTTTATGAGGCTTTTATTTTACTATAGAGTACTCAATAACATTTTGGTCAAGAAATTTATATACTTCCCCATATCAGGGACCTGTTTTATCATCTCTGGTGTTATCATTTTTGTATGATTTAGCTCAGGTTCAAGTTCCATAAGATGTAATTAAAAGAATAATACAATCTAATGAAGTAGTTTTGGACTTGGTATGACCATTATGAGTTTATGGCTATTCACTTGGTGTTCATAAATACAATCTCTTTATTTGTGGATCTTATTAATAGTGATTTACATCGGTTTTTGGATTGGTTTTTAGTCAAAAAAATTGATGATATTCTATTATATTCTAATTTTTTTGAGGATCATGATAAATATCTAAGTATTGTTCTACAGATACTAAATTAAAAGAAAATTGTATGGAAAAATTTTCAAATGTGATTTTTTGTTGTGTTAGATTTTTTTCCTTGGACATATTATAACTACATTTGAAATATCATCTGATCCTCATAAGACTAAATTAGTGGAAGAATATATAAGACCATCTAATTACATTGAGATTTGATGCTTTCTTGGACAAAAGGTTATTAT
Source organism: Viscum album (assembly GCA_963277665.1). NCBI lineage: Eukaryota > Viridiplantae > Streptophyta > Magnoliopsida > Santalales > Viscaceae > Viscum > Viscum album. Next base: position 1,401,414,764 of record OY728125.1, read on the forward strand.
AGATGATTTTTTTAAAAACATTCTTCTTTAGGTATCACATTACCCATATTAAGATAAAAGGGAGATGAACTTATTTATAAAAATAGTGGGATGAATGTTTTTTAGGAATGTAGAAGAATATTGGATTAATTCTCTAGTGTTCAACCTTCTATCAAGAAATAATGAAATTTTTTATTATAGTTATAGTTCATTGAATGACCTTGGTTTTGTTTTGATGAAATATAATTGAGTAATCGTAGATTAATCACAATAGTTGAATCCCCAGGAATAGAATTATCTAATTCATGAACTCAAGCCTAATATGGTAGTTTATTATTTAAAAATTTTGATGAATATTTGTTATTGGGATAAATGTGATATACAAAATGGACCATAAAATCATGAAATATATATTCACTCCACTAGAACTAAAAATGAGACAAAATTCTATTGAAACTAATAAAGGGCTATGATTGTATGATTAACAGTAACCTAGATAATGAAAATAAGGTAGAATATTCCTTTATTATAAATGATAATATATCATTAACCATGATGTATATGGAACATGATCCTATAGTTAATGAATTTATGAATCTTTAATTACTCATCGAGTATCTAAAAATTTATTACCTTTTGGGTCAAGTAATACTAAAATCAACTGTGTTAGATAGACTTGTGTTTTCCCAGAATGAATACCATTTTTTTAAGAAAGGAGATGATCATTTAAAGGATGAAAATTTCTCACATTTAATAGTGGTAAATAATTTTTTATAAATCTTTGATATAGTTTTGGTTTACTATGTGTTTTTTAGTTGAATAATGGATTGTTGAGTGTGGCTCACTACTCTTAGTTTTAGGTTCATCTAAAAAGAACTAATGTGTATATAGAACTTCATGAATATTATTAGGAATAAGGAACAAACAAAGAATCTAATGGTTATACGCCAAAATAATTCAATTTTCAAAAACGTAAATATCATTGAAAACTACCAAATATAGTGATTTACCCAATTTCAATTCTGGGATTGAAATAAAAGTATATATCTAGGGATTTCATAGTGGTATTACCAAAGAAATGTCAATGTAATATTGAAATTTCAGTTACTATGAAAATTTGACTAAATCTATTCATTTTATTTTCTTGAAGGTAATATGCCTTTAAATTAGATTTCTAGACTATATCATAAACATATTTTTAGGTTATACAGAGTATATCTCTCTCCTATATCTGACCATGATCCCATATTTACATTAAATTTTTATAAATAACATTATAATTCATTGGGTACTGATTTGTTTTTCAACACTACTTCTCTCCACCAATTTGGTCGATAGTTGGAGTATAAAATTCAAACATTGGAGTATATTATAAGATCATCCTCATTAGAATTTATGAAAATATTAGATCAGAACATTTCATTAGGGAAATTCTTTTATAACAATACTTTTCATTTCAATATGTAGATTGCAGCATATGAGGCATTATAGAGAATGTTCTATCAAGATCCATCAAGTTAGGATAAATTCATGTAAAGAAAGTTGTTGGGTATAGAATATTTAGAAATAATGATTAAAAATATAATAATGATTCAAGATATTATATGGGATTCTCATAGAAGAAGAAACTTTTTATAGATAACTAGAGGAAAGATCATTCATTGATGCTAGGTAACCATGTAATTATTCAAATATCCCATAGGAAATGAGTGAATACTTTTAGAAAAAAGGGAAATTTATGTTCAAGAATTTTTGGTCAATTAAAAATTCTATAAAATAGGTGAAAAATTTATTACTCGATATCCATACCTTGAAGTATATCTCACATTGATGATGTGATTCTTGTTTCATTTTTAAGTAAATATGAAGTTGATGAATCTCTTCTTTCAAGCCATGAGGTTATACAGTTAGAAGATAATCGTTATATGAGGAGAAAAAAGTTCATATTTTTTAACACAGACATTAGTTATTATGGAATTAGGTAACCCAAAAAGTAAATATTTTGTAGAATGATCATGTGGTCTAAGAAGCAAGATGGTAATATGAAAATTATATGATGGAAAAATATCCTCTCATGTTTATTATTGGATTAAATATTTAAGGAAAAAAATATCAAGGGAGAAAAATTTTAAAAACTAATTAATTTCAATACTACATCAATTTCATGACTTATTAATGTTAATAATTAAATCATTTAGATTAATATTGAATATTTTATTTTTATATAACTTTTTTTCTAGAAAACAAAATTATTTTATTCAAACTAAATTGTTTTCTATGAATTAAATGGTTTTATTTCAAATTGAAATATATATATTTTAGAATTTCATTTTGATAAAATATAAATAAATTTTGGATTCAAGATGTCATAATTTTATTTTGCTTATTTTTTAAGATTTTTTAGAAAGAGTCAATTTTGATTGAATAGTAAAAAAATCATATTTTGAAAATATTTTCACTTGTTTAAAAATATAATTATATAATAAGGAAATTAAAATTAATGAAACATGATTTATTGAATAAATATATATTTTACTAGCAAAATAAATAATTTTAAAATATTATGTTGAAGTTATAAACTTAATTTGTACATTTCAAAATCATGGTAATGTTATAATGTTAATAAAAATTATATTTGATTGTTTAAATTTAATTATGTATTTTCATGGATACATTAAACTATAATTTTTTATCAAATTAAGATAAATATTATTTTATTTTTAATAATCCAATACTTTTCAGGATGATTAATTTTATACATGTCTGTTGTGAAAATTCAATTTTATGCAAAAAATGCATTTTTCTAAAAAAAATTATTTATATTTTAATAATTTTTATTAATATTAATTTTTCCCACTTTTGGAAACTGAATCCTATAAAAAATTAGATATTGGGAATCATAATTTTCAAATTAGTTATTATTTTCACTTTTTTCATATAATAAAATTACCTTAGTAAAAAAAATTCACCAGAGTGGGGGTTAAGATGGTTGAGAAATTTAATGTTTTGGGATAACGCACAATGATATCACTAAAAATAATATATAATGTTATTATATGAGTGTAGTATGAACATAATTATCCCATATTATAATTTGGATTCAAATTTCAGGGTAAAATTAGTTTATCTTATTTTAAAGTTAAGAAGATTTACAAAAGTGTCACCCCTATCACCTATAAGGGATCTCGCCAAACCAATATTCTCTAAAAAATCAAGAACATAAAATCAAACAATAATAGAAAAAAGTTTCCCAACTCTTCAACCTATGTCGTATAGTTATCTTTCTCAATAATAGAGAACTGTAAGAATTATTATAGTATATGATAAAGGTGGATTTCCATGAAATATGTAAAAGTCTTATCCAAGATATTTCACGATTATTTATTCCTCCACTTCCTTAAAATATTTTATAATCCTTATTATATATATAAATTAGTAAATTTTATATATATAAATTTTTTTATGTTTATGGTGTAACCTATTTCCACCGCTTATAAATCAAATGTAAAATGAAAACATTATATGTGTTATGTGCATACTCAACCTTTATGAATGACATGTCACATTATTCCTCACTAGATCCCATAGATGGTTATAAATATGTATTTAGAAAATATATATGATATTTATAACATTATTATGCTTCAGTAATTATAAAATATTTCAAAAATTATTAACTAATATTCCTTGGGAAATGGAAACATCGCATATGTGTATGTGCAGACTACCACCACCATTAAACAATATATTTCATATTTAATTAAAAACATACATAGTAGGTTCGAAAAGTATATTAAATTTAATGTAATTGATATTTTAAAAATTATGGTTCCATGAAACATTTCCCCAGGGTCAACCAGCCAATGTTTTTTGGGATGTTATGAACTGAACAATCAAAAAATTTCTAACATGAACTTAATTAATAAGGTGACTAAATAAAGCATGATAATAAATTAAATGATAAGAAAAATAAAAAATTAATAAAAAAATTAAAGGATAAAAATCATGTAAATATTTTATATAAGTTTATTTTTCCTTAAGATAAAATATGTACATTGAAATTTTGGACTCGAGGTAAGGGATATTTATTAATATTTTTTAATATTTCCATTAAAATCATTCTCCAACATATCCATATTTATTATATGCTAAAAAGAATGTTCATATCTTTTATATATTTATTTTTTACACTATTTCTAACTATAATTTACATTATTAACAAGGTTATAAAATTAATATTTTTACAATTTTTATATAAATAATTTTTATACTTTCAAATAATGGTTGAAAAGGGTGTTTTTTTAAAATTTACTACCTAGATTTATTTTCCATCCATCACAACTATTCTTAGTTATGAAGCCTAATTTTAATGTTTTCATATTATTCAAAATTTAATTCAATTCCCATTATATTAGGAAATTTTTTATTTTTAATTAATAATCAAATTTGAAGGATATTTTGTCATATTTTTTTGAGATTATTGAAATTTATTTTGATCATGACTTCAAATGTATGATATGTTGAAAATTGTTATGTTTTTCATTTTTTATTCAGGTAAGGGTACTTATAAATTATATATTATGATTTTTGTGCATAGGATATATCACTCCAATGAATTTTTTAATGATTTATTCTCTATATAAATAATGATTGGAAATCACTAATTATAACTTATTCTATTACATTTGATATATGAGTGATCACAGGAGATGAATAAAATTTTCCAAAGATACCAATAAGGTTTTTCTATTATTTCTATGAGTTTTAATGGTCTTATTTATAAAATTTTGATTTCATATGTAATTTATGAGTTCAATGTTTATTTTATAAATATTGAAATCACATTAATCAGTTTTTTAATTTAAAATGGGATAACAAGTTTCTAATATTTTTTATGACCTTAATGTTATTTTTTTTGGTCAATTAATGTTTTAAAGAAATTCAAAGGGTTGGAGGATTAATAGGTACAATAATAAAGTCAGAATTTTAGTTTTGGTGACTCATCTTGAATTATGAAAAAATATACATGAATGAATCCAACCATTAATCTTAAGAAGTTATTTTTATGGAAAATTGTATATTGGGTAGAAGTGTCAATTTTATTATTTAATGAATTTCATAATTATCTAATACTCTTAACCTAAAATATCCTAGGAATATAATATTGTTCAATATAATTTCTATTAAACTCATCATTTTTTGATTGGTTATGTATGATTTGTAATATTTTGTATAAAATAGAATGGGTACAGAATATATTTCTATCCAAGGATTTTGTAATTTTAGTTTGGGGTTCTATATATATAATAAAAAATATTAACCCTACTAACAATGAATAAATATTAATGTAAAAAATATAATTAATAATAAGGTATAGAAAATTAAATATACTTATATATTTATTAATCTGAACCATTGTTTGTGGTCTTTGGGATCCTCACTGGCTTAACCATAGAAATATATGAGTATATTCCATTCAAAATATAGGATTAATGTGACGAACTAAAATTTTTTCTGAAAAAATAATATTGAAAAAAATATTTTACATGTTACAAATATCATTATAAAAAAACATACCCTTGAACATAAGGTAATGGTAATAAGAATATGTGTTTATTTCATCATATAAGTTTATCACTTGAATTTTATGATTGTTTATTTACATGGTCATTATAAATATAACCATGTATTCCCATTTTATATAGAGAGATATACTCAAACAAGTATTTATGGTTGAATAAGAAAATATAAATATCATAGAGGCACCTAAAATTTTTGATAGAAATTATTAGAAATAGTAAAATAAAATATTTTAAAAATAATTTAACAATATAGAACATAAAATAAATTATATTACATGTTTCATTTTTAAGGAAAAAATAGTTGTTCGTATATAATAATACCAAATTTAATTTTATTATATATGTCAATGTCAAATTTCATTGTTGGTTTGGCCTAATTATATAACAACAAAGGCATGTTGTGGGGTCCTTTTCAATAATATTTAATCCTAGTGGAATAATGAATATTGTCTAAACATTTATTTTTGGACAAATATGATTATATTATTTCATTATTTATTCACATATTACTATTTATAGGGTTTTTAAAATTAACTAATTAACTCACATAATACCCTTTTTTAATCACCTTCCTAAAGTTATGTTATTGTAAAAAATGTGTCTTAGACTCGACCTTAAAACATAACTCTCACTTCCTTCATACTACTGGGATAATGAAAATTTCATACCCATGATAATTTTTGCACCTTAACACCAAATTATAACATCCATCATTCATGAATCAGTTAAAACAATCATAGTGTACATTTTTTTCAAAGAATATAGAAAGAGAAATGATATATTTGATGAAGAAATGATGTTTAGAGAGAGAAGTGAAGATTAAAAATCATTTTCACACACATAATACCTTTTTCACCTCATAAAAATAAAATAATAATAGATTAAGAGGGGGGACATGATATACTTCTACCTATCCTATGATCAAACCTTGATTTAGTTAACCATTAAAAATGACCATAATAGGCTAATTTTGTGAAGAAAAAAATAATAAAAAATGTCATTCAAAAAAAGAAATTATTCAATATTTTGAAACTAACTACAAGAATTAAAAAGTAATCATGTGTTAAAGGAAATTATTTTTTTAATTTTTTTAATAGAATTTAATTGTAGAGAAATACTTTACAAATAAGTTATGTTATCCTTTGCATGTCAGAAAATTATAGGTGATAAAATTGAGCATAAAAACTATGTTCACTATGTTTACCATAGGTATTGACCATGTTCAACCCTACATGAACCTACTATCACAGGGTATGCATAGTGAACATGTTGTAAAATTACCTCATACACATTGTATAGTCACAAGTCCACCTTACCACACCCATACTCATGGTTGGTATACCTAATTTGAGTGTCATAAGATGACTGTGTGTTTAGAAATTACAATTAATAAAAAGTGATAATAACATGATGAAATTATATTGACCATTCCACCATAATTATGGTACTCATACCTAACATGAAAAACCTCTTTTATCATAATATCATGGTCAGCACACTAAACATAAAATTCATGGTAGGCATTCTTACCACAACAATTCACCATATTTTCATACCACTAATTCCTTATATAACCATCAACAAGCACCAAGACTCTAATTACCTTAAGGAAAAATATACCTATTGAATTATGCTTGAATGAGACCTGTAAGTTTGTTACTAATCCAAAAGTTTCCACTACAATTTATCAGCCTCCCCGAGGATAAATAATATGCCACATACCCTCTTGATTCCACCTTATGTTACCACACATGGGATTGAGATAAAATTGAAGCAAAGGAACTTCCCTTGAAGAATCACTGGAGTACACCGCTCTAATATAAGTTCTATGTCAATTAAGGTTTAGATCCATCTGATCATTCCATGCATAAAGCCACCCTACCTTTATGGTCTCGGATGTAGATTTGGAATTCCACTTTTATTATAATGATATTTATTTATTTAGACACTAGATCTATGCGAAAAAGGACCAGACTCCCACCTTAAGGGAAAAGTTAAAATCATCAAACTGTGATTTTGAGAACATCCCTTCACTATTAAGTATAACCACTTATTGGTGTATGTTTTAGGCATTATGTACAAAATAAAATCCATTATTCTTATCAAATTTCATTCCACTATTAACAAAATGGTTAGTATTCACTGACCAATTATGGGAGAATATGTTGTATAGATACTAGAATAATATAACATATTGAAGGTAAAAAAGTATGTTTGAGCACTAAAATAATAAATGAGTCCCATTAACTAAATCCCAAGAATGATTTTTTACTTTTAACATAATGATGAAATTTACTATTCTCTAAGTCAGGAGATCACCCCCCCAAAAGGATACTATGATAGTTCATATAAGAGAATTGACGGCTTTCAGAAGTCTTCATGACCATTCCTTTTGTACATGTTTCATTCATTAAGATGAAGTTAAAAATGATTCCTTCTAAAACATACATTCCATAATTAAATGAAGAAACACATTCCACTCATGGGAAGATAACCATGGTAGCTAATAATTTATCTATATAAAGAGATCACTACTAAAAAAGAGGGAAGATGGGAGAGTCTTGGACTCTAATAATGGTAAGAACTTACTCTAGAAGGTCTCTTTCAATTACCACTATTAGAAAATCATATTTTATCTTATTTCCATTTTGTAAAACTCTTATGATGGTAAACAATGAAATCTATGATTTAGCCATGGATAATCTGTTCACCTCCCTTATTTATGGATTATAACATTTCAATGTTTTTAGTAAATACTCTATTTGATTTAATTGTTTAAAATTTATAGTTATATTAGGATTTTAACATGTATGTTCTTTGAGTTATTAACGAAATTTTACACCTAATAAAATCAGATTAAATCGATAACATGTGATTTATAATAGTGGGGTAATTCATGGGAGAATGGAACTATCAAATCAAAAGGCACAAAAAAGGTATGAAATACAATTATATTTGTATTTACCTATCTGAACTGGTATTGTCTAATGAAAGTAATCAGTTGGATTCAATTGATTATAAGATTATTATATACCAATTGAAGAATGATTCAATAGGTTAATGATGGAATAATTTATTTGTAGATCACCGCTTCAATAATTTATTTCAAAATACACCATGTTTCTATTTCTTTAACACTGAACCCACAAAACAAGATATCACATAACACAACACTATCTTCTCTAGAGACAATATGATTCCCACTTTTTCTATATATTTCTCTGGTTATTTTTTTTAAATCACCACACAACATGAGTGCATAAAACCTTCTTCCATTTCTGGGGAGGTAAGTGTTTTGTTTAATTTTTTTAACAATAATTTTTTCTAATGACCAGACATAGTTCATATAACCTCACTAGTTTTGATCCATATATTGAGAGAAATGTGATTGAAAGACTCAAAACATAAAGAAACATATAACAAGAGGAAAGATAATTTTTAACCATTTTATTGGAAGTATAAAGTGAAAAAATAGATTAACTAGAGGAGTAACTGTGGATCAAGATAATATAACTTTTGGATAAATATGTGTACCCAATTTCAATATTAAAAATTGGAAATTACAATTAAATTATTAACAAGAATATGAACTCAAAATTGGTAGGTATTATAGGTCAAGTTAATAGAATTTTGAGATGAATATGTGCACCCAATTTCAATATTAACAACTGAAAATTAAAATTAAATGATTAACGAGACTATGAACCCAAAACTAGAATGATTGGAATACTACCTACGTTTTATTTGATATATTTTGAAGACTCCTATAAGAACATAATATGTTTTCCTTAAGTTTATAATTCATTTTGATCTACAGGAGTAACTGAGGATCAAATCAACTAGAAGTATTTCCTCATCTCAATTAATATAGAATCCAAACAGTATCTCTACAATATATATATCGGATATATCAACTCATGAGAGGAGATAAAAAATACATTCCTCTAGAAATTATTTTCTTCTTCAAGAATTTCTCAACTGAGAAAGGAAATTTAATGAGTCAAATAGAAACTATAGAAACTATTTATGAGTTTTGGGAGAGATCCAATAAACAAAACAAATCCTACCCACACTATCTATAAGAATAAAATCACTACTTGGTATTTTTATTCCAAGTATTGATGGATATTGATTTTAACCAACTTGATACTTCTTATAAAGAGGATATCATGGAAAATTCACCAATTGAGGTAAAAAAACTCATTAGAATGATCTCAAAAATATAAAAAGAATTGTTCGATTACAGAGATATATCTGGAGGAGTACATGAGGTAAACTAATCCAAATCACCCTAGTTGTAAAATAAAATTTAATGACTATAACCATTGGTATACTATTAATTGTGAAAAATGTACAAGAATCGTTACCCACCACACCCCCAAGGTCCATCCAACTATGTTATTTTTATGATCATTTTAAAGAATAATTATCTCATATTCAAGGAACTGAATTTTATGATTCCATGTCCTAGAGTAAATTATATAACCAACCCACTAGCAACAAGTATTTAGAGAATTCACCACTTACCATTTTTGAGCTAGGATCCAATATAATCTGAGAACACCATTTCTATAGGATTCTCAAGAACCTCCTCATCACCCTCTATTATAGAGAAAAAATATCAAACCATATACTTGCTATCGACATGGACCTCAAAAAAAAACTTCCAGGAAGGATATACTATTATATGAAATGGAATATGAAATGAGTCAACACACCACCCTCACCACTCTTTAGTTATAATTAAAAGAAATAAAATATAATTCGACTATCTCATGACCACCATGAATAATATGGTTACTCAAGGATTATGTAAAATTCATACTAATAAAATTCCTAAACCAAAAAGAAATATTACTTCCATTACATTTTTCTATTGTAAAAGAACTAAAAGAAATTAAAGGATTTCCCCAATAAATTAGAACTAGAAGTAAACAACAACATGTTTCAAAAGAATATTTCCAAAACAAAGAACATGGGTAGGTGGTATGGTAGAAACCATTAAAAGATAAAATAAAAACCTTGGTAGATCCTTAAAAACTCTCATCTCCTCTCCATTTAATATTGAAAGAAATAAAAATAACAAAGGGGGTTAGTGCAACATGATATACTAGAAGTCTTCACAAAAATTAAGATTAATATCCCACATTTAGAAGACATTATCCATATTCCATTTTGAATAAAATTTATTAAAAACAGGTAAATTTCTACAAGGATATTAAGAGGAAATCAAGATGAATGAATAGAGTATAATGTTTCTACTCTTTTCACCCCACAAATACCCCAAAAATTCCAAGATCCAGGTACATTTTCTATTCCCTACACAATTGAAAAGCTCAATTTTTCGAATGAACTGTGTGACTTGGGATCATAAATTAACATTATTACTTATTAAATTTATTCTAAATTATAGATTAGGGAACATAAATCTACCTATTCTATTGTATATATTTCCTATAAACACACTCCATATTTGTTAGGTGTCCATGAGGATGTCCTAGAAAGTGTAGATGGTTACCCATTCCCTATTGAATTTTACATTCTCAGCATTGAAGAAGATAAATATATTGATTACTCTTCCGTTATTCTAGGTGTACCATTTCTAAAGACAACCAAAACCATTATAAATGTCAATTTAAGGTACCAATTCCCTAAAATGTGTTGATCATATAGTAGAATTTAAAATCCTTGATTCAATGAAACCTCAATGTGATGAAAATTGTTTTCACCTTAAAACATTTTGAGCTTCCATATTCCTTTAGGGTGTACATTGAAATTTTTAATGACATAATTATATAAGGATAATATTTTAAAAAACCAAACCTACTGGAAACATCTATTTTAGTAAATGAATTTAATCAATATAAAATATTAATTGTTCATCAATTTGATGAAATTGTTGAGTTAATAAAATACGACACTAAAATTTATGCCTTATATATGCAGGTGTCTAGCATAGAGAATAATTAAACAAAAAATTCACTATAAACCCTCCTAAATTTTAATTACAGCAGCAATGATCACATTAAAATATCAATTTTTAAATAGTATAAGAAGCTTTTAGACATAATTTGCAATAACCTTTAACATATCCATGAAAGAGAACTTCTTAAAATCCTAAAAACCATTGTTAAGTCCCTATGATCGACATTGGGAGATATTACACGTATAATCACTTCCACCTTCTTGAAAAACAAATTGGAAGATAGATCTAAGTTAGAAATAAAAACCCTGAATAAGGCTCAACCCAAACATTCCTGAGGTAGTGAAAATAATATTTAGAGTGGATTTTTAAAGTTGTAACAATCTATCACATGTTAGATTCCAAATGGTTGATCCCTATTCAAATATTTACAAGACAACTAATTACAAAATTTTAATGAATAGAAAAAAAATGTTAATTGCCACCCACTAGAATTTATAATATTTGAATATTTTTTATCAACTATGGAATATTAAACCATGTGACCAAAAATGAATACTTCCTCATACCCTTTATAGACCAAATGTTACATATACTATATGGTAAAGGTAATTATTGTTTTCTTGATCATTTTTATAGATATTTTCAAGTTCTAATAGATTCCAATGACCAAGAAAAGACCACCTTCACATGTCCCATGGTTAAATTTTCCCACCAAAGGATACCTTTTGGTTGATTCAATTCCCCATGTACCTTTCTACATTTTATGTAATGTATTTTTTCAGACCTGATTAAGTGTTACTTTCATGTATACTTGGAAGACTTCATTGTGTGTGGGAATATCTTTCAAAATTTTATAGAGAGTCTAAAAAAGGTTTTACTAAGATGTATTGAGAAACAACCGGTTTTAATTTTTTTTTAAATTCAATATTATGGAGGAAAATTGAAAATATTATGGAGATGATTGAAGTTCATAAGGTCAAAATTGTTTTCTTTTATAAAATTTCCTACCACATCACTGTTAGGATCCTTTTATCACTTCTATTTCTTATTGGATTTTATAGAAGTTTTCTTAGGCATGTTATAAAAACTTCTTTTCAAATACCTAACTTAATTAAGAAAGAAATTTATTTCGTATTTTATGATTCATTTAGGATATATTTTTAAAAATTATTATAATTATTGATCACTTCCCTGTAATATCCCGTCCAAAAATGATTCCCTCGTATGATATAAAATGTGATGTGTCTAATATAGTTGTACGGGTTGTGGAATCCCAAAAGACTGGTAATATTCCATGAGTTTTATCCTATATTTCAAAAACCACAAACACTACCCAAGATTATCTACACAACAACAGAGATGAATTTTTTCTATTAATTTAGATTTAGATAAAACATTTCTTATCTCTTAATAATTAAGATTATTTTTTTATTCTAAACATGCATCCTTATGATATTCTATCAAGAAGACTGATACAAAGCCATGACGGGTAAGATTCAAATTGCTACTATAAGATATTTCCCTTTAGATTAAAGACATGCAGGCCTATGAAAATATAATTCCAAACTACATATGTAGGACTCCTTAGACTAATGTGGAAGAAAAAAACCTAATGAATATTCTAGATGATTCATTCCCTATTGAGAAGTTATAAATCCACACCCATATTCCGTAGTATACTGACATAATCAGTTTTATGGTCACAATCAAGTTACATTAATTATACTTTAAGAATCAATCCCTTAAATATAAAATATAAATAAAAACATGATTTTTGGAAAGAGCTTTATTTATTGATAATTTTCCATGACAATGTCATTAGAAGATGCATTCTCAATGATGACATAAATTTAGTGATTTTGTTTTTCTATACACTTTAGAGTAGAGGCCTTTTAAACCTCAAATAACCATTATAAAAATATTTGGAATCTAGATTGTTTTAGCCCAAAATTTTTAAAAATTATTACGGTTTTTGAAAAAATTCCCAAAATTCCAGTTTACTGGTGGAATTTATACAATATTCGAAATTACCCAAAAAATAATTTATTTTATGGTGAAATATTTGATTTTTGTGGAGTTGAAATCATGGGGCCATTTTCCTTTTCATTTATATTTTTGTATATATTTTTGGTAGTATACTATGTGTCTAAATGGATTGAGGCCCAAGCCAAATGGGTGGAATTCTCAAAAACTATAACTAAATTTCTTAAATAAAACATATTTTTTAGGTTTTGAATACCTAGAGATATAATCAGTGACTAGGGAACCCATTTGATTAATAAGAACGTTGAGCCTATCCTATAAAAATATGGAGTAAACCATAAAAACTCCATTACCTACCACCTACAGAAAAATAGATTGAAAATGGTGTTCAATATAGATGTCAAAAAGATATTAGAGAAGACAATATAGTTCAAGTGAAAGGGGTAGAGTTATAAAATAGAAGATAAACTATAGGTATAAAAAACATTCTATAACACCCCATTAGGTGTGACTACTTACTGAATTATTAATGGTAACATTTTCAAATTCCTGTTATGCTATTATAAAAGGCCCATGGGGTTGTCAAATGAGTAAACCTGAAGTATTTTAAGGATGGATTACAAATTAAACAGTAAATAATGGAGCTTGAGAAATTTATGAGAGAGGAATATGTGAATTCTCTGTAATATGCGGAGGAACCCGATTATTCCCCAAAAACATCAATCAAAAAACAATTTCCAGATACAGATAGATTAATATCATTTTCATCTAGGATAAATACTTTCCCAAATAAGATTTTCTCAAAATATAATGGATCATACATAGTAACAAATAAATTTATTTTTTGGGTTGTTGATATTGAAGAAGAAGGTTTAAATAAACCATTCATGTTTAATAGTAAATTATTAAAGAATTACTATGAGGACTTTTGGAAAGAACCTGTAAAGTAGTCCATACTCCTCCACACAACTAAAAAATAAGTACTGCTAGGTTGTATCTTTCCTTCATTTGGTTATTTTTATTTATTTGATTTGTTAAATATATTTCGTAGAAATATTTATACTTTAATTCAATTGTTACATTATTAAAACCAAATATAGTTGTATAGATATACCAAAATTTGTAAATAAATAAAAACCATTTCCCAATAAATATAGTTTTGAACACGAATCCTTCTGTGTGGTATTATGTTTTAATTTCACCCTTTTATTAAACCTCACTTCTACCCTACCTAGTTTAAAAATACCATTCTAAAGTTGAGTAATTCTTATGCTTTGGAAATAGAAGACATTAAGTCATTGATATTTTGAACTAAATATATGGTAACCTAATCTCAATGAAAAAAAATATTAGGGAGCCAACATAAATTAAAAAAATATAAGTACTTTTAAATTGGCATAAAAAATTTCAATTAGGATCCCACACTGGATATCAAATACAGGGGATCTTGGTGACTTTCTATAATTAAATAAATTAATCTCAATAATTGTTATTCCTAGTGTATTACACAAGATTCTAACTAAAAACTAAATAAAACAAACAGAATTTTTAAAAAATAATTCATTATGTGAGGAGAATATGAAACCCATAAAAAGATGCAGAATAGAATTATAACACATTCATTTAATTTTTATTAATAAAATGGAAAATAAAACCTTTTCTCAAGGAAATGTTAGAAAGAGGAAAAATGGAGGTTCTTTTTGTTAAACCAATAATTCCACTTAAATCTAATTTGATCCACTATTAAATAGAAACATTGATTGAATTAAAGAAAGATGTTGGTTTTATCTACACAGGAGGATGGATAATTGTTTATAGTGGATAGGATCATGTTTTCTTCTTCTCTAACTGGTAAATTTAGATTTAGGAAGGATTTCCTTCGGTTTAAATAAATTGAATTTCTGAGGAGTGTAATAGTTTAAATGTTGGGGAGTGAGGTTAGTTGTAATTTTCAACATTTACTATATTTTAATCATTGAAAATACCCCACATTATAGTTCAATTCCCATTCTAACAATAATTTTTTTAAAATTACTAAAACTGGAAATTAATTATAAATTAGATTCAAATATCGTGTTTATTGATTTGTACATCATTTGATAGAAATTATTGATCCATGATTTGAGTAAAATTGTTTCTTTTTGAATTAGTAAAGTGGAATTTAATTGTAGATAAATAATACAATAATAAAAAAATGATAACTTTTTATAGTTAGAAAATTATAAGGGATAAGAGTAACCATGATATCCATATCCACTATGCATTTTATTAGTACTAATTGTGTCCTACCCCTGCATGAACTAACTGTTACATGGAAGGAATAGTGATTTTTTCTTTCACATACCTTGGGAACATATCATGATCACCTATACACCATATCTCACCCCATACGTACCATTAGTTACATTATCTAGTCGTGTTTTCAGAAATTTTTGTAAAGAAAAAAAATATGATTGTTTGATGAAATTATATTCACCATGCCACTACCCTAACATTATTCATACCTACCATGATCACCATCTTATGTCACTATATCATGGATAGTACATTAATTTTTACCATCATTATATAAACTCTTACTACATGTTCTAACCACCTCTTCCTATCACACCTTTACCATGTGTCCATCAAAAAACCCAATGCCTTCACTTCCCATGAGGAACAAGATCCATGTTGACTGATTCTTGAAGGTGTTTCAGATGAAGGGTGATGCTCCAAATTTTTCCACCACCATTTCTATTCAACCCCGATGAAAAAATAGATGCCACATAACTTTTCTATTTAACCTTATACTTCTACCCATGGGTTTAAGATGATGATAGAGTAAATAAATTTCACTAGGAGATTAATAGGTGTAGTATACTCTAATATAATCTCCTCAAAGAATAAGGCCGAGCTCCATTTGAGCACACCAATTCAAAATATTCCCTTTTTTGAATCTGATAAGTGAGCCTTTTAATTTAAATTTCATACAAAGGAGATTGTTACTTGTTGATATTAGAGTCATTCCAAAAAGGACCAGGCTGCCATCAAAAGGCAATAAAAAAGAAACATTGAACTATGTTTCTTAGAATATCCCTTAACCATTAAATAGAATAACAAAAAACTATATGATTTCTACATGAGTTAAGAAATAAAATCCATTATATTGAGAAAATTTAGCACCACTGAAATATAAATGGTTGGAATTCACCATACAATTATGGGAGAATTTGATTTTTAGATACTATAAGAAAAATACATATTACGGGTAAAAAAATTAATCACATGCACTAAATGAATAAAGGATTCCCATTAGCTAATACGAGGACCAATTTATCCCTCTGATCATAATGAATACACTAATTGGGATGTGAATCGCTCGATAACTTCACCTTAACAAAGTTACTTGTTTTATTTTGGAAGATTGGTGATGCCGTATAGAATTCATTCAGACCCATATTTCTAAACACATTTTAGCTCACAAGATGAAATTTAACATTCTTCTTGATCAAAGTAGATATTCAAAAATTCAGTGAAAAAACACATGCCACTCACATGGAGGGATCCTTGAAAACTGTACATTCATCTAATTTAGGATATTTATACTAGAGGAAGAGGGAGGATGGGATACTCTTAGACTCTGATAAGGGGGAGAACACTTTCTCAATGGTTTCCCCCAATCCCCATCTTCCTTAGTGCTTGAGTTATTTTATTTTCCAATTCTAAAACATTGATAATGTCACCATACACTATATACGGGTTTTCTAAGGAAATCCCCAACTTACCCGATTGATAAATTCTAACCTTTTAATGTTATTACTTATTCATATGCAAGATTTAATGATTTAAACAATAAATTTCTCTTCTAATTTTAGTTTTTAAGTTATTATTCTTATTATTTTCATTTAACACACAATACACTTAGATTAAGTCGAGTTAATTTCATAAATACACTTTAGTAATTCAAGGCTGAATAGATGTATCCACATAGCAGGTTTATAAAAGATAGGAAATACAATGATAGTTGTATTTCCCAATGTAAAATGAAATTTCATAATTAATTTTGTCATTTGGATTCAATTGATGAGATGATTTTTATAAACCAATTGAATAATGATTCAATAGTTATATGAGGGAATATTACAAGGTTGGACTATTTCATTTTTAATTGATTCTAAATCCAACCAGTTTTACTTTCTATTTCTATAAAAGTGAACCCCCAAAAACATATTTCAACATACACAATATTTTCTTCTCTAAGGAAAATATGAGTCCTGCTTTTAATAGAAATTAGTTAGGTTCAAAAAATTATTTTCATATGTTCCCCATGATAGGTGTGCATCAGGTACTCTATTGACCATTATTTATTTTGATAGATAATGATAATTTTATGTTTTTTAAGGTCTAATGTGAGGTCAATGTGAAACATATTTCCTGAGATTCGATCTTACATCCTTAGATAGAATTATTAAGAATTCTTGACACCTTTTAAAAAATAGTTATCCTTATTTATAGATGAAAAATGAATATTTTGTTTTATTAAAATTATTATTATGGATGATTGTAATCTATAAAACATGGTTATTATTTCTCAAATTATAATCCTTATAAATAATATCATTATATTTTTCGAAATGGTGGTGAGGTTCTAATTCATTTTTAGCATTGAAAGAACAGTATATAATATATTGTAAACTATGATAGTGTTATAGGTGGTGATATGGTTATATTCCTTACTACAACACGTACAGTTATTTTTCCATGAAAAAATCAAAAAACCCCTATAATATCACATTTGTATAAAATATTGATCAGACCCATTAAAAATTTCATAATCAATAGTAGATACAGGTAGTGGTCCAATATTGGTTTCCTTAGTGTTTCAAAAAGTTATATTGGAATGTTTACAAATGAAATATATACATGCACATGAGTCCCCTGATATTCACCACTAGGGATGGTTGATATTTTTGGGTGTATATAGAAATCACTGGAAGCAATGGTGCTTGTTCTTGGTTATTACAATCTCATTGGGAGTGGAAAAGATATATCACCATCCATAATAAAAGGGAAACCACATCCTTGAAAATTATTTTCTTTAATTAGTTTCCCTAAAATAATTTTAAATCAATCTAATTAAATATAGTATCTATCTAAATTAACCATAAAACTGATAAAAAAATTGATATCAAAATATTAATGAGTTAATCAATAAAATAAATATATTCTTTAAAAATTAAAAAATTGATTTGTTCCATCAAACTGAAAACATTTGGGGTAATTAAATATCAAATTATTATGAAAATATGTGATAATGAGATAATTATCAATTTTCCTAAACATTCCAACATATTCCATGTGTATGTATCAATACTCACCTAATGATTGAGAAACATGAATTTATTTAGTTATCTCTTTTTCACTATGAAACTATACAACCCTTAGTCTCCTTTCCCGATTATTTTGGTTTTGTATGTTTTATAATATCAATTAGAAACCATGATATATTATATAAAATACTATTTATAAAACAAAAATACATGTTAATACATAAAATTAAAGTATCACCTACAAGACATTCCACAAATCATTCTTTGATATCTACTAATATTGAGAAATATTTAGTCTTATCAAGAATCCCATAATTGTTTCCCTATTAAATTTCTATATTTCACCATACATGAACACTTGATAAAAATAATTATCTATATTAACCCATTGGGTATTATGAACCCAACCAATATTAATTCAAATAGATCACATTTGGTCCCCCCAATAGATATTAACTAAATATTAAAAGTAGTTAATTATTAAATAAATTAATTAAACTAATTAATTAATATTACTCATGTGGTATGAATATATAAATGTGAATCTATGGATAAACAGTTATTATTATTGAGTTGAATGTCATGTTATTCACTCCCCTTATAAGGACCCCTGATTAAAATTTATATATCCCAATGACTTTAAAATAGAATTTACATTCTAACACTCCCAATGATCTTTTAGGTTTATAGTTTTTGAGAGCTAGTAAATAACTCTTATATAATAATAACATATATATATATATATATATATATGAAAAGTGGGAACTTCTAATTAGTTCCAATTTTTTCCACAATATAAAACTTTTAAAATAAAACATGATGTGTTTTCATGTAAAATATTCATGACATTCATCATGAATTATTCATTGTTTTTAACCATCCTTACACCCTATGAAAAATACTTTAAAACATGTGATGAGCACAAAAAAAACATTAAAGGATGTAAAATAAATTAATACATTAGTCAAGTTAAAAACATTAAAACCCATGTTTTTTTCTTCAATATTAAATGATATTTGATCATATGAAATAAAATATTTCAACCTCAAAAACACACACACATTTTTCTAAAATATAAATATTAAAACCCATAAAAATAAAATTAAAACCAATTTAGGTAAATTAGATAATAACATTCATGAAACACTTTCAAAACCCATAAAATAGAAATGAAAATATGGCCAACTTCTAATATAATTATTTAGAGAACATAATAATTGCTGAGTTTATTAAAGAGATATATTGGTAATCACCCTTACAATATGATATTGTGGGATATCCTATTTTTAATGAGATGTAATGGGGCTCAACCCTTTATATAAGATATTTTGGGGTCACCCTTCAGCTATAATGGTGCTCAACACATCATATAAGTTGTATCATTATCAATTTCTTTTAATACAATTCTCAAGTACCATATAATCAAAAAAGTTATATCTTTCCAAATTTTCATCATAAAAACCTTCGAACAAATATTTCAAACCCATATGAATACCATTTCAAATATTAAAATTCCATTTAATTTTTAAAAACTCATTTTCAACGCTAAAATACCTATAAAAATGGAAATAAAGATTTTCTATGAAGAAATAAAAATAAATCATATAATAGTTATGATAGGGGAAAAATTCTTTTCTCCATATAAATTATAATAGAACATTCCTTTTGTCTTTTTGTCAAATTATTTTATATAAAACATGCACAAATATTCCTTTTTCAAAACCGTTATAATAATGTTAAAAGAAAAAATATCATTAAAAACATTTCATTACCACATAAAAACATCAATAAAAAAAATTAAAAATATGTAAATGGAATAAAAATAATTCAAAAAATAAACCCTTAAATTTTGATTCATTTAAAATAATGTCACTTACCTCTTAAAAAAATTTGAAAGCTAAGACCCATGAAATAATACCATCAAATAACTTTTACAAATCTTGTAAAAATGTAATTCATGATATAAAATTTCAAATGGTTTTAATATACACCTCATAAAATAATATGGGTGTTCAACATAAATATATGTGTCAACAAAAGTAAATTGAGATGAAGTCCCTTTCTTATTGTTTTACCGGTCACAAACATTCCTTTTTTTCCAAAGTAATAAAATTATTTTTATTATTTACTTTCCTGAGAAATATTTACATTTTTATTATTCAGTTTTATTTTATCTATAACTATTCTATACACAATTATTTAATCCTTTAAGTTCCTTAAGATGTTTTTATAGTGCTCAGCATATGTGTCAAAATAACTTCGGTGGGATAAATACAGTCCAAGATTTCATTATTTAATCATCTCCAGATTAATAGAAATGAAATAAATTTCATTGTTTTACATAATTTATACTTTTAAAACCAATAAAGATATATGGTTATTAAAACTTAACTATGTTATAATAAAGGAGATGGTAGGTCGTATGTACGCATGAGTAATGTTTCAATTTTTCAAGGATCATTATGAAAATAAAGTAATTATTATTTTATCTATAATTAATTATAATAATTTCATAAATATCATATTATTTTTTTAGAAATAATAATATATAACATCCATGTGATTTTGTGATGAAAAATCAATCACATCTCTTTATGGAGGTTGAAGTCTATACGTACGCACGAACGATGGTATCATATTCCAGTATAAGATAAAAAATGTTAAATTTAATTTTAGGAATTATAAATACATCATTAATATAATAATTATTTAATATCTAACACATAAATTCATTAACATTATCATTATTACCATTCATGTCAAGCATTAATGATGAAAATATTGCATTGCTTCGGGAGGTGGTAGTCCCTCCTACACACGGGTGAAGTTATCGTATCCCCTTTAGAATGGAATGAAAGAATATATATGTGATATAAGAATTAATTAAGTATAATTACATTAAAATATTATATATAAATCAGAAACCCGTTATTATAAAAATCAATGATATAAAATGAGGGAAAAAATAACATCGGTTCATGAGGCGGTAGTCTGGCGTACCCACAAATGATATTCTGGTTTCCGATTTAATATAAGAGGATGTAGATTGTGGTTATCCCATTAACATGGTAATATCTTATTGTATGGGATATAATTTTATTATAATATCATTATAATTTAATATTATTTCAACAATATGTAAAAATAAATAAAATGAAAATTCTCGATTAGTTATGATACATCTTCTTCGGATAACCACTTTAGGTTAGAAAAAAAATGATTAATATGATGGATTTATGATCAATACATGGTATCTAAGTCATGGGTAGGTAAGTTAGGAATTTTTTTTGGATATGTACATTATAATATTAATAGAATTTATGGTTATTGTAGGATTGGATATGGGTGGCCTTTTATGAATCAGGTGAGTGGCACACCTCTAATTTTTTAAAAAAAAGGTTTACCCAATTTTTTTACAGGATAAATATATCTCAAATATACCATTATAGAGTATTATAAAATATAAGGTCAAAACATTTCCATAAAATATAATTTAAACAATATTTTAGGTCATTTTAACCCTTATCATTTTAGTTTAACCCCTTAGTAAATTAATTTTTACCTTAACCATGATAAATGATTTGTTTCTAGTTTCACTATTTTTAATGAAAATAATTTAAGATTAATTTATTATATAATAAAAATTATACTTATTATAAATATGGAATTTATTTTAAGAAAATAAATTTCAAAAAAGTCAATGAAATTAATTTAAGATTAATCTTCCAGACCTGACGAAAAAGTAATTTTTCAAGAAACATATTTTCCAAGATTGAGATGATTTTTATTAACTCTGTGAAAAGTAATTTTAATTATATTAATTCAAATTAATATTTATATAAATATATTAAATAAATTTTATTTAAATCATTTATCATTATGTGTTTCTTTAATTAATTAAAATTGTTAAATATTATACACTTTAAAATAGTTTTCATAAAAAATGTTTTTAAACCAAAAAGATAAACTTGTACAAAAACCCAATATAATAATGATTATAAGGTAATTTAGTGGATTAAATATAATAAAATAATTATTATTTCAATTTAAATTATATTTAAAACATAATGATACTTTTTAATTACATAATATATCTAAAATAAATGACCTTTTTACAAACATTTGTATATTTCACTATTCACCATAAAATCAATATTTATTCGAAAATACAAAAATTTCACCCTTGATAAATTTTTATATGATGATATAAAAAATTAATTTAATTTCTCCAAATATTTTTTTAATGTTCAAAAATTTAATTATAATATTTCTCTAAAAAATAAATCAATAACATTTATAAAGAAAACATATTTTTGAGAAATAAAATTACTTTACTAAAAAATGATTGATTATTTGATAAGAATTTATAAATAATTTTATATTTATTAAAAATATATATATATATATATATTATAAATTATTTAGTACTATTCATACCCACCAATTTAATGAATAGGTTCAAATAGGCATTCTTAATATAATATTACATCAAATATTATTTATGCTTGGTTTTTCATGTCTTGTACACTATATAGTTTTTTATTAAGTATTAGGGTGTTAAAAATATATCCCTGGTAAAATATATTTTCAATGGTTCTATCTAATTATAAGACTACATCCTCTCTCAAACTATCAAATTTTCCTAAGATGATTATAGTTTTTTTTTCATTCGATTTTTATGACACCATAGTTGATAACCCCAGTATTCACAATATGATTAAAACATTTCAATACATAATTTATTAAAAAATTATTTCATTATTATAAAATCTTTTGAAACACCCAATTATATTTAGGAATTCGGAATAAAGGAAAATATTAATATATTTTTTTATTAATGATGAAAAAATATACCATAATTAAATAATAAAACAATTTTTCTGGAATAAATATTTAGATGTGATCTCATAAATATTATCAGTGAGAATTATAATATACTATGTTGGTTTGGGCCTCGATTAATAATTTATAATGGTTTTTATATAAATCTTTATTCTATACAACTTAAACAAAATTAAAATATCATAAAACAACTTTTTAATATTACTTTTTATTAAAAATTAAATAAAGAAAATAAATTTAATAATGTATTTACATATCAAATACACCATAATATCACCATATCCTAAATAAAAAAAATTGTGTATTTTTTATGTATAATTCTTTATTTTATTGACATAGACATTTAAAAAATGTTAACAAAATAAATATTAATACCAAAAAAATTAATAAGTCATTAATAATATAAATAATACTAATACTTGAACATATTATTAATATCAATTAGAAACATAAAATTACTAAAATATTTATTGGATGATCAGTCTAATTAGCTCGAGAATATGAGAACAGGTATTTTTTTCCCACTAATGTAATGTATTAGAACACAAATAAGATAATATGTAAATTAAATGCATTTATGAGAACCTAATTCATATAATTCATTGCACTGGAACAAACATCAAAATATCTCTACAAAAAATTGTTTTTTTATTCATTTATTTATAAGATATTCATATCAATTCGATTATTAACATAATAACATGCCTTAACCTAATATAGAAATATAATATATATTTAAGAGAAATATTATATTCTAATTGAATTAGTAAAAAAACAACACCCCAATCCATTTTGAATATATTACTACTAAATTTGTTCTCATTGTCCATCACCATTTAGAAAATTTCATAACATTTTAACAAGTATTTTTCTCCAGTTAGACTTTTTTTGTTTATATTTGCTATCAATTTAAAGATTTTTTATGGTATCTTTATCCACTTCCTAAAATCCATGGTATTAACTAAATAATCATTGTCAATGGGGGGCATTTATGAATGAATTAAAAAAGATAAATACTATGATTTAGAAATAAAAAAATAATTAAACATTAAAATTCAATGAAATGAATAAATAATGAAACAAAAGCGATTAGATATAATTTTTTTGGAAATAATTTCTTCATCCCATATATAAAAGTATTGGTTTATATTAGTTTATAAAGAATTTCAAACTCATTAAATTAATTAAATTATATATGTAGGAACCTTTAAAACCATTGAAATTTTATAAATGATATTATAAGTGATCAAAAATTCCATGAACTAAATGAAATTTTTAATAAGAAAGTAGATATAATTATAAAATTCATAAAATAATGATGTTATATAAAACAAGAAAAACTAAATTAAATAATATAATATAAAAAAAATTACTTTCTAAATGGACCAATAATTACATAGTTTTTTTCTTTTACACAACTTTTATTCTTTCATTGATTTAATCAGTTGAAACATTTTCTTATCTTTTTTACCATAATTTTTTCCATGATTTAAAATCGAAAATCCAATTTTTTATAATTTATTATATATAATTTATCATCTCATTTGAAATAATTTTCAATCAGTGCTCAAATAAAAGGATCATCCTCATTTTGATCATGTTTCTCCACTTTTTCAATTTTTATGGATAATAACACAATTGTCCAATCCAATGTAGGAATATTTGAAACATATAAACCATATTGATTATATGATTTAAAAATTTAAAAAAATTAATTTATATACCATTATCTATTAATATAAACTCATATTAATCCCAAATCATCTATAGTAACTCCATTATTATTTCCAACCCACTTATAACCAAAAAAATGTTTTTTTAAATTCCATAATTTCTAATTATAATTTTTCTAAAAATTAAAAAATATAACTCATATTAAAAAAAGAATTTATTTCTATAGAACTAGATATATAAATTAACTCTTCTAAAAGAGTGAAACAACTATATTTTGTGGTTCTCTTAAAATCCAACACTTTAGTTTAGAATGTGAAACTATTCATGATATAAATCATGTAGGACATTATATTTAATCTTGTACCTCTATCCAACCATATCATAATTCTTGAAACTAAATATTGCTAAATATTTAACATTCCACATATATTTATATTTAAAAAATAAACATTTTTTAATTGTGTTTTATGATCTAAATTTTAACTCTATGTTGATTCTCATCCATAAGATCCACAATATACTTATATTTATGGTCTTAAACCACTAATATGGTTTATAAGAAATAAATTAGTGAATTTTCTAGTTGATTATATAGTATAGAAAAAATTTATATCCATTATACATTTAAAACATTCACATCATATATGTTGACATATTAGGAAAAAGGCATTATTGAAATTTTTGAGACACTTTAAAATCCTACAACTTCTCCATTGATGTAATTTTTAATAAATCCACAATTTATTCAGTATTAGTTATTCATACACTATCAATATTTTCATGTAATGATCATTTTGATATATACATCTTAACTAAACTATAACACACACTTGTACCATATAACCAAGGTAAAATGTGTTTTTAAAGATCATTGTTGATGAAACAAGGATAAAGATACATCTCATTCAGAGATACTATTCAAATAAATTGACTTTCCATTATTAGTAGTTTCATAAGATCAATCACCATAATACATATATAATTAAATTAAAACCACAATATTGTAACCTTTAATCAAAATTGATGCAGTAATATAAAACATATATCCACTTGAATAACTTTTTTATCAATATTTGAAAATTGTTAGATTTTAATCAGATCATCTGAAGTCTATAAATATAAAAAAGAATCATAATTTTGGAATATATTTTTCTGGGAACATTACCTATAGTATGAAATTCCAAAAAAAAACATGTTTCCCATTTCTATGTAATATATAAGATGATTGAGGAAGAATTTTAAAACATTATTTTTCAACAAGTCCAAAATTATCTCTTATTTGTATAGAAACATTTTTGAAGCTTTCTTTAACACCAGATTTTTTTAATAAATAAATTTGAATTAGTTTACTAAAAATTATATATTTTATATTATTTATAATATATATTAAATCAGGAAAATTTCTCACATAAAATTTATTTAAATGTAAAAGTTCAAAGAAAATTTATATATTTCCCGCCAATTTTCACAAGGTTAATCATTAAATGTTTTCGGAATAAAATATCAAAATCATTATCCTTTTCAGATTTCAACCAACAAGTTTTGTTAATAATAGAATACTTTATTTTTAGTTCCTATGAAAATATTTTCTTAAAATAAATGATAATTAACAGAATTAATATATTTGTGACAACTCAAATATACATTATCATTGTCAAGTTTTAACCATATCAAAATTGTACCATTTTTATAAATATGGAATCCTACTATCCCAATGATGACTTATTTTAAAAACTAATTTAGTATATGAAATAATTTATTGTGTAAAATTTCATATTTCTCAAACAAACAACTTCATCAATGTTTTAACCTTATAAATCAACATTTTTTCGCCATCATAGCTTCAAATCATAAACTAGTGAATCCAAGTATATATAAATATCATTTACCAGCACTTTTAGCCTTGAATTAAAAGTAAAACATTATTTATCTATTGATAATTTATAAAAATAGATTATGATTAAAATTGATTTTAATTAATTTCCATGTATTATTCATAGTACTTTTAATGTATCATCCCCTTCCCTTTATACCCAAATAGTGCCTGAGATGGGTCTTAAAAAAATATCAAGCATGCCACCCCATATACTAGAAGATACCAAAATGTGAAAATTAAAAAAATCATATATGGGGGATTTTTCCCTCATAATAATTCCGGATATATCATAACTATATATTCCAAAAAAAATCATGACCCATCCAGTCGTTGGATTTACCCCTAAAATGTTGAAATAAAACTTTGATCTAAAAGTAGCATCCCTTCATCATATATTTCAAATTAAGTAGTCCATTTATGTGAACATATATCAATTTATTTTTTCCTATAATATATATAAATTTAAATAAAATTACAAAATAGTATAATCTAAATGATGGTACATATATGATATAAATACAACATAATTTTATTTTCCCTATCATAGTATGTAGTCCCCCAAAAAATAATAGGCCACCACCACACTTCTCATCTTGTTCCATGAGTGAAAATCCAATATAATATCAAAACCTATAATTAATAATAATTTCAACTCACATATAGTGAAAATGCATGTTGTTTATAAAGGTAAGATTTGATTCTAATGACCTGAAAAGACTCCTCCACTAACATTGACTCATTCAATGCTAATGATCATGATGATGATTGTGAAAGTATTGAGGGTGTTTCTCTCAAATTAATTAGAATAAAATAAGTGAATTACTATTTTATATAATCATACAAACGTTCCATTATGGTTTTAAAAATTCATTCCCCCTTGGACACAAACCATAGTATCCAACTCATGATAGTACATAATTTCCAAGGACCGGAGACATATATACCCTCATATCTCAGTGAGGTATACCCAAATATTATTTTAACCTCCTCAGATTGTATAATCAATGATATAATATCACATTCAACATTACTCACTAAATAGATTATTATCTATTACATCATTTATCCTACTGGTCAGAAAATAATAAACACATGAAATATCATGGGAAGTAGAAATCACATCACGAAATAAAACAATGGGAAATAAAATATGTATCAACAATCCGTAACAATTAGAAAAAATATAAAATCAAAAAAACACCATTAGATATGTATTAAAAAATAATTAATATGATTAAATAATTCAGTTAGTAAAATAAATCCTAAAATAAAGAATGGGTCTCATCCATGTCATATAATAGAGACACCATATCTTATTCCCTAACATCTATCATATCACTTGTCCTCATAAATGATATCTTCTAATATAGATGTAGAGAAATCCATATCTATCTTATATGGAACCCATCATTAGATGGGATCTATCCGACTATATAATGAACTATCATATTGGATACACCCTGATCCCATGGATTGAATATTAGTTAAATCATTGAAATAATTATTTATTATATGTCATGGACATGGCTTTAACATAGGTGGATCCCTTAAGAAAGTCATCCTGTAACATCACATAAAGCATAAAAATATCCCATGATTCCACTACCCTCTCACCTAGATCCTCATGAGCTATTATTCTACATCTAGAAAAAAATAGTGAAGTGTATAACTAGAATAAGGATAATTTCAAACTAGAAATAAATTAATATAGGAAAACCATGATAAATAATAAGTCACACTCCTCCAGTTGATAAACAATTCAGTAGTTCATCCACAAATATAACTCTATAGTTATGGTCCATCACAAGGTATTAGTGTCTTATAATATATGTGCCCAGTTACATTCTCTCACACTATAAAAAATTATATACACTATATAAAGAACACAATATCCTTCGATCAATTGATATAGGACCTAACATATGATTATAAAAATACTAAAACTTCATAGATGAACCAAAATATTTTTATTAATCAAAAATATACAATGAATATATCCCTACCATAATGATCAATATAAATAATACTGATACTATCTCCCAAAACACAATCTTAGTCTTTAATCAAAACAGTAATATATTAATATAACAATCGCTTCCCAAAATGATGATGATGAATTTTATCTTGCATTACATAGTTAGTGAAATGAATCACACACAATCCCAAGGTATCACTAGGGTCCCACAATATATCTCTAAACTGTCAAAAAAATCCAACTTTCATAGACTATACCTTGAAAAAAAATGTTATCGCTTAAGGTTATAATGAACAAAAAAAACAATATTTCTAATGATACATATCACAAACCATCCTCATATACCCATTACATAAGGTGTGGATTTACTTTTTAACCATAAATTATCATATATTATCACATAATAAGAGGATCCATATAAGGAATCATACATTTCAAGAGAGTATATACAAGCATGCTTACTTTGAAAATATAGTATCATCTATATGTGGAATATTAGATCATAAAACTTATGAAAATATGGTCTATTTTATTTAGTTTAAAATATAAATCAAAAAGTAATTTTACAAATAACATAAAAGTTAATCACATTTCATCTTTATAAAACCTAATTCATTTTCCAAAAACTAATGAAAAACACGCTTAAACCCCGTCACATTGTTTTTGAGATATCATTTCAAAACCTTTAATTAAAATCATCCATTTTGAAGAACAAAAATATCATTTCAAATAATTTTACCTCTATATTAAAATTTTGAGGATTGAATGTCAAATATATCCAAAACAAAAAACATATAGTTTCCATTAAATAAAAAATAATGTTCATTAACACGGGTTCAGCCTTGGAAAAACCAAACATATCATTTCACATGGATGTACAATCATTCAATAACTATTAATATGAAATAAGACTATAAAATATTAAAAATTAATATCATTTATAGAATAATATTTATGATAATAAAAATACTCAAATGTTAAAAATATGAACAGTATGTAAGACAACATAATCCAAACAATAACTATACTCATAAAGTAAAGGATGGAAAACTCTTATCATCCAATTATGTATGTTTTCTTACACAATTCATCATCAATACTAATAATAACCTATACCATGAAAATGAATTATTTATTAATTAATATAAAATGTATAATAAAAAATCATGATAGCTATAAACCCAAAAAACATGTCATGACCTGTCCTCAAGGCCCGTGCTGTGACTACCCCTAGCCCGACTTCCACAAGGCAGGGGCTGGCGACTAGCACCAGAGGCGTAAATCCCGATAATAAGGGAAGGAATTGACTTTATAAAGTAAAAAACACCACAGAGTACGCAAGCTGAAGTAAACACAAAGTAAACTGGGTACAAATACAAGTGCTGGAATGTTAATGGGCCAGAATACAAACCCAACTGAAAGTAAAGTACAACTGAAAAGAAAGTACAACCGCTGAAAAGTAAAGCAGCAACACCGAGTCGTTCTATGGAAATCCCACCTGAAGGGTGGGTACAGATAGTCTCCTCATCTCCTCGGGTCAAGCCATCCACTCCGTGTATGTCCCGTCCAGTGATCCTCCTCTAAGTACAGTCCAGCTCCACGAGCCTCCACCTCGGTCAGCACTGTCCGTCATCTGCATCCAACACAAAGTAGTGCGGGCATAGCCTGTGCAGGGGTGAGTATATGATACTCAGTAGGGACCCCGAGACTCTTGAAGGTCTCCCAAAATCCACGAAGGGTAAACCACAAAGTAAAGATACAATCACATAGTATCAACCAACTCTACTTAGGTATATACCCATACATATACCTAAGTCATCAATTCCAGTACAACTCCATCTCACGAGCCCAAGTTCAACACAGTCCACATAGGAAAGTATAACCCAATCCAAACAGGAAAGCACAACCCAATCCACATAGGGTAGCAAGTCAATCATATCAAAGATAATGATTGAAACTCAAGACTTATCTCACACAGGTATACTACTCATGAAGAGGGGTAGAGATGATAGATGTATCCTCTGAATCATCTCCCCTGCCGAACCCATGTATGATCCAAGTACAGAGTCGTCACTGCCAAACCCACGTAGGATCCAAGTACAGTAACCATCACTGCCAAACCCATGTAGGATCCATGTATAGTCTTCATCACTGCCGAACCCACGGAGGATCCAAGTATAGTCGTCCTCGCTGCCGAACCCACGTAGGATCCAGGTAGAGTCATCATCGTCGTCATCGTCACAGCCAGCTCTAGGGTTCCCGCACACAGCATGCTCGATTCCGGGAGGGTCCGCTCCACGAGCCAAGGGGTCAATACATCAACTGTCACGAAGTCCATATTTGATTTATCACAATGTTCTGTCTCGTCAAAAGGAACTCAACGCAATAGACGGCGCGTCAATCGGACGCCCGGTCTTAGAGTTATTGGCTTTTTCGTCCAAGGGATCCGGTTGGTTTTTAAGCTAAAACCAACCTGACCGTACTCCAGCAGTGTCCAAACCTTGAGGAGAGTAATCCAGAAGAATTGTCTCACTAATAGGAATCTAACAAAGTTGATGAAACGTCAATCGGACGTCCGGAGATCATGTTATAAGCGTTTGCACTCCAAGGGCCATGTTGGTTTCATTTTAGAACCAACCTGGCCATTCAAAAAGTTTTTCAAAACCTTGAGTGTAATATACCAAAATGACCGCCTAGATCCAAGGATCCCAATGAAATTGATGGTGCATTGATCGGAGGTCTGTAGCCCATGTTACGGGCGTTTGAACGGAACTGTCTGAAAGTAGGGGGTTTGGGACTGGTCCGAGCTGGCCTAATATCCCCGGGGTCAGCCCGAACCGGGTCGACCCGACCCGAGTCCACATCCGGCCCGGTTGGGCGGGGACCGGCCTGACTGGAGCAGCTCGATCCCATCGGCGTGGCCCAGCCCGGCGCGGCCCGGACCAGCCCGGTGCGGGGGTCCGACCCATTGCGGGCGGCCCGACTCGACGTGGCTGGCCTGACCCGGTCTGGGCGGCCCGACCCACGTGGCTGGTGGCTCCGCTCTCGGCCAAGCAGGATGCAGGGGGCGCTGCCTCTCTCAATAGAAGAGAAGAAGAGCTCTCCCTCTCTCAATTCTCAACACAAAAACTAACCCCAAAATAAAATAAGACTTGTCTTATTTAATTACTTCATGCCATGCATTTTAATTTTTAAAATTCAAACACAAATCCCACTTAATTGATTATGTGTGTTGGCTTGAATAAAGAGGAGATAGGGTAGAGTTACAAATTAATGGGAGTTGTCAACCTAAAGAGGAGTTAGAGGAGTTAGAATAATTTGAAGGGGTGGGGCTCGTGTGGGGCCCACCTCACTAATATCCTATCAAGAGGAGTTAGGATTTTAGTGGGTCCCACCCCAACTCCCATACTCAGGAATAAACCACCTAGAAAATAGAAATATAAATGTGACACAACTTTATTTCACTTTACACTTAATCCATTTTTAAGAAACTCCTCCTGAGGAAATGCAACTCTAATAATGGTCTTCCTAAGAAATTACCAGCGCTGCGGTTTCATCTATGCCCTCAGATTTTGATTCCGATCATGGGTTTAAAAGTTAGAAAAACCCACTTGTTCATTCACTGAACATACCCGAGCTAAACTTCTGAAATTGATTCCGGGTACATCGGGCCTCAGAATCAGGTGCCGTCAGAAACTGCATACTCGTAAAATCTCAAAGAATTTAAGAAAAAAATTTCCTTGAAATTTTCGCGTCATTACAAAACTAATCAAGATGAATTCTGATATCTAAATCTCAATAAATGAGGATATAAAATCTTTTATATAACTCTTAGAACTCTTATGATAAACACCCTTATATTATTGATCCCAATTAACAACTAACTTAATCTAACTGGACCTAAATTAAAATCAAACCTCATTAATAAATTTTACTTCAATGAAATGGAAACTAATGATGTGAAATCATCCTTTATACGGATCCTCTAGTTACTGAATTTAAATCCACATGATTTAAAAGGATTTGAAAATTATTTACTACAATCAAAAATTCAAATCCCTAACCAAACCAATTATATTATGAGTAAGAATTATGAGAATAATAGTGGAACATAAAATTGAAATCATGCACCTATTAGTATAGAGAATAAATCTAAAACTGCTAATATCTTAGAATAGTGATGAGAGGAAAATGAGAAGAGAGAGGTGCCTCGTGATTAGATGGCATGTAGGAAGAGGAATCTAAAGTTGTTTTTTAATAAAACTCTGAACATCATATTTTAACCCATTAGAAAATGGACTATAAAGCGGCAGGTAACTTGTAGTGTAATACTATAAATATTCAATGTTATCTTGGACCCAGTGTTATATGAATAGACCTATAGTTTCTATACTAGTATTATAGCTGTATAAATTACCCCAACATATAACCCTAGAACCATACTAGGTACATTATTGATTCTGTTAGCATCCCCTATTTCTTATTCCTTTTACAAACAATAAATTATCAACTACATTTTTTCCCAGAACCCTTCCATATCAAAATACACAATTCAAAATTCAAATAGATACCAAAAAATGACCATAACATCAATATAATTATGTTATTTAAAATTTATCATATAATAAACTCCATTAAATTTTGGCGTCCCTTAGTTTCAAAAAAACCCATTGACACTTGTCCTTATAATCTTCCAAATATAATTCCATTTTACTTGAAAACACTAATATGTAATTCCCTTTCAAATATTAAAATATATTGACCACTAATTCATCGTAGGTTTATCATGTTCAATAATACAATAATAATCATATCACAGCTATGTAACTCCCAACACCAGGGTTTATTTATCTCTAAATTTTATGTCATATGATAAAAATGATTATATTAAATCCAAAATCATATAAACTAACTCAAAAAAACCATTTTAATATATCATGTCTATATACACTCTTGCAAAAATGTTTTAATAATAAAAGTTATTTTCACACCTATACAATCCGAATAATAAGACTATGCACTGATATTCCCTTCATTACTTCACTAACTAATGCTTAATCTATCTCCAACCCTGTGGTTGTCCCTACTATAAGGGATCACTAATGGAATAAAAATATTCTAAATTTTTCTCCTTTATATATAAATGATCTAAATAAAATACATAGACCTAGACCAAAATATAATTTTTTAAATTTTTGTACTTAAATATTCAAAGCCTAATTTAAAAAATATTTCTAAAACATATATTATATGGACCTATCATACTAGTTATAACACAAATATCAAAAAAAAATTACCAAGAATTTTCCAAATCATAATTTAAAATACATTGGATAATTTAGGATTATTTATAAAAATCATGAAAGATAATTACATATTAACCTATAACACATTTTTAAAAACCATCAAATCATTTTTCACACCCTGAAACCCCACATAGATTTTCAATAGCCCCTTGGAATCGAAGGGTTTTCTTTTAGAATAATATATTACAAAATATCAATCCTCAAATTTATTTTCAAAAACTATTATCATCAAATTACTTTACAAATAAAGTAAAATTATATAAAAATGCATTTCTAAATACCTTTTTCCTCAAAATCAATATTTCATTTCAATATAACTACCTTTAAAATAATGTCTAAGAAATAAACAAATAAAATATATTTATAATTGTTTTTTCCACTTCATAGATATTTTAATCATAGAATCCATTTTTGGAATATTTATTTAATAACATATATTTTATTATGTATTTTATTTTCATAATTTTTAAATTTTCATGTTAAATTTTATTATATAGAATAAAAGGATTTTTATCAAATAATTGAATTAAAATTATTTTATTAAAAATTTTACATTACATGTAAATGATGAATAAAATCTATATATCAATACATATACAATTTCAAAATAATGAAAAATAAATACAAATATTGCAAGAAATGTTAGAAACATACCATTGAATATAGTTTTAATGGAAAATAAATAAAATATTATAGAAATATTATAATAATATTGAGAAAGATATGTTATATTATTATATGTGTTTTTAGAGAAATTTATGTGGTTATAGATATGAAAGAGAAGTGTAATATTACTATTGGGGTATCCATTACATTCAATATATGAGTAATATAATGGTTGGGGTAGTCAATTTTGGTGTTTTTCATATGACTTTTGGGGTTTTCATTATATGATCACTAAAATAAGAGAAAAATTTGAAATTATGTCCTAAATTATATAATAACATTGTGATCATTTTAGTGATCATTTTATACAAAATAAATTATGAAAAAAATTTATTTTAGAAAATATATTAATTAATAATTAGGTATATTTCATTAATATGATTTATTATTTTGATCTAATTTTATAATTATTTGATATTTTTTAAATGGATATTTATAATGATATTTGGCATTATAGTGATAATTATAATCACATTAATTTGATAAATAATTATTTCATGGTATTCCTCGATAATTTCATTTTTAGAGCAAGTTAATGAAATATTAGTTATTCTATATATATATATATATTGTATTATTTTTTTGTATATTAATTTTTTTATCTATAAAATTATTAATTAATATTTTTAGAATTAATTTTGTAAAATTAATATCATATATTAAATCACCATATCAAGAAAAAATGAAAAGTATTTTGATAAAAATTTATAAAAGGATTATATAGTAGTTAGTATAGAATTTTGTGTGTAATCACATTGATTGATAAAAAATCAAGGAAATAGAATATAAATAATATTATTCTTTTATATTTTTATAAATATAGATTATGTTTTACAAATTCAATATTGACACTCATAGTGGTTACAAGTTCGGTGATTGATTTGAATTTGAATTTCTTAATTAAAAATAAGAGTTTGAATTGAAATTGAATACTACTTCTCGTTATTTTAAAAGTATCAAGAATGGTTTAGAATAAATATGATATATATATTTATTTATAATATCTAAAAATTAAATAGATATATAGAATTATAAATTAATTATATAACATCTGAATTTCATTTGATTTGTGGTCGATTAATAGATTTGGTTTTATTTTAAAAAAAGTATTCTTTTTCAAATTGAAATTCACAACCTATTTTTAAATATTTGTCTATTGTGTTATAGACCACATGATAATTTAGTGAGATATGGAATAA
The DNA here is from genome assembly GCA_963277665.1 of Viscum album. Lineage (NCBI taxonomy): Eukaryota > Viridiplantae > Streptophyta > Magnoliopsida > Santalales > Viscaceae > Viscum > Viscum album. The sequence goes on from OY728125.1 coordinate 1,401,451,084, forward strand.
TTAATAATATATATATAATTAATTTCATACCAAAATGGTGAATTCAAATTGATGGGAGTTGGAGTAATACTTTCAAACGTCTTTTAATATATGAATTTAAGTTCAAATGGAATTAAAATATTATTTATAATTTTTTTCCTGTAATTTACTGGAAAATTTTTAGAAACATATGTCCTGTGGTGTAATAGATAATAAATTAATAATATTAAACATATGTTTTATAATTAATTAAAATTAATTCATATTTCAAGGTAATTATCAATATGTTGTTGCAGTTCTTGCACGTCATAGGAAATGAAATAGATTGTGACATTATAATATGAATTATAATGGTTAAATATATTATCATATTTAATAGATAAATATTATGATTAATAAATTATATAAATTATATAAATTATATGAATTGGATTTCAAAATTATTCAGATATTTTAAACCACACATTTCATTAGTAACCCTGAATATCAAAAATGTTTATTTTTTAAAAAATGATTAATAATTTTTTAACAATTGATAAAGCTATAATTTTTTTCCTATGTGGATGACAAAGGCTTAACCATATCTTTAATTATTAATTTATATTCCTTTATTCATTCAAAATTACATCCCTTACCCATTAAGGAATGAATATTTCCAAAAATTCTACCAAATCTTGTCTATAAAAGTGGAATCATTCAATGTTTTCCAAAAAACATCCAATATTAATTATTCCTCGATATTATATCCAAGTTATTTATCCAATTTCTATTTTAATCATTTTATTTTCATCAGAAAAAGGAAGATGTCCAAAATTTCACATTATAAAGAATATCCTTAATTGATTATTTTTCTCTTGATTGTAAGTATTGTATTAATAATTATTTATTTTCACAGTTTTATTTATCTAACTATTCATTAATAAAATTTAAAACATTACTCACATGAACATAACATCAGTTTAATTTCTTCTAGTATAATATCCTAATAAAATATTTTTCTAATTTTCATTTCTTCTTTGTAAAAAAGCATGTTTGACTCAATTCAACCACCAATATAAACAATGGTATTTTATTTCCATAATTATATTTCTATAGTATTTAAAAAATGTACACTAAATATTTTTTAAATAATTATTTTTAAGTTACAATTATTTTTATCTAATGTTATCATTCTAATTAATATTATTTGTGAAGTTATTATTTATAATAAAAAAAGTGCCCTAAAAAGAATCATATAGATTTGATCATTGTGAATTATACTCAAAACACTAATTAAAATAACATTTCAATATAAAAATAATTATAAAATAAGTATTTCTATTCCATTAAAATTATATTAACCCAATAATTAAATTAATTTTTATTTTTGATATGTAAAAATCTAATAATACAAGATAGTGATCTAAAGGATTAGTGTTTTTGGAATATTAGACACAAAAAATGCATTATATCGATTATAAAAACATCATTTTTATTTAAAACTTCACATTGTTCATCATAATTTCAAAGATCATATAAAACTTCAAAGGATACATAGGGAAAATTTTATTTTAAATAAGGTGATCTATAAATATTATAAAGGGAATAAACATGGAAATAAATCCAAACATTAGAGTCATGATGCATCACATGATATTCTAAAAAGGATAATCATAATCTAGTAAACATGGTATATGGAAATTATATAATAAGATCTTAGAATCATAAATAAGGTTTAATGATATAAAACATGACATCATAAACATAAGTCAAGGGTCACTCACTTGACCGACATCATAATGTAAACAAAGTCTTATGATGGATTTGGTTCACTTACTAATATTTTACATAACATCAAATAAGATGTGAAGATTTTCCAAATTAATTACTGTGATATAAAATTCAAATCCCACCCATAACATATTGAAAATCATATATATGTTTCCCACATGATGAAATAAAACCATACATAAATCATAAGATTGAAAAAACACATGAGAAAGAAGTATGTTTCATAATTATGGTTTAAAGTATACCCAAAGGATCAGTCATAACGATTCCCAAGATAAAAAAGAAATAAATTATTCTATACATTTAAAATTAGTAAATGTATATATCAATTGAACATTTAGTTATAATATATAAAATTCATGAGAAGGATCTAGGTATGAGGAAATAAAATTGATCCACTTTGGTGAAAGTTTTTGATATAACTAAACGAAACTTTTAAAGAAGGAAATAGGGTATTATTATTTAATTAATCTAGATTTTAAAAATAATATTCTATATAAAATAATTTTATTTTAAAAAAATATATTTTCTTGGTATAAAAACAATGATGGGGTTTTTCTTAACAAGAGGTAAGAAATAAGAAATTTCTCATGAACCAGGTTTACTTAAAAGTGTGAATTTTTTAGGGAAATATTAAAATGTATTTCTCTTGATATGAAAATAATATTTAATTAGGAAAATATTTAAGATAAACATAAAAAACTAGAATATTTACACAAGAAAAATATTATATAAAAATATATGGAACTTGTAACTCAAAAGTAATGAGGGTTGTACGGAAGATCCCTTACCATTGATATTGATATACTTTTAACTTCTACTTAACACCATAAAGGATTTTGATTTTTATACAATAAAACAGAAACTATATTTTTAATTAGTATTCTATTCCAATTATGAGGTTTATTTTTATTAATTAATATATTAATGTATTAAATAATATTTTTACAAAATATTATTCACAAATAATTTCTATTTAATATAAATTATCATATTATTTTTTAAGTCAAATATAATTTTTATAAGCGTTCAAATACTGATATTATTAAAAAAACCAAAATTTTAAATAAATGGATATTATTATTTTAAATGTAAAAATTATCATATTTATAAAATTATTTTGATAATTTATGTATTATTTTTGAATCAGAACATCGAAATTTTCCAATTGTGAATTTTTCATAATTTTGTGAGACTGTCGAATTGTTGGGTAAAAATTCAATATCGTATTAAAATATGATGTGTATTATTACATTGTAAAGACCTAAAAGTAATGTGATGATTTATATTAATTATATCCATAACCAAATATTTTTTAAATTTTAACATCTTGTGATTTTATTTTTATGTGATTAATTTTTTAAAGCCTTTTGAATCCATCAAAACCATTAATATATTTTATGGTTTTAAAATAATTTATTTAAGAGTATGACAGAAATGCACATCAGAAAAGGAATTATTTTGAAAATTTAAACCCTTGTCCTTATAAAATAAAAAAAACAATCCCATTTTCTAGAAACTGTGTTATGGTTTGTGGTTTGGGTTATTTTATTATATAGATTCCAAAAGAAATGTTTGAGAAATAATAAAGAATTCCACTCTCATTTCATTTATAAACCCATCCAATATCACACTTCTCTTCACTAACAATCATTTTATAATGTCGTTAAATTCCCCTACCCTCTATGTAATCCTTATAAGGTTCCCCAATCACTCAAGAATCTCCTCGTAAGAATTTTAATTCACACTCTCAAGGAAAGGGATATTTTCCTTCTCCTCTTTATTCAAGATTATTAATTATATTATTCCTTGTATTTTAAATTTCTATTGTTGGAATATTTCTTCCCATGTCCCTATTACTATAATGTTTTGTTAATAGTCATGAGAAACCTGTTTCTCTCTAAGCAGCTCATTTTATTGATTTCTAAGTAACAAAGTTTTGTTTCAAAAATTCCATTGCATTTTTTCATGACAAACAATTGTATAGTAAATAATCATACCAATTTATTGTCATGGATATTCACCTTTATGAACATAATTTTTTTGGGAATTAAATGTATTTATTCCACACTCTATGATCTTAGAATAAATTGTGATGATGAATTATTTGATGTTTTATTATCTATGTTTCTCACTTAAGAATAAGAATGAAATGGATGTTTTGGGTGGACCCATAATTATATTACTCTCTTATTCATTGGGTATTTTTTTAATCACATGATATGCATGAAAGGATTAAAGAGTGAACCAAATCTATCATCTGACTTTTTCCATCATGATTTGTTGGTAGTGAATCTTGACCAATGTTTATGATGTAGTTTTTAAGTTGTCGCCACATCTCCCATATTTTCATTATTTTATCATGAAATATCATTCCACAATGTTTATGTTTATGATTATCACCCATTTTTATATCTCATTGATATGCATATTATCTAAAATTTATTAATTTCTTCAATAGTTTCCATTTTTGTCCCATTATTCGGATTTATAACTCACCATTTTATTATATATGTCCTCATGTTATCCCATACAGTTTTAAGTACGAGCATGTTATGGATGTTTTCCACAAGGATGCCATATTTTCTTATTTTATGTGGTTATGTAATATAAATAATTTAAAAATACACAAGACTTGTCAATATTCTTAGTTGTAGTAATATTATGTAATAAATCAGGGAGTAAAGTGTAACAAAGACTAGAGTTATCATCGTTGATATCAAAGGTATTGTTTTGTTATTTTTGTGATTAGGATTAAAAAAATTATAGTGAAATTTTAATGATAATAATAATTATAATAAAACATCCCTACAATTTTTTAAGTATGGAATTAGTGGTTTATATGACGACCCTCCTTTTATTAGAAACCTAAACATGATTTATTACATAAACCATTAACTTGATACAACATGGATGATCGAGAGTTATAGTGTCTTTGGGGCTTAGGATCATTACATAACAACTTAAAAAATGAAGTACAACATCTTTATTAAAAACCTCATTTACATGACCACTACATTCCCTCTTACTTAGCATTGCATGGGATAACCTGAGGACATGCATAAGAAAAGGGGTGAGCTATAAAGCCCAGTAAGGGAATAAACATAGAATACATGAGGATTACAATAAATTTTAGACAATAGGCATATCAATAGAGCACAAGAGAAACATGAACATAAAGGCATGATAAAGCTTGATAATCATAACATGGAAATATGGCAACAACACTTTACATGGAATTAACATGAGCCAAGGCTCATTGCACATAGAGCATTAGTAAATCCTCATTGTACATGAAGCATGAGTAAACCCTTTTAGAACTTGAATTAGCATGAGTCAACACTCATTGCACATGATCTATCATGATAATATGCTTTACCCAATACATTGGAGCTCTATAACGGTGCACCCTTCTTAAACATTTCATTTCATGCATAAGTGTGCCACATGGATCATAAAGCATGGATTCACAAAACATAATCATTTATTCCATGATAAATGAATGTGTAATTAATACATGAAACTTTATAATCAATAAGTAAATGTTCATAAAGTTGAATACCCTTGATGGAGAAATGGGCATGGTATTCACTACACAATTGCATTGGCTTAGAAAATCAGTGTGATTTCGGCAGCGTAACGGCGTGACAAAATAATTCATAAAAATGGTTGATGAGAGATAAAGGGGTTCCTCATCATATTTAAATGTAATTTATAGTAATTAGGTCATATAGATACATTTCCCAACAATTTTAATGTAATTTAGATTCATGATACAAAAGTTTTTCTTGAATATAAATGAGGAGAGAGAATTTCCTTTCAGAATTTCGGCATAGTAACGGGTGTACATGGGAGGCATTTAATGAGAGTTAATGGGTTCTACCATCATTAAAACATAAATATGGCAGTATGATAGAGGTGTCAAACCATACCCCAACATTCATAATTGAAATTAAAATGGTAAAACAACTTAAAGAAAATTGGACAAAAATGAGAAGGGAAGAAAAACCCCTTACTTGGAAGTGTACTTCCAATGGCTTGAGAGAGGCTTGAGAGACTCTTTTTGGGAGCTTAAGGCACATTAAGAGGATTCTAGAGAGATTAATTCATAGGTTGGAGGAACTCCAAAGGATTTGAGTGAGGAGGAAGTGGGAGCTTAGGTGGGTTTATATAGGAAAGGTGAGGGAATTCGTTATTATTTAGGTTTGGGACCCCTTATATTAAATTAATCTAAACCACAAACCATACCATAGTTTTTTCCCATGGTTTTTGGAAAAGGGAATAGTAAAACAATATTTTAAACGTCCAAAGTAATAACTTCTTAAAATAATAGGGTTGCTTATGTGGAGGTGAGTCACACTCCCATGTAAATCAATTTAAAAAGACAATGTGTTTAATAAGTCTTGAAGGGTCCATTAATGCTTTGAAAAGTAATTCAAACAAACCCAAAATCACATTATTTTAATTTTAAAACATATATTGGCCGAACATTAAGATTATATTATTTTATTACATCACTATTGGGTCGTTATTATTGTCATAAAACCCATTATATATTTAAACAGTATTTAATTTTTACCCAAAAAATTGATTGTCTAAGAAAATTATGAAAAAATCACTGTTGTATAATTTCAACATCCTGATTCTAGAAATAAAATTTATTTTATCAAAATAATTTTCTAAATATCTTAATTATTACTTTTAAAAAAACCCTACATTTATCGAAAATTCACGGGTTTCGACAAAAATGGCTTTCAAACCTTAATAAAAATTACAATTGCATTCATAAAATAATATGATGATATATATTTAATAAAAATTAATATAATAATAATAATAATAATTTACTAATATATTATTTAATTCAAAAATCTATTATTTTAATAAAATATAACTCTAAATTAAATAATAACTAAAAAGCACTATTTGTACTTTAAAAACTATTTACAATGTATCAATGATGACAAGAAAGTATATTCATTATTATATAAAAAAATAATGTACATGAACATAGTACTAGGGATTTGTTACATAATCCCTTAAAACAGCCGCATAAGACCTAAGGGTAAGGTATGCAATGGTGACAGACTCTTAGGGTGGCTCGGATAACATCGCTCGAGTGGTAATTTCTATCAACTTCCACTTTTCTCGTGGACAGTCACGTTCGAGATTGACATGATCAAGCTCAGATTGGGCTTGGTCAAGAGTGAAGCCCAAAGATGCCACATCTTTTCTGATCTTTGAAAAATGGTCTTCGTATGGAGCAATTCTACTGGATGAGGCCATCGCTTACTTTTTCTGAGTAAATTGAGTTGGTTAAAGCCCTATATTTATATTAATCATGTGATCACTATTCAACGGCTATAAAAGCAACAATCACAATTCTTAACATAAAACCAAAGAAGTTGACATTTTATATAAACATTTTACATAAAGAGACATTTGATTAGATCAAGAGGGATTTCCATTAATGAAACATTGGGTCATTACAATATTCCCCCCTTAAGAAATTTCGCCCTTGAAATTTCCTTTTCCCACACTAAAACAGATGTGGGTACCTCAGCTTCATCATTTCCTTTGATTCCCAAGTCACTTATCCAAACTTCTGGTTTCCCCACAACACCTTGATGAGGGGCATTTCCTTATTTCATAGAACTTTTTCTCTACGATCTATGATATTCACTGGTTGCTTCTCATAAGAAAGTTCATCCTCCAATTGTACCACATCAGAAAAGAGTACATGTGAAGGGTCTGGTATGTACTTCCTTAAGAGGGATACATGAAAGACATCATGTACTTTGGGCATAGTGGGTGAATGTACTAGTCAATAGGCCACATCCCCAACACGATCAAGAATATCAAAGGGGCCGATGTACCTTAGACTTAACTTCCCTTTCATTCCAAACCTCATGAGCTTCTTCCACGGATATATCCGTAGAAAAACCATGTCTCCAACTTTAAACTCAATGTCTCATTGACGATTATCTACATAACTCTTCTGTCGACTCTGGGATGCCTTGATATTCTTATGAATGGTTTTCACCTTCTCCACCATTTCCTCAACCATTTCTGGTCCAAGCAGCTTACGTTCACGGACCTCATCCCAACACGTCAGTGTTCTGCACCTTTTCCCATATAGGGCTTCATATGGTGTCTTTTGGATGCTTGAATGGAAACTGTTATTATAAGATAACTCAACCAGAGGAAGATTTTGATCCCACCCTCCTTTAAAGTCCATTGAGCACGCTCTCAACATATCCTCAAGTGTTTGGATATTCCACTCGGATTGGCCATCAGTTTGAGGATGATAGGCCGTAATGAAGTTCAGTTCAGTATTCAGAGATTTTTGAAGACTCTTTCAAAATGTAGAGGTGAATCTTGGATCTCGGTCAAACACAATATATAGTGTAACTCCATGTAGCCTTACCACTTCCCTGATATATATCTGTGCCAGTTGATCCAATGAGAAATCCACCCGAATAGGAACGAAGTGTGCAGTATTTGTAAGATGATCCACAACAACCCATATTGCCTTGTTGCCTTTGGTTGTCCTCAGAAGTCCAGTGACAAAGTCCATGGTGATATTCTCCCATTTCCATTCTGGTATGGTCAATGGTTGCATCATCCCCTTAGACTTCTGCCTCTCTACCTTCACTTGCTGGGACACCAGGCACATTGATGTATATTCAGCGATCTCCTTTTTTATATTATCCCACCAAAAGTTTTCTAGGATATCTCGATACATCATTGTGCTCCCTGGGTGAATAGAAAAATTTGAACTATGTGCATCATCCAAAATTTCTTTCTTCAGCTCCGGACTTGATAAAACTCATAGTATCTTCCCAAACCGCACAATTCCTTCTTCATTAACATAAACTCTGTGGATTTCCCTTTTTCGATAGCTTCCACTTTTTCGTGAATTCCCACATCATCCTTTTGAAAATCCTTTATCATTTCTAGAATAAATGGTTGAGAAATCATTTGTCAAAGGATTGATCATGTTCCCTTCTCTATGATTCCCATGTCCATCTTCATCACGTCAAAGAAGATTGGATCCTTCTCAATTCTCATCATTGATAGAATAGTTGGATCCTTTCTACTTAGGGAATCTGCAACCTTGTTCGCTTTCCCAGGGTTGTAATGTATTGAACAGTCATAATCCTTGATGATCTCTATCCATCTTCTCTGGCGCATATTAAGCTCTTTCTATGTGTATATATATTTAAGACTCTTGTGGTCTGTATCTATCTCACATTTCTCCCCATAGAGATAATGCCGCTAGATTTTCAAGGAAAGGATCACCGTTTCCAACTCTAGATCATGTGTTGGATAGTTTCTCTAATGGATTTTCAACTGTCTTGAGGTATAGGATATCAATTTATCATTCAGCATCAGCACAGAGCGTAAGCCCCTCTTCAAAGCATCACTGAATACCACAAAAATTTCCCCACTTGTGGGTAAATTGATCACGGGCACAATGATATGCCTCCTTTTCAACTCCATAAAGCTTTCTTTGCATTCATCACTCTAAGAAAACTTTATTCCATTTTAAGTTAGCTTGGTAAGAGGGTTGGAAAATCATGGGAAAAATCTCACAAATCATCGATAATATCCAACAAACCCCAATAAGCTACGGATATTTGTTACCAATGTTGGCCTTGGACATCCCTCAATTGCATCTGTTTTGGAGGGATTTATAGATATCCCATTGCATGTGATGATATGGCCCAAGCATGAGACTTCCTTCAACCATAACTCACAGTTGTTGTACTTTTCATAGAGCTTCTCCTTGCGCAAAGTCTCCAGTATAGTTCTTAAATGATCCTCATGATCCTCCTTGGTTTTGGAGTACATTAGAATATCATCTATAACGACTACCATAAATATTTCTATGTAATCTCTAAAGACTCTATTCATCAAGTCCATGAAGATTTCTGGAGCATTGGTGAGTCCAAAAGTCATTACTATGAATTCATAATGCTCGTATCTTGTACGGAATCACGTCTTGGGGAAATCTTCCTTCTTCACCATTACTTGATAATATCCTGACCGCAAATCTACCTTGGAGAAGTATTGTGCTCCACACAGCTGATCGAACAAGTCATCGATCCGTGGCAGAGGATACTTGATATTTATCGTGATTTTGTTAATTTCACGATAATCGATGCAAAGCCTCATTGACCCATCCTTAATCTTGACGAAGAGGACGAGTGCACCCCATGGTGAAGCACTTGGGCGTATAAACCCTTTATCTAGATTCTCTTGTAGTTGTTTCTTCATCTCTTCAAGTTCCACGACAGCCATTCTATATAGAGTCTTGGATATTGGTAGCGTGCCTGGTATAAGTTTAATTGATAATTCAACATCTCTTCTAGGAGGAAGACCGGCCAGTTCCTCGGGAAACACTTCAGCTAATTCCCTCACAATAGGCATTTCTTCAAGGATGGTTTCTTCCTTGGACTCAATCATCTTATCTAGATACGCGTGCTCATAGGACAGTAATATCCATGCTTGAGATGATGGAGCTAAAAGAGATTCATCTTCTTCCTTACACTTGTAAAGAATCGGGGGTTTATTCTCTATATAGAGTGTGATTTCCCTCTCCTTACAATTTATGTTGGCTCTATATAAGGAAAGTCAATCCATTCCAAGAATTGCATCAAATTACACCATAGGGAGTATGACGAGGTTCATCAAGAAATTCAATCCATAGATTATAACAGGGGAGGACTTATATTCATGGGATGCTATGATTGTCCCATTTGTCGTACTCACCGACATCTTCACTTCCATGATTTGTGGTGGTTCTGAGATTGTTTTACTAAACATTAATATATAAAAGAATGTGTAGAACCTGAATCAAAATGTAAGTTCACTATTCCTTAATGAATAACTAGCGTACCTATCACCTCTTCGTTTTCTGGGTTCACTTCCGCATAAGTGATGGAAAAAGATCTTCCTTGTTGCCTTGGAGGTTGTTGGTTGCCTCCGAAAACCTTTGGATTAGGGAACTGATTTTAATGATTCCCCAGTTCTTCGCATTTGTAGCAATGAACAATGCATTGAGGTTTGAACGGAGCATTCCTATCCTTTGTCACAGCCATGAGTCTTTCTTGCCGACAGTTAACAGCTAGGTTCCCTTCTCTTCCACACCTAAAGCATTTCCTCATTCCCTTGAGGCAATTTCCAGGGTGCTTCTTTCTACACTTTTGGAAAGTTTGGTGATGGATATTCTTAGCACCGTTGGATTTATCCATCGTACTGCCAACATTGAAGTCCACCTTACGCTTATTGTCCCCATGATATCCCTGTGATTCCTCGATCTCCATTTCGACCATGAGGGCACATCAGACAATTTTCTCATAGCTGTCGATGTCACGGATCGCTAATGCTTTCCTCTGGCTAGGTTTCGTCCCACGAAAGAAGTCGTCAACCTTGCATTCGGGGATAATGACAAAGCCCGAAGCATATCATGCAAGCCTTATCAAGTTTTCGTCATATGCTCCAAAATATTGTTCTTCTTTTTGCTTGAGGGAAAGGAAGTACCTTTCCATCTTAAGCCGGAGGGTGTGTGGAAAATATTTATCAGAAAAAAACTTCCAGAAATCCTTCCATTCCAACACCTCGATCTCATCCTCCGGCTTCATATTTTTCATCAACATCCACCATTGATCAGCTTCACCCTCCATATGATAAGCCTCCATGGGAACCTTCTCTTGTTTAGAACATTGAAGGATAGAGAAGATCTTTTCAACGGAGTTGATCTGTTGTTCAGTGATCATGGGATCAGATGATCCACTAAAAGTAGAAGGCCTTTGTATCATGAATATCTCAATAGAGACTTGTTCCTTCTTAGGGGGGGTTGGGCATTCCTCTTGACCCATGTTTCTATTCAAAGCTTCAGTTAGATGAGAGAGAAGCGTAACAAAGTTCACGATTCCCACTCCCATGGGATTGGGCATCTCATTAGTACAGTCATCACACCGATCCCCACACCGGTTGTTAGCCCGAGTCCTCCTATTATCAGCCATTGGCTGGAATAAAAGGAAAGTTGGGGGGTAACACATAAAAGGTAATCCAAAGACAAAATTTGATGAATTAAAAATAAACTTTTATTTCCTTCACTCTTGAGTCTATAGGTTTCAACCTAGGCTTTTAACATATATTCTTAGGGGCATTTTTTTAATTCCCTTAATAAGGGTTCATCCTAAGATTGTGAATTTATCAGAACATATCCCCCGTGAGTGTCATAACCAAGAGTGCAGCAAGGCCCATTGTCATTAACCAGTTCTGGTTAGAGTCTAGCTCAAAGTGGTGTTTTCGGGTTTTACCCCTAGGATACATCTGTGCCAGAGCCGCCTCTACTTTCTCGTATCCATACAGGGATGTATTTGATTGAAAACCCACATAATCAGTAATTACCAAAACTTTAGGATGTTTTTTACTTAGTCTTTTCTCTAAGGCTTTACTAGGGTTTTCTTATCCTAATCCCAAAAATAATTAAACCTATCCTATGATATAAACTATGACAACCCTGATTTTATTACAAACATAAAAATGATTTATTAAATAAACCATTCATTTGATACAACATGGATGATCGAGAGGTATAATGTCTTTTGTATTAGGATCATTACATAATAACTAAAAACATGAAGTACAACATATTTATTGAAAACTTCCTTTACATGACCACTACATTCCCTCATACTTAGCATTGCATGGGATAACCTGAGGACATGCATAAGAAAAGGGGTGAGCTATAAAGCCCAGTAAGAAAATAAACATGGAATACAAGAGGATTAAAATACATGTTATACAATAGGCATATCAATAGAGCACAATATAAAAATGAACATAAAGTCACGATAAAGCATGATAATCATAACATGGAAATGTGACAATAACACTTAACATGGAATTAGCATGAGCCAAGGCTCATTGCACACATGAGTAAATCCCCATTTCATATGAAGCATGATTAAACCCTCGTTGCACTTTAATTATCATGAGTAAAAACTTATTGCACATGACATATCATGATAATATACTTTACCTAATGCATTTGAGTTCTATAAGGTTGCACCCTTTTTAAACATTTCATTTCATGCATAAGTGTGCCACATGGATTATAAAACATGGATTCATAAAACATAATAAATTATTCCATGACAAAGGAATGTGGAATTCATAATTGAAACGTTATAATCAATAAGAAAATGTGCATAATGATGAATACCCTTGATGGAGAAATGGGCATGGTATTCACTACACAATGGCATTGGTTTAGAAAATTGGTGCGATTTCAGCAGCGTAACGGCGTGACATAAGAATTCCTAAAAATGGTTTATGAGAAGGAAATGGGTTCCTCATCATATTTACATGTAATGTATAGTAAGTAGGTCATATAGATATATGTCCCAACAATTTTAATGGAATATATGTAACACCCGAGACTTTTATGTTATATAAATAATCAAAGGAATCTTTTTCTACACAACACTTGCTTGGCTTGCTTTACACGCAATTGCGACCTTCCTCGATAGCTTGCGTCGTACGCAATACCGAGTTTCACTAAACAACAATATGCTATGAAAACTAGCCGTTATAAATAGTAATAACCACTTTTTGAAATTTTATAAATTTTATTTTTCAAAATGGACTTCATTTTTGGACTCAGAATATCGAAATTAGCCTAGGGTGAAATTTTGGTATTTTTCTGAAAACTTTCAATTTTTGATTAATAGTGAAACCACTAAGTGGTAGGTTAAAAACTGAATTTTGCATAAAACTTAATTTTACCGCTTCTATGATTGGAATTTCAAAAATCCGAGAGACACGGTTAATATCAAGGACTAAAATGTGGTTCAATGAGATGAAAATAATTTTTTGGTGAATAGTAACTTTTTACTATTTTTACCGCGGTTAATAGTAAATAGGGTAACTAAGGGTAAATATGATATCAATATTACCCTAACACATGTCCTAATTCTATTGGACAAGTTTAATTAGACCAAAAACAAACTTAGGAATAAAATATGACCATTTAGGCCCACTTGGATTAGATTAGGACATTTATTATTAATTTATTTAAAGAAGGGTTAAAATAGTTAAAATCAAAGTTTAATAAGTAAATCATTTTTAATATGGGGTTATACATAAGATAAATTCGATTGTAAATATTCATTAGAAAGCTAAAAAGATTTCCTACATGATGGTATTTTATTTGTAATTTTTAGACATCAAATAATTTAATTTATTTATGACACAAAGATGATGCAGTAATTATCTTATTAATGAAATATTGACAAAATTGATAATATAAATACCAAAATAAATGTAATTTGAGACTTTTTATGAATTCCACTAATTTTCTAGGTTACTATGATATATTATTGTTGATTTAATCAACTTGGTTTGAACATATAATTCTGTTATGACTTTCACAAAAATCATATATCAAATAGTGTCAAAATTGACACAAAATAGTTTTTAAATCAAATATTATATTATTAATTGTTATTTTATTCCTAAAAATCTAAGGTTCGGCCACATGACTTAGATAAGGATATATATATTAATAATAAACAATTTGGGGTTCGTTTGGCATGTTATAGTAAGTGTATTAACCATATAGTGAAAGAAAACAAAAAGACATGGTAAAAGTTAAATTAATTAACTTAGAGTTAAATCTAATTGATAAGGTTAAAATAATACCCTAAACTTGTCTAAATCCTATTGGTTGATAGGATTTCGACCCATCCCCACTTTATCTTCGAAATAAGACCCTTTGGAATCATTATAAACCGATTTTGACTTTAATATAAAATAATATTTTGAGATATTCCTAAGGTGCCCCTCTCCTCCCTTATAAAAGGGCACCTCCTCCCCCTCCTCCTCACACCAATTTGAGCACTCAATCTCGGCCAACCCCTGCCATTTTCTCCTCTCACCTTCCCTAGAATAATTCTAGAGGTCCTGGTCTTCTCCAAAGACCAAGCTTAGTTCCTTAAGTGGAGGATTCAAAGAGGCGTTCCAAAGAAGAGGCAATATCCATTAACCATCTTTTCAATTTCTTTCTTCTTCAACTTCTTCTTCTTTAGTTGTTTCATGATAAAGTAATAACATCAGTATTACTTACATACTGATATGTTATTATAAATATGAAACAACCCTAATTCACCTTTTATCCATCCTACGGAAAAATGAAATCACCGCGCGTGCGTACGAACGGAATACCGTCTCCACGCCGTGGTGTAATCTATTTTCCACCATCACCTTACAAGGATGGGTATAATGGTGTAATGAGTAACTATATATGATTATTATTAAGTAATATTGATACTGAAATAATATATATATATACTCCAATACAATTCCACGATCATAGGAACGATATCATCACTCGTGCGAACGTACGGAATACCGTCTCCACGATGTGGTGCGATTCGTTCTACATGATCATCATTTCATAATGATTATATAAATGAATTGAATGAATGAATATGGTATATACTACACTAATACCATTCTGGATATGAATTATATATAACCTAAAGATAAGAATAAGAATTTATTCAACAAAACACGCATAAGAACAAAAAGTTATAAAGACCCGAGTAACAAGTAACAATGAAATATTACTAACAAGAAGTTAATAATATGACCATATATGATCTCATATCAATATGTATGATTATGGAATAAGTCAATAACATTATTAAAACCATTATACAGGAGCTTCGGACACGAACAAAGCAAATTGGACCTAAGGTAAGGGAAATATCACAATCTCATTTTTATCCGAGATTGTTTATTCGTAAGTATTTACTGGGGTGTATTTTATCATCCACATCCATGTTCCCTCAATATGTAATATTGTTTCCATCCACTTGAAATAGTTTAAATCCAATTTTTCCCATTAGGTGAGTTTTTAGTAAAGAATATGAAAGGAATCTTGTGTCGTTTTTCCGTACGAGGTACTTTTTGACTTTTCCGACAAAAGTACGAAGAATGTTTTTTTTAACTTATACGGCATGAATGGATTTTTAAAACATTACTTCAAAGAAGCTTTCTTTACAAGTTTTCAAGTTTATTTTTAATCAACTTCTTTTATTTTAAAGTTGTATGACATGTTATGAAAGGAAAAATGTTTTTGAAGAAGAAAGGATATTTTCCTCAAGAATTCAATTCAAGTGTTTTATCAAAATTATTTTCCATCTAAGATAATAAAGGGTTCTGTTTCTATCAATATTTTTACATTCGTTTGACTATGTTGTGATGTAATTATGTTTATGAATTCCTTTATCTTATATGAATTGATTTATGATGTCATGATGTTTCAAGAATCCCATTTTTGTTATATATGTTATGCGATGATGTATGTTTTATGATTATGTGGCACACATAAGAAAGGATTCATTATAAGATGGGTGGGACCTATATCTCCCTCCAATGCATTGGGTAATGATTTTATATCTCATGAGATAGACATGGCTGGAACGGAAGGTTATTTCGGTTCAGTGATACAGGACTGAAACGGGGAGTGAACTCGGTTCAGAAAGGGACTTTGTCCACTAAGATAGTCTTGGCAATGAGTCATGACTAACAAGAAATGATTTCCATGAATATGTGTGCATGCCACAAAGTTTCAAGTTTTATGTTATGATTATGGGGATCTCATTTTCACTGCTATGATTTATTCCATGTTAAGATATTATGATCTCTTTTGCAGGTTTTGATAAAGATATGATATGATTTTTATTTCCTTTATTTTCCCTTGCTGAGCATTTGAGATCACCCTTTTATGTTTTCTTTTCCCCAGGTCAGGAAGATGGATATTAAGTAGAATATGCTAAAAGGGACCCTAGATATGATGAAATAAATGGGAGACACTGTAGAAGATTTATGAACCAGTTGTTTATGTTTCCCAGTTTCTAAAGACACTATACCTATACGGTCCTTTGTGGTTTTGTCATATGTTGTAATAAGTGTGCTTCAATTTTGAAGTATTAACAATGTATGTAAAGTGTGGGTTGTTATAGTTGGTATCAGAGGAAAGGTATAGTCAACCTTTGGAAACTAGGATGTGAAAGCCTTAGTAAGAACCCTAAGGATAAGTCTAAGAATAGAACACAATCTTAGTGTTTTAGAAATGGCCTTGAATAACCTAGGATAAGGCCTTAAGCATGAAAATTTTATTCTTGAATTATGTGGTTTACTATTATAATTAGTGTTGCTCACACTATTCTTCTTGGTTTTAGTCAATGGCTGGAACCCGAAGGAACCGTGTTAATGCGGAATGCGATGGGCAATGAAATGATTGTCCCCCTGAGCAACCAAACGATATGGGAGCTGGAATGCAAAATCTTGTAGCCATGCTCACACAACTTTCTCAAGCTATGAATCATGCAGGATTTCCAAATGAACAAAGGAGGGAGCAACATTCTGTTGAATCCTTCATGAGGCAGCGTCCACCATCTTTCAGCGGGTCTACTGATCCATTAGTTGCTGAACAATGGATTAGTACTACTGAAAAGATATTTTCAGTTCTTCAATGTTCTGAGCATGATAAAGTCATCCTAGCAGTGTATCGTTTGGAAGGAGATGCGGATCAATGGTGGAATCTTGTTAAGAATACGAGTCAAAGGGATGAAATTGAGTCTATGGAATGGGACGAGTTCAAGAACTTATTTTTCAATAAGTACTTCCCTCGTATTCTCCGAACAAAGATGGAGAAAGAGTTCCTTGAACTGAAGCAAAGGGATGATGAATCTGTTGGTACCTATGAAGCAAATTTTACCAGACTTGCAAGGTACGCTTCTGGTATTATTTTCGAACCTGAGAGTAAGATCGATCGATTCTTTAGTGGCTTAAAACCAAGTCTTCGAAGGGCGTTAGCCATAAGGGACTTCAATAGCTACGAAGAAATCGTTCGATGTGCTCTCAAAGTCGAGATGGAGATTGGAGTAACCCATCAGTCACATGGGTTTGATAAGAAGAGGAAGATGGAATTCAAAGAAAAATCTAAAGAGCACACGGAAAAGAAGATGAACTTTCCCTTATGCTCAAAGTGTGGAAAGAAACATGGAGGGAGTTGTCTTAAAGGGACAAGTAAATGTTTTAAATGTGGAAAGGAAGGTCATCGGGCATTTGAATGCCGTGATAATGGGAAGAAGATGTCTAATGATGCAAACAAAGGAAGGGATACACAGAATGAACCTGCTACACTTCAATGTTTCAAGTGCAAGGATATGGGGCATTATGCCAATCAATGCCCAAATCCAAGGGTTGATGATGATGGTCGACGTCAACAAACTCTTAAGGCTAAAGACAAAGGAAAGTCACATGCAATTTCTATCAGCGAGGTGGAGTACGATAACGATGTGGTGAAAGGTACACTTACCATCCACTATAAAGTAGCAAATGTTTTATTTGATTCTGGATCCACCCACTCTTTTATTTCTGAAAAATTTTCTAAGGGTATCACCGTATTACCTCAACAATTAGATGTTGAGTTAGCTGTGACAACACCTAATGGCACATCAATCGCATCAGAAGTTTATAATTCTTCTCCGATCGAAGTTTGTGGGAAAGTGCTTCCTGCAAATCTTGTGATCCTTCCTTTAGTGGAATTTGATGTGATTCTTGGCATGGATTGGCTTTCTCTACATGGAGCTCATATCAATTGCCAAAGAAGGGAAGTCACATTTCATATTCCAGATCAATCTACGATTGTATACCAATGCAAGGATGAACATAACCTTCCAGTGGAAATTTCTTCCATCTTATGGGTATTGATTCCACTAAATGAAGGTTATTTATCTCAAATGGTTGGTGAGAAACTCACGATTAAGAATATTCCCATTGTACGGGAGTTTGATGATGTCTTTCCGGAGGAATTGTCGGGTCTTCCACCAAATCGTGAAGTTGAGTTTTCAATAGAACTCGTACCGGGTGCTTTGCCTATTTCAAAGACACCTTATAGAATGGCCCCAATTGAGTTGTAGGAATTGAAGAAGCAACTCCAAGAGAATCTTGATAAGGGATTCATACGCCCTAGTGCGTCACCTTGGGGAGCACCTGTTCTATTTGTTAAGAAGAAAGATGGATCAATGAGACTCTGCATTGATTATCGAGAACTTAACAAGATCACTATCAAGAACAAATATCCTCTCCCACGCATTGATGACTTATTTGACCAACTACGCGGAGCTCAATACTTTTCCAAGATTGATCTTCGTTCAGGGTATCATCAATTAAGGGTCAAAAGGGAGGATATACCAAAGACGGCTTTCCGTACAAGGTATGGACACTATGAATTTATAGTGATGCCATTTGGTCTTACTAATGCCCCTGCTATCTTCATGGATCTAATGAATAGAGTCTTTAGAGACTATCTTGATCAATTTGTGGTAGTCTTTATAGACGATATTCTTGTCTATTCAAAGAGCAAGGAAGAGCATGAAGATCACTTGAGAATTATATTGAAGACCCTGAGAAAGGAGAAGCTTTATGCCAAATTTACCAAGTGTGAATTTTGGCTTCAAAAAGTTGCATTTTTGGGTCATATAATCTCAAAAGAGGGGATATCTGTGGATCCAGCAAAAACAGAGGTTATCGAAAGATGGTCAAGACCAAAAACAGTAACTGAGATCCGAAGTTTTCTTGGTTTGGCTGGATATTATCGACGTTTTGTAAAAGATTTTTCAAGATTATCTAATCCACTCACCAAGTTGACTCGGAAAGGAGTTAAGTTTGTCTGGACAGAGGAATGTGAAGAGAATTTCAAGGAGTTGAAAAGAAAGTTATCCAGTGCACCTGTGCTCACACTGCCTTGTAGTGGAGAAAGGTTTGTGATCTACAGTGATGCATCCAAGAAGGGATTGGGGTGTGTTCTTATGCAAAATGATATGGTGATAGCTTATGCCTCACGATAGTTGAAAATCCATGAGCAAAATTACCCAACACATGATTTGGAGTTGGCTGCGGTAATCTTTGCATTAAAGATTTGGAGGCATTACCTTTATGGTGAAAGGTGTGATATTTATACTGATCATAAAAGTTTAAAGTATATTTTCACACAAAAGGAGCTGAATATGCGCCAAAGAAGATGGTTGGAGCTGATTAAGGATTATGACTGCTCAATCCATTACAACCCTGGGAAAGCAAACAAGGTGGCAGATGCATTAAGTCGACAAGACCATGCTAGTTTATCCATGATGAGGATCACAAAAGATCCAATATTTATGGATTTACAAAGGATGGATCTTGGAATTATAATGGAAGGGGAAAAATCTTATCTTTCTCAAATTAATGTTCAACCATCTATACATGTGAAGATTAAAGAGGCACAGAAAGAAGATGTCGAGTTACAAAAGAAGGTGAGAAATGTTCCTGAATTCAACCTTGATTGTGATGGGATAATAAAGTTCAGGAATCGTTTTTGTGTTCCTCCCATCCCCGAATTAAAGAATGAGCTGCTGGATGAGGCTCATAGTTCATCATTTTCTATTCATCCTGGAAGCACGAAGATGTATAGGGACCTGAAAGAGTACTTCTGGTGGGATGGCATGAAAAGAGATGTTGCTGAATATGTCTCTCGATGCTTGGTTTGTCAACAAGTTAAAGCTGAGAGACAGAAGTCTAAGGGGATGTTACAACCATTACCCATACCCGAATGGAAATGGGAAAACATCACTATGGACTTTGTCACAGGACTTCCTAAAACATCCAAAGGCAATAATGCTATCTGGGTCATAGTTGATCGTCTTACAAAGTCTGCACACTTCATTGCTATTAGAGAGGATTTCTCTCTAGATCAGCTTGCCAGGATATATGTAAAGGAAGTGGTAAGATTGCATGGAGTACCACTTTCTATTATATCTGATCGAGATCCGAGATTTACCTCGAAGTTCTGGCGAAGTCTTCAGCATACTCTGGATACAGAGTTGAGTTTCAGCACTGCTTATCATCCCCAGACAGACGGTCAGTCTGAGAGAACAATTCAAACCCTAGAAGATATGTTGAAAGCTTGCTCTATGGATTTCAAAGGAGGTTGGGATCAACACCTACCTTTGGTGGAATTTTCTTATAATAATAGCTTTCACTCCAGTATTCAGATGGCTCCTTATGAAGCTCTCTATGGAAAGAAATGCAGGACTCCAACTTGCTGGGATGAAGTTGGGGAAAGAAAGCTATTAGGACCTGATCTCGTTGATGAAATGGCAGAAAAGGTTAGATCTATTCAACAACACATAAGAGCAGCTCAGAGTCGACAGAAAAGTTATGCCGACAACCGAAGAAAAGACCTAGAGTTTGAAGTGGGCGATAAAGTGTTCTTACGAATATCTCCCTGGAAGAGAGTTATGAGATTTGGAAAGAAGGGGAAGTTGAGCCCTAGATATATCGGTCCTTTTGAAATACTGGATCGTGTTGGGAAGGTAGCTTACCGATTGGCGCTTCCACCGAATCTCTCTCAAGTTCACGATGTGTTCCACGTATCTCTCCTGAGAAAGTACATACCAGATCCTTCACATGTACTCAGCTCGGAAGTTGTACCGCTGGAGCAAGATCTTTCTTATGAAGAACAGCCGATAGAGATTCTGGATCGTAGCGAAAAAGTCCTACGAAACAAGACCACTCGCTTGGTGAAAGTTTTATGGAGGAACCACCAACTTGAAGAAGCTACATGGGAGCTTGAGGATATGATGAGGGAGAAGTATCCTCATTTGTTTGTTACAAAGTGACGAATTTCGAGGGCGAAATTCTTTTTAAGGGGGGTAGAATGTAACACCCGATACTTTTATGTTATATAAATCATCAAAGGAATCTTTTTCTACACAACACTTGCTTGGCTTGCTTTACACGCAATTGCGACCTTCCTCGATAGCTTGCGTCGTACGCAATACCGAGTTTCACTAAACAACAATATGCTATGAAAACTAGCCGTTATGAATAGTAATAACCACTTTTTGAAATTTTATAAATTTTATTTTTCAAAATGGACTTCATTTTTGGACTCAGAATATCGAAATTAGCCTAGGGTGAAATTTTGGTATTTTTCTGAAAACTTTCAATTTTTGATGAATAGTGAAACCACTAAGTGGTAGGTTAAAAACTGAATTTTGCATAAAACTTAATTTTACCGCTTCTGTGATTGGAATTTCAAAAATCCGAGAGACACGGTTAATATCAAGGACTAAAATGTGGTTCAATGAGATGAAAATAATTTTTTGGTGAATAGTAACTTTTTACTATTTTTACCGCGGTTAATAGTAAATAGGGTAACTAAGGGTAAATATGATATCAATATTACCCTAACACATGTCCTAATTCTATTGGACAAGTGTAATTCGACCAAAAACAAACTTAGGAATAAAATATGACCATTTAGGCCCACTTGGATTAGATTAAGACATTTATTATTAATTTATTTAAAGAAGGGTTAAAATAGTTAAAATCAAAGTTTAATAAGTAAATCATTTTTAATATGGGGTTATACATAAGATAAATTCGATTGTAAATATTCATTAGAAAGATAAAAGGATTTCCTACATGATGGTATTTTATTTGTAATTTTTAGACATCATATAATTTAATTTATTTATGACACAAAGATGATGCAGTAATTATCTTATTAATGAAATATTGACAAAATTGATAATATAAATACCAAAATAAATGTAATTTGAGACTTTTTATGAATTCCACTAATTTTCTAGGTTACTATGATATATTATTGTTGATTTAATCAACTTGGTTTGAACATATAATTCTGTTATGAGTTTCACAAAAATCATATATCAAATAGTGTCAAAATTGACACAAAATAGTTTTTAAATCAAATATTATATTATTAATTGTTATTTTATTCCTAAAAATCTAAGGTTCGGCCAAATGACTTAGATAAGGATATATATATTAATAATAAACAATTTGGGGTTCGTTTGGCATGTTATAGTAAGTGTATTAACCATATAGTGAAAGAAAACAAAAAGACACGGTAAAAGTTAAATTAATTAACTTAGAGTTAAATCTAATTGATAAGGTTAAAATAATACCCTAAACTTGTCTAAATCCTATTGGTTGATAGGATTTCGACCCATCCCCACTTTAGCTTCGAAATAAGACCCTTTGGAATCATTATAAACCGATTTTGACTTTAATATAAAATAATATTTTGAGATATTCCTAAGGTGCCCCTCTCCTCCCTTATAAAAGGGCACCTCCTCCCCCTCCTCCTCACACCAATTTGAGCACTCAAGCTCGGCCAACCCCTGCCATTTTCTCCTCTCCCCTTCCCTAGAATAATTCTAGAGGTCCTGGTCTTCTCCAAAGACCAATCTTAGTTCCTTAAGTGGAGGATTCAAAGAGGCGTTCCAAAGAAGAGGTAATATCCATTACCGATCTTTTCAATTTCTTTCTTCTTCAACTTCTTCTTCTTTAGTTGTTTCATGATAAAGTAATAACATCAGTATTACTTACATACTGATATGTTATTATAAATATGAAACAACCCTAATTCACCTTCTATCCATCCTACGGAAAAATGAAATCACCGCGCGTGCGTACGAACGGAATACCGTCTCCACGCCGTGGTGTAATCTATTTTCCACCATCACCTTACAAGGATGGGTATAATGGTGTAATGAGTAACTATATATGATTATTATTAAGTAATATTGATACTGAAATAATATATATATATACTCCAATACAATTCCATGATCATAGGAACGATATCATCACTCGTGCGTACGTACGGAATACCGTCTCCACGATGTGATGCGATTCGTTCTACATGATCTTCATTTCATAATGATTATATAAATGAATTGAATGAATGAATATGGTATATAATACACTAATACCATTATGGATATGAATTATATATAACCTAAAGATAAGAATAAGAATTTATTCAACAAAACACGCATAAGAACAAAAAGTTATAAAGACCCGAGTAACAAGTAACAATGAAATATTACTAACAAGAAGTTAATAATATGACCATATATGATCTCATATCAATATGTATGATTCTGGAATAAGTCAATAACATTATTTAAACCATTATACAGGAGCTTCGGACACGAACAAAGCAAATTGGACCTAAGGTAAGGGAAATATCACAATCTCATTTTTATCCGAGATTGTTTATTCGTAAGTATTTACTGGGGTGTATTTTATCATCCACATCCATGTTCCCTCAATATGTAATATTGTTTCCATCCACTTGAAATAGTTTAAATCCAATTTTACCCTTAGGTGAGTTTTTAGTAAAGAATATGAAAGGAATCTTTTGTCGTTTTTCCGTACGAGGTACTTTTTGACTTTTCCGACAAAAGTACGAAGAATGTTTTTTTTAACTTATACGGCATGAATGGATTTTTAAAACATTACTTCAAAGAAGCTTCCTTTACAAGTTTTCAAGTTTATTTTTAATCAACTTCTTTTATTTTAAAGTTGTATGACATGTTATGAAAGGAAAAATGTTTTTGAAGAATAAAGGATATTTTCCTCAAGAATTCAATTCAAGTGTTTTATCAAAATTATTTTCCATCTAAGATAATAAAGGGTTCTGTTTCTATCCATATTTTTACATTGGTTTGACTATGTTGTGATGGAATTATGTTTATGAATTCCTTTATCTTATATGAATTGATTTATGATGTCATGATGTTTCAAGAATCCCATTTTTGTTATATATGTTATGCGATGATGTATGTTTTATGATTATGTGGCACACATAAGAAAGGATTCATTATAAGATGGGTGGGACCTATATCTCCCTCCAATGCATTGGGTAATGATTTTATATCTCATGAGATAGACATGGCTGGAACGGAAGGTTATTTCGGTTCAGTGATACAGGACTGAAACGAGGAGTGAACTCGGTTCAGAAAGGGACTTTGTCCACTAAGATAGTCTTGGCAATGAGTCATGACTAACAAGAAATGATTTCCATGATTATGTGTGCATGCCACAAAGTTTCAAGTTTTATGTTATGATTATGGGGATCTCATTTTCACTGCTATGATTTATTCCATGTTAAGATATTATGATCTCTTTTGCAGGTTTTGATAAAGATATGATATGATTTTTATTTCCTTTATTTGCCCTTGCTGAGCATTTGAGCTCACCCTTTTATGTTTTCTTTTCCCCAGGTCAGGAAGATGGATATTAAGTAGAATATGCTAAAAGGGACCCTAGATATGATGAAATAAATGGGAGACACTGTAGAAGATTTATGAACCAGTTGTTTATGTTTCCCAGTTTCTAAAGACACTATACCTATACGGTCCTTTGTGGTTTTGTCATATGTTGTAATAAGTGTGCTTCAATTTTGAAGTATTAACAATGTATGTAAAGTGTGGGTTGTTATAATGTAGATTCATGATACAAAATTATTGCTTCAATGTAAAAGAGAAGAGAGAAGTTCCATTCAGAATTTCAGCATAGTAACAGGTGTACATGGGAGGCATTTAATGAGAGATAAAGGGGTCTCCCATCATTTAAAAAAATAGGTAAGTATGAGGGAGGTGAAAAACCATACCCCAACATTCATAATTGAAATTAAAATGTCAAAACAACTTAAAGAAAATTGGACAAAAATGAGTAGGGAAGAAAAAACCCTTACTTGGAAGTGTGCTTCCAAAGGCATGAGAGTGGCTTGAGAGAAGATTCTTGGGAGCTTGGGGAACCTTGATAGGATTCTAGAGAGATAAGGGAAGATTTTGGATGAACTCTAAAGGCTTTGAGTGAGAAGGAAGTTGGAGCTTGGGTGGGTTGATATAGGAAAGGTGTGGGAATTCTTTATTATTTAGGTTTGGGACCCCTTATATTAAATTAATCTAAACCACAAACCATCCCATGGTTTTTGCCCATGGTTTTTTGATAAGGGAATATTAAAATAATATTTTATAAGGAAAAAGTCCTAAATTTATAAAATAATAGGGTTTCTTATGTGGAGGTCAGTCACACTCCCATGGAAAACAATTTAAAAAGACAAGTTGTTTAATAAGTCTTGAAGGGTCCATTAATGCTTTGAAAAGTTAGTCAAACAAACCAAAAATCACATTATTTTTATGTTAAAACATATATTGGACGAACATAAAGCTTATAGTATATTATTAAATCACTATTGAGTCATTATGATGTCATAAAACACATTATATATTTAAAGAGTATTTAATTTTTACCCAAAAAATTTGGTTGTCTCAGAAAATTATGAAAAATTCACCGTTGGATAATTTTTATGTCCTGATTTAGGAAATAACATTTAATTTATATATATGATTTTTTAAATTCGTTAATTTTCACTTTTAAAATAAAAACCGGCATTTATCGAAAATTCACGAGTTTTAAAAAATGGCTTTTAAACCTTAATAAAAATTAAAATTGCATTAATAAAATTATATGATCATTTATATTTAATAAAAATTAATTTAATAATAATAATAATATTTTATGAAAATATTATCTAATTCAAAAATCCCTTAATTTAATAAAATAGAATTCTTAATTAAGTAATTAATAAAAAACAATATTTGTACTTTAAAAACTATTTACAATGTATCAATGATGACAAGAAAGTATATTCATTTTCATATACAAAAATAATGTACATGAACATAGTACTAGAGATTTGTTAAATAATCCCATAAAACATCCACATAAGAACTAAGTGTATGGTGTGCGATGGTGACAGACTCTTGGGGTGGCTCAGATAATATTACTAGAGTGGTAATTTCTATCAACTTCCACTTTCCCCGTAGACGGTCACGTTTGAGCTTGACACGATGAATCTCATCTTGGGCATGGTCAAGAGTGAAGCCCAAAGATTCCACCTCTTTTCTGAGCTCTGACAAATGGGCTTCGTATGGATCAATTCCACTGGAAGAGGCCATCGCTTCCTTTGTCTTAGTAAATTGGGTTTGTTAAAGCCCTATATTTATACTAATCATATCATCACTGTTCAATGGCTATAAAATAAACGGTCTCAATTATTAACATAAAATTAAAGAAGTTAACATTTTATATAAACATTTTACAAAAAGAGACATTGAATTAGATCAAGAGGTATTTCCATTAATGAAACTTTGGGTCGTTATAGTTTATCAAGCCAATACATCCATGTATGGATACTTCAAGTTGATGTGGCTCTAAAAAAGAATTAAATAGGGGTAAAACCCAAAAAAACAGGTTCATATAGAATCTATCAAGAACTTGTGCATGACTACAGGCCTTGGTGCATAGCTAGATTGACAACCCCATGAGATATGGTTTGGTAAATTCCAAAGATCATTTAAAACCATTATTAAGGGAACAAAAATTACCATAATAGTCTATGTTAGGAACTCAATCATGGATAACATATATTGACTCCTATAACTTCATAAGTTAAGAAATAAATATCAATTATAAGTTATCCCTTTAAATTCATTAAATTAATGTTTATGTGTTTAATAGTATAAAATTAATCATTGTTAATTTTTTCCTTTATTATTGGGAATTATTGGAAATTTCTGGAATCATGTAATTAATCAGTGTGATGGTAAATGTGATGACCTCCCCAATAATATTCCCAATCATATTGGAGATGTAATAATTAATTTTGTGATGATACTCTCTTTGATGACCCAGGTTCTGAATAGAATCCTAGACTATGAGGAGTTATTGAATCCCCCTATGAATGTTCCATCTTATATGGAGATATTTTTATGAAGAAATCCTCTGAATTTCAATGGATTATCTTACCATGTAATCACTAAATGATGGATCATCTCCAATGATAATATCTTCTCCAAAATTCAATGTTATAAGTAATATATGGTTATATTGTATATTTATTATATGGAGGGAGAAGTTTATCATCATTGGACTTTGATAGGAATACCAATCTTGAGGAATACATCGAAGCGATGGGGTGGAAGAAATTATAGAAAATGTATTTGGATAAATATTTTCCTCGCACTCACCATCTTAAAATGGAAATGGACTCCATTACCCCCAAGAAAAAAAGAGGAAAAATCTATCAAGGAATATAAGGAAAACTATAAAATACATTCTTGATACCTCTCTAAATTTTTTGTTACACCCAAGAGCACGGTTTACCACTTATTTGGTGTACAGAATCATAGTGTGTGAAATGGTTTGGGGATCTATGACATTTAA
Source organism: Viscum album (assembly GCA_963277665.1). Taxonomy (NCBI): domain Eukaryota; kingdom Viridiplantae; phylum Streptophyta; class Magnoliopsida; order Santalales; family Viscaceae; genus Viscum; species Viscum album. Next base: position 1,401,479,011 of record OY728125.1, read on the forward strand.
ATCTATGAAGAAATTTTCTGATTTTCCATCAAATTTTAAATGGATATCAGAAACTCACATGTATATCATGAGCAAAATAATAGGAAATTTCCGTTTAATTCAATAGGTATGATAGATATGTTGGATTGAATATGTAGATGTATTTGTATATTAGATGGAATAATACAAGAGAGGGGGGAATTGTAGGTTTAAAAACTTTTGTATTTAAACACTTAAGAGATTAGTTTAAAAGGTCTTAAACTAATACAAATACAGACACCAACAATTGTATTGGATATAAAAGATATGAAGTATGGTAATACTAATGAAAAGTAAAACAATTGTATTCTATATGAACACAATAATCAGAGTAATATAAAGATAAATGATTCTACCTTAAAGCATATAGAATCAATCAATACAATATGTAATAGAATGATTGTAATTGAAACAATTACAATTGAATATGTAAAGAAGAAAGGAAACAATACAAATTCCTTTCTAATACAAGCAGCGGCAGAAAAGTAAAAGTATTACAATTATTTTGACCCAAAGAGAAGGGTTATCCTTTCACCTAGGATAAAAGGTCTGTCTCACCAAAACCTTGGTAAGACCTCGATATGATGATCGAAATGTCTGTCTGCCTATCCCCGGCAGCCCTCGATATGATGATCGGAACGTACAAATCACACAGCATGAGAGAAGTCACAACATCTCTCTCTCTAGAATCTTGATTTATGCAAAGTATCACACTTGTTCCAAAAGTCTCTATTTTCTTTCAACTTCAAATGACCTCCTATTTATAGGCCTCAGGTTCCAATGGTCTTGTTGCCTCCAATGGTAATATTTCTCCGAAAAACTCAGAGGGACTTGGACACCTATCATTATAATGGTCATATTGAAACAGAAAGCAAGTCATCGTTTTGATTAGTTTATAACTAACTCAACAACATCGTATCGGTTAAGATAAGATATATGAAGATAATAAACAACAGTACGATTAATATGAAACAAGTGTTTTTGGAAAAGTACCAAAACAAGTAATGAAAGTATGAAAAGCAGAGTCAGTATGATACAATTTACAGAGTTATTACGATACGATTGACAGAGTCAGAACGATACGATTGACAAGGTCAGTACGATACGATTGACAAGGTCAGTACGATACGATTGACAGAGTCAGTATGATACATTTGACATAGTTAGTATGATACGATTGACAAGGTCAGTACGATACGATTGAAAAGGTTAGTATGATACTATTGACAAGATCATTACAATACCATTGACAAGATTAGTACAATACCATTGATAAAGTCAGTACGATTAAAAATACATTTGTGATTTCCAAAACAAGATATAAAAGTCAAAAGGGAACTTTTGACTCAACAATCTCCCCCTTTTTGGAAAGCACAACACACTGAGTAAATATAACAAGAAATACTTATCTACCCCTGAGTTATTGGAAACTCTTCTGAATATGAATTTGAATACAACTAACTCCCCCTTAGGTGTATACATTCCTAAGGATTGTATTCATAGATTTTCCTTGGTTTCAAAAAATTTGATTAAACCAATATCCCTTTGAAAAACATTATCCCCCTTTATAAAACATTATCCCCCTTTGTGGTTTACAAAAAGAATGGGGTCACTTTGAGTTGCCTGAAAGGGTTAGAGAGAAGAATTGCAGGACAAAAGAAAGGAATCATAAAAGATATTACAAAACAATGACATGTTCCAAAGGAAAAAAAATACAATAGTCATTTGTTTTCTCTTTCTTCTTCCTTCTTTATGAGCTTATGAGGAACATCTTTCATCTTCTTGATTTCTTTCTTGTCTTCAGAAATTGAATCACCCTGAGTTATGAGAAGCTCTTGTTAGTCCGCAAAAATCTGATCTTGATTCTTGATAGTCTCCTCCTAGACTCTGATTACTTCCTCAAGGGTATCAATTCTGTCTTGCAGATTCTTGTTATCTTTGGATAACATAGAATTTTGTTTCTTCAACAAAACCATTTCATCCTTGAAAGAAGAAACCTTCGAGAATTCAGATTGAAAATCATTAATCCTCTCTTGCTATTCTTTCATTGAAGGAATATCAGCTCCATGAGTTATCTGATTCAGCCTTTCAACAGTTTCTTTGTCAATCTTATTAAAGGAAATAGCAAGATCATTTGACAACCTCCTTATATCTTCAATTGCTATCTCATGGTCATTCACCGAGCTTTATATTTTATATGACCACTTGGTCATCCTGTTGCAAGCTTTCTTATGAGCAGTCTAGGTTTCAGAAAGAACATTCAAATCAGCTTCAACTGACAAAACATTCTTTCTCAACTCTCTTAGAGAACCAAACTTCTTTTTCTGATTTACAGTAATGAAATAAATCTTCCCTTCTAGCCTAGGGAAATATGGAATGGCCTTTTCAACCCTTCATAAAACATGACCAATATAATCACTTTTCTTGAGAGAGATTGTATGTTCTGAATCAGTATCCTCATCGTACGAAGGCAATTCATTTGATCGGCTTGAGTCAACAACTGGCTGTTTTCCTTTTGATTTTTCTTTCTCTTTTATTTCTTATACTTTGTTACTGATGAAAATAATGTTTTCAGTATGAGAAGATTTATCACCATGCTTTACATGAGGGGGTGTTTTATCTGAAGTTTCAGAAGTTCCAAAAGGTTCTTGATCAGCATGAGGGGTTTTTTGAACACCTTCACTCTTCTTTTGAACCGATTCCTCCCTACTTTTCTTCGAACTCAATAAGGAATTCTAAAAGAAAATCTCTTTCCTCTTCCACTTCGTCTATCTCTTCCATCATTTGTTTTCCTTTTTCTTTCTCAGGAAGGCTCTGTACGATGGGCTCTCGATGCACTTATGTGGTAAGCTGAGCACTAGCTTCCTCAATAGCTTTCAAAAGATTTGAAGCATCAAATTCCTGTGATTTCCTTTTCAAGAGTACCTTCTTCTTCTTTTCATCCAGAAGGGTATCCTCAACCCTTAATCTCTCAGAAAAGGCTTTGGCTGGATCAAGTCCAATATTTGGATCACCTTCCTTTCTTTGTTCCTTATCCTTTCTCCATTTGTCTACGACCTCCTTACTGTACTTAGGCTACTTCTTTGGCTTTGAGCTGGTTTGCGGATCAGACTTCTGAGGAACAAAAAGAGAAAGAATGTCTTTGGATGGCATTGGTGCCGATTGATTTTGAGCCGATTCAGCTTCTACATCTCTTATAAAATGTTTAGAATTTGGATCAAAACAAACATTCAACTTTTCCATCATACTCTTACTAATCTAAGATGGCTTCAGATCTATCAAGTTTCCTTTCAAAGGAATGTTGCAAAACTTCATGCTCTCAAGAATAAACTTTGTAAGGATGGCTGGATACATAATCATTTTTGACTTAATGCCTCCTGTCTTGAAATTTTTAATGTTTTCAAAAACATACCCCATGAGATTTACTTTTCTCATATTCACAAGATATTCAAGCATAAAAATATCATAAACTTTCAGAGTTTCTCTATCCCCTTTCCATGGGATAAGAAAACCATTCATCCATAAAGTCACAAACTGATTGTCTGGAGAAAGATGAGCCACTTTTCTCTTCTATTCATTTATAACAAACAAATACTTCTCATCACTTTCTCTGTTAAACATACCAACTTCCTCTGGTAGTTTATGATATGGACAGAAAGAATCCCCTTCAGTTGGGACATTAAGAAAATGAGCCGCTTGTTTCACAGACATAGATAACTTTCTATCGTACACATCAAAGTTGATAGTCATGTCTTTGTCGAAAGATACGATTTTATAGAACTGACTAACTTCATCAAAGAGAACTGGATCTTGAGAAACAGGTGTTTCAACACATAAATGTTCCCATCCTTGAAACAGAATGATTCTTCTAATTGTGGAATCATACGAATCAAAAAAGTCCTGAGAAACTAACCTTTCCCTGAAAAAGTCATTATCTGTAAAAGTCTTTGAAGACATTTCGGTGGGAGTATTAGCAGAGGACTGATAAATATAGGTGTTGCTGGTGAAAGATCGTATGATGATTTAAAACCAGTGGAGCAGAGCTTCGCCTAAAATCCTGAAAAACCAATGTGGGTTTGGGGAGGGGGAAAAAGGGCTATTTATAGGCGATAAGAGTGATCGTTGATCTTCTACGGTCGGGATTAGAGAAAAAAATCAATGGTTATGATTAAAACAAAAAAAATTTAAAAAAAATGGAAAATACCTGCCGGAGAATGTAAGGTTATTGTTGGTTTTAGTAGAGTTCAAAACAAAACACAAATGTACGAAAACAAATTGTCATACCAATGGAAAACAAAGTCGTTACCATGAACTGACAAGCCGATGGAAAACAATCTCATTACCATGAATTGAAAATACGATGGAAAACAAACTTGTTACCATGAACAGAAAATACGATGGAAAAGAATCTTGTTACCATGATCTGACAATACGATGGAAAACAATCTTATTACCATGAACTAACAATACGATGGAAAACAATCTTGTTACCATGAACTGACAATATGATGGAAAACAATATCATTACCATGAACTGACAATATGATGGAAAACAAACTCGTTACCATGAACTGACAATATGATGGAAAAAAATCTTGTTACCATGAACTGACAATACGATGGAAAACAAACTCGTTACCATAAACTGAAAATACGATGGAAAACAATCTTGTTACTATGACCTGACAATATGATGGAAAATAATCTTGTTACCATGAACTGACAATACGATGGAAAACAATCTTGTTACCATGAGCTGACAATACGATGGAAAAAAATATTCTTACCATAAACTAACAATACAATGGAAAACAATCTTGTTACCATGAACTAATAATACGATGGAAAACAATCTTGTTACCATGAACTAACAATACGATAGAAAACAATCTTGTTACCATGAACTGACAATACGATGGATAATAATCTTATTACCATGAGCTGACAATACGATGGAAAACAATCTTGTTACCATGAACTAACAATACGATGGAAAACAATCTTGTTACCATGAACTGACAATATGATGGAAAACAATCTTGTTACCATGAACTGACAATACGATGGAAAACAATCTTATTACCATGAACTGATAATACGATGGAAAACAATCTTGTTACCATGAACTGACAATACGATGGAAAAAAATCTTGTTACCATGAGCTAACAATATGATGGAAAACAATTTTGTTACCATGAACTGACAATATGATGGAAAACAATCTTGTTACCATTAACTGACAATACGATGGAAAATAATCTTGTTACCATGAGCTGACAATACGATGGAAAACAACCTTGTTACCATGAACTGACAATACGATGGAAAACAAAATCAATACCATGATCGGTTGATACGATGGAAAAGAAATTCAATACCATGATCGGTTGATACGATGAATAGAAAGGTAAATGATACGATAAAATTGTCAGTAAGATAAACAGAAAACACATACCAAGAAAAAGGATAATTAGAAATCATAAGATGAGATGAAACAAAGTGAGAAACATAGAAAGAAATGTTTTCCCCCTTTCTACGAGGAGTTTCGTAAATGTTAGGAGAGGTGTAAAATAGGAAGTAGATATGAATGATTATTTTTAATGTAATCATTCCTAGCATCTGTTTTATAAAGTCAAATCTATCGGAAGGTAATGGTTTTGTAAAAATGTCAGCAAGTTGTTCTTGCGTTCTGATGAATTGTAAAACAATATCTTCTTTTTGTGTGTGATCTCTAAGAAAGTGATGCCTAACATCTATGTGTTTTGCACGAGAGTGATGTGCTGGGTTCTTACTAAGATCTATGGCACTAGTATTATCACATAGAATTTTAGTTTTGGAGAAACTCATTCCATAGTCAGTGAGTGTGTGTTGCATCCACAACACTTGAGCACAGCAACTTCCAGCTGCTACATATTCAACTTCAGTAGTGGATAGTGCTACTGAGTGTTCTTTATTGCAGGACCAAGAAACTAAAGAATCTCCTAAGAAATGACATGTTGCAGATGTAATTTTTCTATCCATTTTACAACTGCCAAAGTCAGCATCTGAAAAACCTTTTAAAACAAAATCATTCCTAGAAGAGTAAAAAAGACCTAAATCCATAGTGCCTTTTAAATACGGAAAGATTCTCTTTATAGCTTTTAAATGAGACTCTTTTGCATTATATTGATATCTTTCACATAAGTATACAAAAAACATTAAGTCTGGTCGACTAGCTATCTAGTATAGTAAACTTCGTATCATATCTCTGAAAATTGTTTGATCTACTGGTTTCCAAGTTTCTTCAGTACCAAGTGTATTTGAGGTACCGATTGGAGTGCTAATAATTTTTGCCTTTTCATTGCCATACTTTTTGAGTAAATCTTTTATATACTTATGTTGAGATATATATGTTACTTCTAGTTTTTGAGAAATTTGAAAACATAAAAATAATGTTAACTCACCCATCATACTCATTTCAAACTCAAATTTCATTAAATTAGCAAAAGAATCAGTTAAAGATTTCTGAGTTGATCTGAATATGATGTCATCAACATATATTTGAACAATCAAGACATCTTTATTTTCCATTTTTATAAAAAGGGTTGGATCTGCTGTACCTTTCATATAATTATTTTGTAAAATAAATCCTGTAAGTCTATCATACCATGCTCTAGGGGCTTGTTTAAGGCCATATAGAGCCTTGGTAAGTTTAAAAACATGATTAGGATGCTTTGGGTCTCGAAAACCAGGGGGTTGTTCAACAAAACTTCTTCTTGAACAAAACCATTTTGAAAAGACATTTTACATTCATTTGAAAAAGTTTGAAATTAAAGTATGCTGTAAAGGCTAATAGAATACGAATAGATTCAATTCTAGCTACAAGAGAATATGTTTCTTCATAGTCTATACCCTCTTGTTGATTATAGCCTTTAGCAACAAGTCTTACTTTATTTCATACAATGATTCCATTTTCATCACATTTGTTTCTAAAAACCCATTTTACACTAATTACAGTTGTTTATTTAGGTCTATCAACTAAAGTCCAGACTTGATTCCTTTCAAATTCATTTAGTTCATCTCGCATTGCTTTGATCCAATCTTCATCACCTAAGGCCTCACTTGGACTTTTAGGTTCAAATTGGGAAAGAAAAGCAAGATGTTCTATTTCATTTCTTAAGGAATTTCTGGTCCTTACTGGTTGATTTACTTCACCAATGATATTATTACTAGGATGATTTCTAAGAAAAAATTGATTTGGGTTTTGTAAAACCTGTTCATCAACATATGGTAGAAAATATTCTGGGGTAAATGTTTCAGGAATACTTTCTTTAACATTTTCCTTATCAGAAGGTTCCTCTATCAATGGTTGGTAAATAGTTTTTGAAAACACATCTGAGGATGTAGGTTGGGATGGTTTAAAAACAAATGGATTAGTTTCATCAAATTTTATATGTACTGTTTCCTCAATAGTACAAGTGTTTTTATTGAAAACTCTATAAGCCTTAGAAGTTGTATAATAGCCTAGAAAGATTCCTTCATCAGATTTTGGTGCAAATTTATGAAGATTATATTTTGTATTCAAAATGAATAATTTGCACCCAAAAACTTTGAATTATGAAACTTTAGGTTTTCGGCCAGTCCATAACTCATAAGGAGTTTTATTAATAAAAGGTCTGGTTAAAACACAATTTATAGTATAGCAAGCAGTACTTACAACTTCAGCCCAAAAGTGTTTAGCAATTAAGTATTCACTCAACATTGTTCTAGTCATCTCCTTAAGAATACGATTTCTTCTTTCAATAACACCATTTTTCTGGGGAGTTCTTGGAGATGAGAAATTGTGAGTAATACCTTTCTTACTACAAAAAGTTTCAAAAACTGAATTTTGAAATTCAGCACCGTGATCACTATGAATAGTTGTCAATGGTCGGTTTTTCCCATTTTTAACTTGGGATCTAAATATTTTGAAATAGGAAAAGGCTTCATACTTATTTTTTAGAAAATAGACCCATGTAAATCTAGTAAAGTCATCAACTAAAGCAAATACATAGTATTTGCCTCCAATGCTTCCAGTTTGTGTAGGACCAAAAAGATCCATATGCACTAGATGTAATGCATTAGAAGTTGAAACTTCATTAATTGATTTAAATCTAGTCTTATGTTGCTTTCAAAGTTGACAAGGATCACATACTTTTGAAGAATCATATCTATGATCCGGTAGTCCCGTTACAAGTCTTTTCTTTGAGAGTTTACTAAGGTTTCTCGGATTACAGTGTCCCAGTCTTCTATGCCATAGCCATGATTGCTCCTCTATTGCACTTAAGCAAGGTAAGTTTTGGCTCCTAAGATATTCTAAGTTAATATTGTATACATTATCTTGCCTATGAGCAGATAGAATGAACTCATCCTTGGAATTGTGAACTAGACACTTATCATTCCTAAAATTCACAAGGTAACCTTCATCACATAATTGACTTATGCTGATGAGATTGTGCCTAAGACCTTTAACAAACAAAACATTTAAAATAAGAACTTTTCCAAGAAAAATGATATTACCTATACCAACAATCTTTCCTTGAGCATTATCTCTGAAGGTAACTTTTCCACCTTTTGTTTTGATAACCTTTTCAAAGAAATCTTTGTTTTCAGTCATGTGTCGAGAACAACCGCTATCCATGTACCAAATATTCTTGTTGGTACACTTCTATTTTTTCTGAAAAGGAAACAATTAGTTTTTTGGAATCCAAATTTGTTTGAATCCATAAGGGTTAGATAAAAGGATATTAGGAATCCCCATTTGTTTTACAAAATGAGCTTTATGAAATCCTAAATATTGAGTTCTGTTGAGAGAACAATCTCTTCTCTCGTGTCCACCACATTGTCACTTAGAACAAAAATAGGTTTTTTGAGGAATAAAATAGTTATTAATAAAAACAGGTTTTTAATAATTATAACAAAGTCTAGAACAATTTCTCAAAGGTCGGATTTGGGAATACATTTTGTCAAAGTTTTCCTTTCCATGAGTAAAGTTTGACAAAAATTTCTTTAAGGAAAAAATTTCAGACTTTAGTTTTAAAACTATGTTTTTATTTTCCAAAAAATTTGAATTTGAGCTAGAGTTAGACTCTAAAATATATTTCTTTCAAATCACACTTTCAATATCCCTAGAAAGATCATCATTTTCAGATATAACTTTCTCAAGGGTTTTTGAAATACTTTCAAAATCCGAAGATTTCATATCAAGATCCATAGAAAGATCGGATACTTCTTTAATTAAAACTGATATCCTAGAGTTTGCTTTCTCAAGCTTCTTTTTGAGTTTAGAATTTTCACTCTCTAGAAATTTAGGAAATCTAGATACTTCCTCAAAAGAAGGTAATGTATCATCTTCTGATGATGAAAAGTTATCATTTGAGGATTCATAATATATATTATCAGTATAATCTTCATTTAAAGAGACATTTGTAATAACTTCAACATTGTGTACCTTTACCATAAAACAATGATCTTCTATTGGTAGTCTGGCTATAAGTCCAATATCTCTTTGTCCTGAGGACTCATATTCTGAAGAATCTTCTGAAGAACCACTACCACTTTCACTCCAAGTATCATTTGCTTTTAAGACTTTCTTTGTCTTTGACTTGTAATACTTTTTCTTGTTTCCTTCAGAGTGTTTCTCTTTTCTGTCTTTTCTCTTCAGTAAAGGACAATCAGGCCTTATATATCCTACTTTCTTACATTCATAACAGGTTACCTCTGAATCTTTTTTGCCCTTCCTATATTTATTTTTGAATCTATATTGGAAATATTTCTTCCCCACAATCTTGTTCATTCTCCGAGCAAGATTGGATAACTCATTATCCGAAAGATCACAATCACTTAAGTCAGATATAACTACTTTCATGAATTTGGATCTTGTAAGCCTTTTAGGTGTTTTAGCTTTAGTTGTAAAGGCTACACTTCCATTTCCATTCTTCTTCTTGTTGAAGTCAGCATATCTTTTCATTCTTGTCTCGTGCTGTAAAAGAGTTCCAAAAAGTTCATCAAGAGTAATCTGGGAAACTTTTCTATTTTCATCAATAGCTATCCTTTTTGACTCCCATTCATTTGGCATTATATCTATAATCTTATCTACAAGAGCTTCATCATCAAGGTCTTTTTCACCCATGGATTGTAAACTATTGACAATTGTCATAAATCTTTGTTTCACTTTATATACTGTCTCTCCATACAGAAAAACAAAACCATGATACTCAGCTCGACGCATTACTCTTCTTGTTTCTATAACCTTGGATGTACCAAAATGAGTGACTTCTAATTTCTTCCAAATACAGTTGGAATCTTCACATGAAGATATCTGGCTATATATATTCCTATTCATAGAACATAATAAAGTATTGTGTACCTTGTAATTTAGTTGATATTCTTGCTTCTCTTGGTTGGTGAAAGTACTGACTTCTTTGTCATGAATTTTGTAACCTCCAGTAAGCATAATAAAATTGTCTACGCCAGTATTGATCACAAAAGTCTTCATATGATCTCTATATTACTCATAATCATTCCCATCAAAGATTGGTGGTCTAGAAGGATTTATATTTTCTATTGACCCAATATTCATTCCTACCATCTAAAAAAAACTTTTCCACTCCACACATTAGTGTAGGAGGTAATTAAAAATAGTAATCAGAAAGAAATAGAACAATTAATACAAATCGGTGTAAAAACTCCTCTGATACCAATTGTTTGATCGAATATGTAGATGTATTTGTATATTAGATGGAATAATACAAGAGGGGGGTGAATTGTAGGTTTAAAAAATTTTGTATTTAAAAACTTAAGAGATTAGTTTAAAAGGTCTTAAACTAATACAAATACAGACACCCACAATTGTATTAGATATAAAAGATATGAAGTAAGGTAATACTAATGACAAGTAAAACAATTCTATTTGAGATGAACATAATAATCAGAGTAATATAAAGATGAATGATTCTACCTTAAAGAGTATAGAATCAATCAATACAATATGTAATAGAATGATTGTAATTGAAACAATTACAATTGAATATGTAAAGAAGAAAGGAAACAATACAAATTCGTTTCTAATACAAGCAGCACCAGAAAAGTAAAAGTATTAAAATTCTTTTGACACAAAGAGAAAGGTTATCCTTTCACCTAGGATAAAAGTTCTGTCTCACAAACACCTTGGTAAGCCCTCGATATGATGATCGGAATGTCTGTCTGCCTATCCCCGGCATCCCTCAATACAATGATCGGAACGTACAAAGCACACAACATGAGAGAAGTCACAACATCTCTCTCTAAAATCTTGATTTAAGAAAATTATCACACTTGTTCCAAAAGTCTCTATTTTCATTCAGCTTCAAATGAACTCCTATTTATAGGCCTCAGGTTTTAATGGTCATGTTGCCTCCAACGGTCATATTTCTCTGAAAAACTCGGAGGGACTTGGACACCTGTCATTATAACAGTCATATTGAAACAGAAAGAACGACATAATTTTGATTGATTTATAACTAACTCAATGACATCGTATTGGTTAAAAAAAGATATATAAAGATGATAAACAATAGTACGATTAATACGATACAAGTGTTATTGACAAAGTACTAAAACAAGTAATGAAAGTATGAAAATAAGAGTCAGTACGATACAATTTACAGATTCAGTACGATATGATTGACAGAGTCAGTACGATACGATTGACAAGGTTAGTACGATACAATTGACAAGGTCAGTACGATACGATTGACATAGTCAGTATGATACGTTTGACATAGTCAGTACGATACGATTGACAAGGTCAGTATGATACAATTGACAAGGTCAGTACGATACTATTGACAAGATCAGTACAATACCATTGACAAGATTAGTACAATACCATTGATAAAGTCAGTACGATTAAAAATACATTTGTGATTTCCAAAAAAAGATATAAAAGTCAAAAGGTTACTTTTGACTCAACAATATAAATCTAATGGTGATAAGAAATATAATCATCCCACTTACCAAAGGTGTGAAAAAAAGAACCCCAAAACTTGCCTTAGGGGGGCAAGGAAATGCTTTAGCTATGGCAATGTAGTAAACCTTGCTAGTGATTAGTGATGAGAGAAACCAATTAATTTCATAGAGGAAAGGATTACCTCATTCAACCCTCAACACATTGTTCATTTCATTTACTTCATGAAACTGTGGATCTTTTCAAACCAATTCACTATGTAAAGGGATTTCAAAGTTAACCAACTACCTCCAAGGAAACAAGGGTGAGGTTTCTCCATCACAACCATAGACATGGATCTCGAAAATTAATTGGTGATAGGTTTTATAGTTATTCATTCAATAATAGAGAATTTATTTTTTTATTACTTTTCTACGCATTCCTTCGTATCATGAATGTTTTGCGTAACTATGGAAAATCACCACAAATAATGGAAGTAGAAGTAATGATAAAAAAGGATAATGATGTAATTATTTAATACCATTCATATTAATCATACCCTATCAATTTTTTTGTCGAAATTTTCCATAAAACTATATTATACTCCCTTTATAAGAGTTTGATGAAATTCTGCGTACAGATTGGATTTACCTATATAGTTCCATCATAAATTTCCATAAGAATAAAATCACTTTTCATGTCAGGAATTAACCCCTCATTTTGTACAAGTGTGGGGAGGTGGATGAATCTTCTTTAGAACCAACATCTCAACAATTGGTACTATTACACTATGAGAAAGCATATTTAGATCAAATGAGTGAGTCTATGGAAAATATCAACCTTGAATACATACCCTTTATGAGGGAATACACTATTGTGTTACCTAATATATTACTAAGTCTTACTCCAAACTGAGATGTTGAATTTTCAATTGATCTTATACCTAAGAAGTTGACATTACCCAATACTTCACATAGAATGGCTATTATGGAACGTGAGGAGAATAAGAAAAAACTACATGAGAATCTGGATAAAGGGTTCATATGCCCTAGTGCTTCACCATGGGGTGAACTGGTCCTCTTTATCAAGAAGAAGGAAATGTAAATTATCATTAACATTTATTATTAAGAACTCAAAAATATCACGATAATTAATAGGTACCATCTACATAAAATTCATGAAATGTTCAATCAACTACTTGTAGAACAATAATTCTCCAAGGTGCATCTGTGGTTGGCAATTAACAAGCTAGGATGAAGATGGTGGATATCCATTTGACTACTTATTGTACAAGGTACGAGAACTATGAGTTAATATTAATGCCTTTGGGAATCCCGAATTCTCTAGAAATATTTGTAAATTTTATGAATCAAGTATTTAGAGATTGCCTCGACAAATTTGGTGTATTATTTAATGTTTATATTATAATATTTTTCAAAATCAAGGATGTGTGTGAGGAGAAATTGAGCATTATGCTAAAGACCACTTGGAATTGTAAGATGTATGAAAAGTATAGAAAATGTGAGTTATTGATAAAGGACGTATCATTCTTGGGTAATATCATCACAAGAAATGGAATATTTGTGGACCCTTTAAAAACAGAAGTAATTGAAAGATTGATGAGGCCAACATCTATGACAGATATCCATTGTTTCCTTGGATTAGCTAGGTACTATCAAGGATTTGTGAGAAATATCTTGCAATTTTTAACCCCTCTAACCAAGTTAACTTGTAAGGGAGTTTAGTTTTCTTGTAATGATTATTCTGAAGAGAGATTCCATGATTGAAAAAGGAGGCATATCACTGCCCCAATACTCACACTAACCATGAGTTGAGAATTTTTCATGGAATTCAATGATTCTTCAGTGAAGGTCATGGGATGTCTGTTAATGAAAAATAGACAAGTGATATCCTATTCTTCAAGGAATTCGAAATTTCATGAATAAAAATATAGAATTACGAATATGGAATTTTATTTAGTGATATTTTCATTGAAAATATGGTATCATAATCTCTTTGTGGATTAGAGTAAAATATATACAAATCACAAAATCATTAAGTATATATTCACATAGGACAAGATAATTGTGCTCCAATGAAGATTTTTAGAGATGATCAAGGACTATGGCTTCACAATTCACTACTATCCTAGAAAATTGAATAATGTGGTAGATTCTCTAAGTATAAAGGATCCATCAATTTATTCAATGATGATAATTCAGAGGGATTTGAACTTATTAGAATTGGAAAAGATGGAAATGGTAATCATAAAGGAAGGAACATCATCAATCCTTTCCCAAATTATTACTCAATCATCCCTTCTAAGAATGTTAATGGATTATACAAGGGAATATGAGGGAATTAAGAAGAAATTGGGAACTATAAGAAAGTTGAAATCCTCATAGTAGAGTGTTAATGAAGAAGGATTTGTATGATTTAGGTCACACCTTTTTATTCCATCAAATCCTATGTAAAATAAGTAGTGTTTGGATAATGCACATAGTTAGACCCACTCTATCCATCCTGGAAGAACAAAGATGTGATGAGATCTATGAGAGAACTTTTTTGGGGAAAATATAGAGTAGTAGATAATAGAATATACATAAAGATGCCTTAAAATTCTATAATTGAAGGTGGAAAGGGAAAAATACAAGGGGATGTATCAATTACCCATAACTACATTGAAATGGGAAAACATAAACATAGAATTTATCATAGGTATTCTTAAGAAATCAATAGGAAATAATGTCATCTGGGTTTTGGTAGATCATCTTATAAAGAATGCACATTTCATTGAGATTAAATAGGATTTTTCACTTAATCAAATTTTAAGGATGTACATTAGAGAATTGGCGAGGTTTCTTGACACAATAATATTGATTGTATCTGATTGAGATCCATGATATACTACAATGTTCAAGAAGTGTCTCCAAAAAAATAAAAATTATGATTATAACTTAGTTACAACATATCATCCTCAAATTGATGTCCAATATGAGTGGAATATCGATACAGTTGGGGACATGTTGAGAGCATGCTCAATTGACTTCAAAGGAGGATAGGATCAACATCATCCACTAGTCGAGTTCTCATAAGATAATAATTTTCACTCAAACATCCAAATGGATTCCTTTGAATACTATTAAAGGAAGATGTGTAGAACACCTGCATGTTGGGATGATTTTAGGGATCACAAATTTCTAAGTCCCTCTATGATTGATGAAATATTGGAAATGGTCAAGACCATTCTGTTGTACATCTATCTTGCTCAGAATTGAAAAAATTGTTGTTATGAAAATCCTCGATGAGACCTAGAGTTTTATGTTAGAAAAATGGTATTCCCCCAAATATATCCATGTAATAATAAAGTCATTATATTTGGGATGAATTGAATTCTTAGTCTAAGATATATCATCCCCTTTGAGATCATTTATCACATTTTAGTGGTTATCTATCGACTAGCACTCCCACTAAACCGGTCTCTAGTACATGATGTATTCCACGTATCTTTCTTTAAGATTTATGTAATCGACCCTTCAAAGCTACTAAAAAAATAGGAGTTTCCATTATAGAATGGTATCGCATATGAGGAGCATCTGTTGAGGATCATACATAGTAGATACAATATTCTATGAAATAACACATTTCACCTGGTCAAACTGATGTAGAGAACCCACAACATTGAAGAAGCAATTTGGGAACCAGAGGTGGTGATTAAACAAAATTACCCTCATGTATTTTAGTGTGTGAAATGATAATTTGGAGGTTAAATTTTCTGAATGGGGGAATATTGTAATGACCAAAAAATTTGTAAATAAAATTACAATTTCATTTTAATCTAATGTCTTATTATATATTATAGATATTGAAAATAGATAAACTTATTTGGTTTTATTATATATTATCATATTTAAAAAAATTTAATCATATTTTCCATTGATAATATAGATATTTAATTCTGATCACATGATTATTATAAATATTGGGTTTTATCTGATCTAATTGACACGAACAAAGGAAGTGATGGCCTCAACCAGTAGGATCATATCCTAGGAATCCCATTTATCAGAGCTTCCAATGGAGACAAAATCACTGATATTTTCCCATGACCAATATAACACTAAGATCCAATACATAATCATTAGAGAAACTGTTTATTGGAGGAGTTCAATCTCAATGAGATCGCGGCCCAAAAAATGTATATCGAGCAACCCCATGAAATTCTCAACATCACGCACATTACCCTTAGTGAATTTGATGATGTATTAACAGGATGTGTATTAGATCCATAATAATAAAAATAATAATAATATTTTATTTTAAATATAATAATGTTTATATTTTCTTCTTATTGTTACATTCTAAATGATTTTTTATACAGTAAAACACAAAATGTATATTTATTTCATATTCAATTTTAATTTATATGTTTATTTTAATGAATTAATTTATTATTGAAATTAATTCTATTTTAATAAACTATTATTATTAATTAATAATTTTTGAAAATAAATTATCATATAATTTTTATTAAATGAAATGTAATTTTTTTAAGTGTTTGAAAACTATTATTGTCAAAAAAACATAGAATTTTTCAAGAAAAGTCGATTCTTATATGAAAAGTTAAAATTCTATTTTTTATAAAATTATTTTGATCAAATTATTTTCATTTTGGTAATCAAAATATATAAATTATCCAATAGTTATTTTTTCTTAATTTAATGAGACAATCAAATTTTCAGTTAATAATTAAACACCGTATATATTTACAGTGTGTAGTATGACATCATAATGACCCAAAAGTGATGTAATAAATAATATAAATTGTATAAATGACAAAATATGTGTTTTAACATTAAAATAATGTGAATTTATTTTTGTTTGATTAATTTTATAAAGCCTTTGTGAATTCTCCAAAACCATTAATATATTTTATTATTTTAAAATAATTTCTTTATGAGTATTACTCACTTATACATTAGAAAGGGTATTATTTTATTATTTATAGAAATTTAACTTATAAAATATTGAAAAAACTCCCCTTTTGAAGAACCCATGTCCAAAACCCATGGTATGGTTTGTGGTTTTGGTTATTTTATTATATGGGTTCCAAAACCTATGTTTGAGAAATGATAAATAATTCCAATCTCATTTCCTATATAAACCCACCAAATATCCCATATCTCTTAAATAATTTTATTATCACATCATTACGCTTACTTACCCTATCAAGTTTCCTCCCAAGGTTCCCCCAATATTTCAAGATACTCCTTCCATTCATTTAAAGACACACTCTCAAGGTAAGAGATCTTTTCATTCTCCTCTTTATTCATGTTTTTTAACTATATTATGCCTTCTTTTTCCAATTCATATTGAGGGGATCAGATATTACATGTCCCTATTACATTACAATTTCTATGAAAATAATTTCATATCCCTTTATATCTCATCAAATAATTTTTAGGAATTTTTAAATGATGTTGTTATGCTGCCGATATTCGACCATGCTTTTATATGATAAACAATTGTGTAGTGAATACCCATACCCATTTCCTATCATGGGTGTTCACCTTTATGAAATTTTGAATATATATTTCGGGATTATATTTATATATTATACACTCCATGACCATGGAATAAAATTTTATGATAAATGATTACATATTTTATGATCTATGTGGCACACATAAGCAAGATAATGAAGTGAATTTGACTGTTGTTCCTATAATTATATAGCACTCCAACGCATTGAGTAATTTTTTAGTCTCATAAGCCATCATGTATGGGATTTTGATGTGAATATAATATTTCATGGTACCTTTTATATAATTATTTATTGGTATATATCCTTCACCTATGTTTATGGGGTAGTGTTTTAAGTTCTTTCCATATTTCATATGTTTCCTTTATTTTATCAAGTTTTGTCATGCCTCTTTATTCGTTTTCATGATTCTAACCAATTTGTAATACCCATTTGAATTTATATTTTCTAAAATTTATTACTTTATTCATGTTATTCTATTTATATTCCCTTACATGGATTTATACCTCACCTATTTCTTATAAATTTCCTCAAGTTATCCCATGCAGTTTTAAGTACGATCATGTTAAGGAAGTTTTTAGTAAAGATGTTATCTTTTTGTGTTTTATGATGTTATGTAATGTAATAAATTCCCAAATAAACAAGAATTATATATATTCTATTTTTTATTAACTGTAATATTATGTAATATATAATGAAATAAAATTTAATAAAGGCAAGGGTTTTCATTATTTCTGATAACATTGTTTTCTTGGGGTTGTTTGGTTAATTCCACAACAGCCCTTTCACTTTGTTGATCATGGTAAAAACTGTGGTATACTGGATTCATAGTATATATAACATTAAAATTTTATTTAATATATATTTTAAATATATTAAATACATATTCTAATCCATCCATTTTGCGTGGTTATGAAAAATGAAAATTTTCTATTGTAGAGGCAACGGTCTAGTTGAATTCCTGATTAATGTCCCCATTTATCAAAGACTATAAGGGAATAAATATATATAATAATTTTATATTTCATATATATATATATATATATATTATCTAATATTTATTCATCAATACCATCATTACAATAAAAAATGATAGGTGGTTATGAAAAACAAAACATGTCACTTTCTGGAGGCGGTAGTATGTCAGCACACACTAATGAAGCTTTTTTTCCTTAGAGGAAATAGGTTATTAAATAATTATTATTAAATTAATATAATTACAAAAAAGTTAAATAATGATACTTATTTCATTATATTTATATTTATATAATATTTTTTTAATAGGAATATTGATGAGAAATGATTAAAATATCGGTATTACTTATATTGGGCAGTCATTCTTCTCTTAGAGATCTCCTTGAGAATGAATTCCTTAAAATAAGTTCTGTAGGTAATGGGTTTAATTATTATAAAATGGAATATATTATAGGTATTTTATATATATATTCAAGTTAAATATTAAGGATAAGATTATGCTTTAAGTGATGTAAGTGATACCCTTTTATAAATGATGAAATGGGAACTTTTGAGACTATCATTTTCATTTCAACGATATCATTACACTATTCATGTGTCAATGAATCGAAAACATTGAAATAATGTAATTTGGGTTGATATTGGGTCTATAATTCCTCATATATATTTTCCCACAAATGTTTTAATCTTGTGTTTCATTATTAACCAAAATATTTTATATTTTACAATTTTTGGATTAACCTTTGTTACTAGTTTTTAACTAAGTAATTTATGTTTTAATAAAATAAAAAAAAAACCTTTTAAAAAATAATTATGTTATAATCATAAATTTAATATCCATTTAATATAATTAAATTTATAAATAATATATAATTTTTTTTAATTTTGAATATTTAAACTAATAAAAAAACTTTTTTCTAGAAATTGATGTTTTACAGTTAAGTGTTCAAAATTTTAATTATTATTCATTGAAAAATTAATGAGTTTTAATACATTTATCTATATTTGTAAACATTTTTTTTAATAATTATTGGTAAATTTTTTATTTAATTTTATTTTTTAAAATTACATGATGATTTTTAAAACATGTTTTGAGAAATATTTTTACCATTGTCTTAGCAATTAACTCTAATCTAAGTAATCAAATTTTTATTCCTAAAACTAAAATTAAACTTATTACCTAATATGATAATTATTATACCAAATATGAGAACTTTTTTTTCTTGATAATATTCTGATATTCCAAAAAATAATCTTTTTATATATTGACATAAAAATGGTTTTTTGAGTGGAACAAAGATTAATTTACCAAAACATTAAATATGGATTTTAGAAATTCAACATCATATTTTTAAATGAATTATTTTACATTATATATATATTTTAATTTTTTATAAATTTTTCAATAAAATTTGTCTTTTTAATAATGTTTTTTAATTCGATATTTTCATTACTCTTCAAAAATAGGAAATATTTTAAAAATATCTCAAATATTATTCTTAAGATAATATTGATATAATAAATCCATATATGAAGTTAAAATTTAAAAATTAAAATTTCCAATGTTATGTAAATATTTGAATTCAAAATGTAGTTATTAATATTTAAAACATTCTAGTTTAATGATTATAACATACACATTTAATAATTTAGTTTTATTAAATGTGTTTGAATTTTCATTATAATTTGGTGTTATGTTTAGAACCAAATATTGAAAACTATATTATTTAATGTTAAATATTATCTAAAATATAATTTCATTATAGGAATTCTATATATGATAACCTTTTGATAATTGAATTATGATCAAGACCTTTATATCAAAACTACCACGGAAATATATGAACTACTATTATTTAATGATTGATATAAACTGTATATAAAAAATAAATAAATATTCAATTAATATATGTAAATAATATGAAATTAAATACATAAATATGTAGTTATAAAAATGAAAATTAATAAAAAAATATTATATAGGGATTTAGATCACATTCAATTGAGTTGGAGATTAAAGTCAGGGGTTTCTCTTCATCCTTTTTTAAATAAAATCCTTCTCAAAATATTGGTCTCAACTACCACACTATAATTTTATTTAATAATATTATTTATCTTATTTTTATTAAAATATAATTGTCTTTATTCTATTATTCTCATTCATTTATCTCTAAAAAAGGAATTTCTTATCTCATTCTACTTAAATAATTACCTTTTCTGGGGTTGAATTTTATTCTTATGTTTGTGTATTTAAATGAATGATCATGTGTGTTTTATTGAGTATATGATTGTTATATATTTTATATGATGATGGGTGGTCCCTAAAATATACAGGAGCTCAATGAATTGGTTATTTATTTATTCTTTGGATATGTTATATTAAAATTAACCGGTTAGGCTATTAATTTTATGGGTGATTATGAGTCATTAAGGTTGATTGTTAACTAATATGAATATTGTGTTCTAATAAAAATTGTATATTATTATATTTTATTTATTATTGATTTTTATTTTACATTATGGTACTCTTTTTATTTTTTCAACATGAGTAAGGAATTTAATTCCATGTCTTAATATGATATTATGATCTTATAAGTGTTTAATGTTTTTCTACATATTTATACACAGTTTTTCTTATATTTCAATTGAATATTGAGTTTATTATTTATTAATACCCCTTAATAAAATTTATATGTATATTATAAAATTTATAATGATGATTATAGGGATTAATATTGAGTAAGAATGATAATGAATTCAAAATTCATGTTCTAGTTTTTAGTCTCGAAAACAGTGGGTGAAATATTTTTATAACCTATATTATAAATGAAATAGATGTTAAAATATAAAAAATAGTGGATATTATGATGTATTACCTTAAGTGAATAATTTTAATAATCTAAAAATCTACATCTAGAGGTGTTGGTAATGTATGTGTTGTAATATTTTCAAATAACATATACTATTGGGATGGTCATGTTTAAGTTGTTTCAGTAGGTATCTAAGAAGGGTTTAGAAAATATTAAAGAATTGGATTTATTGGATGAGTAAAATTTAAAATATTTATAAAACATTAAGGGTTCATAATTTTCTTAAGGATCATAAGTAAAAAATACAAATGTAACCTTAGGTATTATTATTTTATGTTGTTTATGGAAATTACAGGACAATATTATGGGATTTTTGAAGTATATATGATTAATGTTTAGAAAAATTTTACGTTTATAATTTTTTTAATTATATGTCAGGAGGATATAAAAATTTCATGGGGTTTTAAAATAAGTTAGTGAATAATAATAAACAATCATAGTAAATTTATAAAAAAAATAACAATAAAAATATTTGCATATTATTATCATGAAAAAAAATCATAAACTATAAATTATTCAAAATTTTTGTTATCATATAAATATTTTTTAAAAATTATTTTTCAATTGATTATATTTCAATATGGATGGATAAAAATATCATTATAATTTCTTATCTATATATTATGATCTTACTATAATCATTATTGAAAAATCGTACTGAATTAATTTTAATAAATTTTCTAATATTCAAATCACTTTTAATATTTTAAATATTATATCAAACCCATGTTGACTTCCTTGAAATGTCATTATATCATGGATTTTTTATCAATGGATAAAATATCAATTTTTAACTCTCTAAATGTGGAAATTATCATCACATAATATAAAAATTGTCTATAATTTCATAGTAGTATCATTTACATAATAGTTTTAAAGAATCTTTGGAAGAGGGATATATTCAATCAAACTAAATTGTTGATGTTATAAAAAATATTTTCAAAAACAATAAATATATATTTAATTAACCATATTTTTTAATTTTCACATATTATTATATTATAATATTTAATAAAAATTATAATTATTTTCCAATATTACATGTTCAAAATTATACTTTTTAGAAAAAAATATGTTTATACACCCCAATATAGGACTAACTATACCATTTTCATTCTAAAAAGAAGTAATGAGTGAAAATTTATTAAAGTGTTATTAGACTTTGTGCACCCTAAATAATTATAATTGATATAAAAAAGAATATTGGGGATTATAATAATGGTACAAGTTAACTTTTCTTAATGTATAGAATTGTTTTTCTCTAAAAAAATTATATATTATATTATGAAGTTGAGTGAAAATTTTTATTTGAAGAATATCATATTATTGAGTAATCCAAAAATAATATCTATGCCTTTATATGTGTATAATAATTTTAATCCAAGGATTAACTAAAGGATAAATAATAATTAATCAAAAGGTAAAAATTAATTAAATTATTTTATACAATACTTATAGAACAATTTATTTACCTATTGAACATGGATTTTTAATGTAGATATTTCATTTGATTTTTATGGAGAAGAAAATAAAAAAAATAACCACATGGGTGAAGCTTTGTGAAATAACTAAAGGGATATTTAAAAAAGGAAAGAGACTTTCATTTTCCATAAAATTTTAATTTAGATATAAGGATTATCTATAAAATATTTATGGTATTTATTATATATTAATGTATTAGAAAGAATTTATGGGTCTATTATTTACATGAGATAAAAAATTGGAGAGTTCCCTCAAACCAAGATTACTAAAAAGTTGGAATTTATAATGTTAATAAAAAGATTTATAAACCTAGAAATAAAATGGTTATTTAAGTAGATATATATTTAATGGACATATATACTAAAAACATATAACAAATAAAAGTGAAAAAATAATATGTAAAAGGTAGAAAAGGAAATTGAACATGTAACCAACAAGTGTTAAGGGTTGTATGGAAGACCCTTTATATCACATCCTAATTCGATATACAATTTCACTTACCTCCCTAAATATTTAAATTATGCTTAATAGATACCTTCCAAATAACCTTATTCATATATATTTAATTCTATAAGGTTATTTGGTTATCATTTATTATTTATTTTTAATATAAATTCTTTAACAACCAAATTTTTTTTAAATTAAATTCCCCTTTACTTTTAATCAAATATCTTATTATATATTTTGGATATAGAAAACACATTCAGTTATTTTGTTTTATTATATCCTTCACTATTTTAAATACCATTACACATCACTACCTTTTATAATATAACCATTTAATAGCAATCACATGATTAGTATGAATATAGGAACTTAACAAATCCAATTGACAATGACAAAGGATGTGATGGCCTCAGCAAGTAGAATCTTTCCCTATGAATCCCATTTATTATAGCTTTAGAGAGAGGTGTAATAAATGATATTTTCCATTGAACAATACCATGTTGAGATCAAAAACATAATCAAAGACAAAACTATTTACGAGAGAAGTTTAAGCTAATCGAGATCGTGACCAAAACCATGTATGTCAAACCACCATATGTAAGTATCATTGTCACAAACCTTATACTAAGGGATGTTAGTGATGTATTAAAGGGGTTTGAATAAAAACCATATAAATGTGAATATTTATATTGTATTTTTAATATAATAATTTTGATATTTTCTTCTTATAATTTCTTTATAAAGGATTTATATTTTTATGCAATAAAACAGAAACAATATTTTTAATTAATATTATATTCTAATTAGGAGGTTTATTTTTATTAATTAATATATTATTGTATTAAATAATATTTTTACAAAATATTATTCACAAATAATGTCTATTTAAAATAAATTATCATATAATTTTTTAATTCAAATATAATTTTTATAAGCGTTCAAATATTGATATTATTAAAAAAAATCCCAAATTTTTAATTAAATGATTATTATTATTTTAAATGTAAAAATTATCATATTTATAAAATTATTTTGATAATTTAAGTATTATTTTTGATTCAGAACATCAAAATTTTCTGATGGTTATTTTTTCATAATTGCGTGAGACTATCAAATTTTTGGGTAAAAATTCAATATCGTATTAATATATGATGTGTATTATTTCATTGTAAAGACCTAAAAGTGATGTGATGATTTATATAAATTATATCCACAACCAAATATTTTTTAAATTTTAACATCTTGTGATTTTATTTTTATGTGATTAATTTTTTAAAGCCTTTATGAATCCATCAAAACCATTAATATATTTTATGGTTTTAAAATCATTTCTTTAAGAGTATAACAGACATCCACATCAGAAAATGAATTATTTTGAAAATTTAAACCCTTATCCTTATAAAATAATAAAAACCAATCCCATTTTCTAGAAACCGTGGTATGTTTTGTGGTTTCGATTATTTTATTATATAGTGTCCAAAAGCAATGTTTGAGAAATAATAAAGAATTCCACTCTCATTTTATTTATAAACCTACCCAATATCACACTTCCCTTCACTAAAAATCATTTTATAATGTCGTTAAATTCCCCTACCCTCTATGTAATCCTTACAGGGTTCCCCAATATCTCAAGAATCTCCTCGTAAGCATTTTAATTCACACTCTCAAGGAAATGGATCTTTTCTTTCTCCTCTTTATTCAAGATTATTAATTATATTATTCCTTGTATTTTAATTTCTATTGTTGGAATATATCTTCCCATGTCCCGATTACTAAAAAATTTTGTTAATAGTCATGAGAAACCTGTTTGTTTCTCAAAAACCCATTTTATTGATTTCTAAGTAACACATTTTTGTTTTTGAAATTCCACCGCATTTTTTCATGATAAACAATTGTATAGTAAATAATAATACCAATTTCTTTTCAGGGATTTTAACCATTATGAACTTAAATTTTTTTTGGGGAATTAAATGCATTTATTCCACACTCTATAATCTTAGAATAAAATGTGATGATAAATTATTTGATATTTTATGATCTATGTTGCTCACTTAAGCATGATAATGAAATGGATGTTTTGGGTGGACCCATAATTATATTCCTCTCTTATTCATTGGGTATTTTTTAAATCACATGAGATTTCATGAAAGGATTCATGAGTGAACCAAATCTATCATCTAACTTTTGCGATCATGATTTTTTGGTAGTGAATCTTGATCAATGTTTATGATGTAGTTTTTATGTTGTCTCCACATCTACCATATTTTCATTATTTTAGCATGCTATATCATTCCACAATGTTCATGTTTATGATTCTCACCCATTTTCATATCTCATTTATATTCCTATTATCTAAAAGTTATTAATTTATTCAAGAGTTTCCATTTATATCCCATTATTGGGATTTATAACTCACCATTTTACTATATATGTCCTCATGTTATCCCATACAGTTTAAAGTACAAGCATGTTATCGATGTTTTTCACAAGGATTTCGTATTTTCCTATTTTATGTGGTTATGTAATATACATAATATATAAATACACAAGACTTCTAAATATTCTTTGTTGTAGTAATATTGTTTAATAAATCATGGAGTAAAGTGTTACAAAGAGTAGGGTTATCATCATTGATATCAAAGGGATTGTTTTGTTATTTTTGTGATTAGGATTAAAAAATTCTAGTGAAATTATTATGATAAGACTAAGTATAATAAAACATCCATACAATTTTTTATTTATGGAATTATTGGTTTATCAATCCAATACATCCATGTATGGATACTTCAAGTTGATGTGGCTCTAAAAAAGATGTACATAGGGGTAAAAACCAAAAAAAACTTGTCCATCTAGAATTTATCAACAATTGGAGCATGACTATGGGCCTTAGTGTATAGCTAGTTTGATAACCCATGGGATATGTTTGGGTAAATTCATAAGCTCATTACAGACTATTATTAAGGGAACAAAAATTCCCATAAGAGTCTATGTTAGGAACTAAAACATGGATAACATATATTGACTCCTATAACTTCATAAGTTATGAAATAAATGTCAATTATAAGCTATCCCTTTAAAGTCATTAAATTAATGTTTATGCGTTTAATAGTATAAAATTAATCATCCTTAATTTTTTCCTTTATTATTGGGAATTATTCGTAATTTGTTAAATCATGTAAATAATCAATGTGATGGTAAATTTAATGACCTCCCCCAATAATATTACCAATCATATTGGAGAGGTAATCATTAATTTTGTGATGATAATCTCTTAGATGACACAGGTTCTGAATAGAATCTTAGACTATGAGGAGTTCTTGAATCCCCCTATGAATGTTCCATCTTATTGGAGATATTTTTATGAATAAATCCTCTGAATTTCAATGGATTATCTTACCATGTAATCAGGAAATGATGGATCATCTTCAATGAGAATATCTTATCCATCATTCAATGTTATAAGTAATATATGGTTTTATTATATATTTATCATATGGAGGGAAAAGATGATCATCATTGGACATTGATAGGAATACCAATCCCGAGGAATAGATCAAAGCGATGGGGTAGAAGAAATTATAGAAAATGTGTTTAGATAAATATTTTCCTCACACTCACCGACTTAAAATGGAAAGGGACTTCATTACCCCCAAGAAAGAAAGAGGAAAAATCTATCAAGGCATATAAAGAAAACTACAAAATACATTCTTGATACCCCTACAAATTTTGTGTTACACCCAAGAGCAAGTTTTACCACTTATTGGGTGTGAAAAAACATATTTTGTGAAAAGGTTTGGGATCTGTCACATTTATATCTATGAGAAAATTGTTTGATTTTCCATCAAAACTGAAATGAATATCAGAAAATCACATGTATATCATGAGGAAAAGAATTGGAAAGTTTCATTTAATTCAAGAGTTTTGTTGGATAAATCGTATACTGATAAGAAATATCATCATCCCAATTACCAAAGATGTGAAAAGAATAACCCCAAAAATTGCCTTAGGGAAAAAGGAAATGCTTTAGATGTCGAAATATAGTTAACCTCTCTAGTGATTACTGATGAGAGAAACCCATTAATGTGATAGAGGAAAGGATTACCTCATTCAACCCTCAACACATTGTTCATTTCATTTACTGTATGAAACTAGGGATATTTTCAAACCAATTCACTATGGAAAGGGCTTTCAAAGTCAACCAACTACCTCCAAGAAAACAAGGGTGAGGTTTCTCCATCAAAACCATTGACATGGATCTCGAAAATGAATTGGTGATAGATATTCTAGTTATTCATTCAATAATAGAGAATGTATTTTTTTTTATTATTTTTCTACGCATTCCTTCATATCATGAATGTTTTGTATAACTATGGAAAATTGCCACAAATCATGGAAGTAGAACTACTGCTAAAAATGGGAAATGATGTAATTATTACATACCATTCATATTAATCCTACCCTATCAAATTTTTTTGTCTAAATTTCCCATAGAACTGTTTTATACTCCCTTTATTAGAGATTGATGAAATTCTGCGTACGGGTTTGATTTACCTATATAGTTACATCATATATTACCATAAGAATCAAATCACTCTTCATGTCACAAATTGGCCCCTCATTCTGTACAAGTGTGGGGAGGGGGATGAATCTTCTTTAGAACCAACATCTCAATAATTGGTACTATTAACCTATGAGAAAGAATATCTAGATCAAATGAGTGAGTCTGAGGAAAATATCATCCTTGAATACATGCCCTTTATAAGGTAATTCACTATTGTGTTACCTAAATAATTACTAAGTCTTACTCCAAACTGAGATGTTTAATTTTCAATTGATCTTATACCTAAGAAGTTAACATTACCCAATACTTCACATAGAATATATATTATGGAACTTGAGGAGAATAAGAAAAAACTACATGAGAATCTAGATAAAGGGTTCATATGCCCTAGTGCTTCACCGTGGGATGAACTGGTCCTCTTTATCAAGAAGAAGTACATGTTAATTGTCATTTACATTTATTATCAAGAACTAAAAAATATCATGATAATGAATAGGTATCATCTACAAAAAAATCATGAAATGTTCAATCAACTACATATAGAACAATAATTCCCCAAGGTACATCTGTGGTTGGGAATTACCAAGCTAGGATGGAGATAGTGGATATCCATTTGACTGCTTATTGTACATGGTACGATAACTATGAGTTAATATTAATGCCTTCGGAAATCCCAAATTCTATATATATATTCATAAATTTTATGAATCGAGTCTTTAGAGATTACCTCCACAAATTTGGTGTATTATTTAATGTTCATATTATAATATTCTTCAAAATTAAGTAGGTGTGTGATGAGAAATTGATCATTGTGCTAAAGACCACATAGAATTGTAAGATTTATGAAAAGTATATAAAATTTGAGTTATGGCTGAAGGATGTATCATTCTTGGAAAATATCACCATAAGAAATGGAATATTTATAGACCCTTTAAAAACAGAAGTAATTGAAAGATGGATGTGGACAACATCTATGAAAGATATCCGTTGTTTCTTTGGATTATCTAGGAACTATCAAGGATTTGTGAGAAATATCTTGAAATTTTCAAACCCTCTAACCATGTTAACTTGTAAGGGAGTGTAGTTTTCTTGTAATTATTAATCTTAAGAGATATTCCATGATTGATAAAGGATACATATCATGGCACATATACTCACACTAACCATGAGTGGAGAATGTTTCATGGAATTCAACGATACTTCAGTGAAGGTCCTGGGATGTGTGTTAATGAAAAATGAACAAGTGATATCCTATTATTCAATGAATTTGAAATTTCATGAATAAAAATATAGAATTATGTATATGGAGTTTTCTTTAGTGATATTTTCTTTGAAAATATGGTAGTATAATTTATTTTGGGATTAGAGTGAAATATATACAGAACAAAAAAGCATCAAGTATATATTCACAAAGAATGAGCTAATTGTGCACCGATGAAGATGTTTAGAGATGATCAAGGACTATGGCTTCACAATTCACTACTATCCTAGAAAAATAAATAATGTGGAAGATTATCTAAGTATAAAAGATCCATTAATTTATTCAATGATGATAATTGAGTGGGATTTGAACTTATTATATTTGGAAATGATGGAAATGGGAATCATAAAGTAAAGAACATCATCAATACTTTCCCAAATAATTACTCAGTCATCCCTTCTAATAATGTTAATGGATTATGCAAGGAAATATGAGGGAATTAAGAAGAAATTGGAAACTATAAGAAATGGGAAATCCTCATAGTTCAATTTTAATGAAGAAGGATTTGTATGATTTAGGACACACCTTTTTATTCAATCAAATCCTATGTAAAATAAGGAGTTGTTCGATAATGCACATATTTAGACCTACTCTATCCATCCTGGAAGAACAAAGATGTGATGATATCTATGAGAGAACTTTTTTTGGGAAAATATAGTGTAGTAGATCATAGAATATACATAAAGATGCCTTAAATTTCTATAATTGAAGGTGTAAAGGGAAAAATACAAGGGGTTGTATCCATTACCCATAACTACATGGAAATGGGAAAACATAAACATAGAATTTATCACAGGTATTCTTAAGAAATCAAGAGGAAATAATGTCATCTGGGTTGTGGTAGATCATCTTATAAATACTGGACATTTCATTGTGATTCAATAGGATTTTTCACTTAATCAAAATGTAAGGATGTACATTAGAGGAGTGGTGATGTTTCTTGAAACAATAATATTGATTGTATCTGATCGAGATCAAGGATATACCACAATATTCAAGAAGTGTCTCCAAAAAAATATAAATTATGATTATAACTTTGTTAGAACATATAATCCTCAAATTCATGTCCAATCCAAGTGGAATATCGATATAGTTGGGGATATGTTGAGAGCATGCTCAATTGTCATCAAAGGAGGATAGGATCAACATCATCCTCTAGTCGAGTTCTCATACAATAATAGTTTTCACTCAAACAACCAAATGGATTCCATTGAATACCATTAATGGAAGAGGTGTAGAACTCATGCATGTTGGGATGATTTTAGGGATCACAAATTTCTATGTCCCTAAATGTTTGATGAAATACTGGAAATGGTCAAGACCATTCTGTTGTATATCAATCCTTCTCAGAATTGAAAAAAACATTGTTATGAAAATCCTCAATAAGACCTAGAGTTTTATTTTAGAAAAATGGTATTCCCCCAAATATATCCATGTAATAAATTCATTATATTTGGAATGAATTGAATGAGTAGTCCTAGATATATCGTCCCCTTTGAGATCCTTTATCACATCTTAGTGGTTATCTATCGACTAGCACTCCCACTAAACCAGTCTCTAGTATGTGATGTATTCCATATATACTTCTAGAGGATTTATGTAATCGACCCTTAAAATCTACTAAAAAAAGGAGGTACCATTATAGAATGATATCTCATATGAGGAGAAGCCAGGGAAGATCATACATTTTATATACAATATTCTATGAAATAACACATTGCACCTGGTCAAACTGATGTGAAGAAACCACAACATTGAAGAAGCGATTTGGGAACCAGAGGAGGTGATTAAACAAAATTACCCTCATGTATTTTAGTGTGGGAAATGATAATTTGGAGGTTAAAGTTTCTGAATGGGGGAATATTGTAATGACGAAAACATTTATAAATAAATTTACAATTTCATTTTAATCTAATGTCTTATTATATATTATTGATATTGAAGACAGATGAACTTATATAGTTTTATTATATATTATCATATTTAAAAAAAATTAATTATATTTACCATTGATAATATAGATATTGAATAGTGATCATGTGATTATTATAGATATTGGGTTTTATCTGATCTAATTGACACGAACAAAGGAAGTGATGGCCTCAACCAATAGGATCATATCCTAGGAATCCCATTTATCAGAGGTTCTAATGGAGATAAAATCACTGATATTTCCCCTTCACCAATATCATACTAAGGTCCAATACTTAATCATTAGAGAAACTATATATGGGAGGAGTTCAATCTCAATGAGATCGCAACCCAAAATATGTAAACCGATAAACCCCATAAAAGTCTCAACATCAAACACATTACCCCTAGTGAATTTGATGATATATTAATAGGATGTGTAATAGATCTATAATAATAATAATAAAAATAATTTATTTTCAATATAATAATTTTTATATTTTCTTCTTAGAGTTACAATCTAAATGATTTTGTTTTTTATACAGTAAAACACAAATTGTATAATTATTTCATATTCAATTTTAATTTATATGTATATTTTAATGAATTAATTTATTATTGAAATAAATTCTATTTTAATAAAATATTATTATTAATTAAGAATTTTTAGAAATAAATTATCATATAATTTTTATTAAATGAAATGTAATTTTTGTAAATGTTTGAAAACTATTATTTTCAAAAAAAACATAGAATTTTTCAAGAAAAGACGATTCTTATTTGAAAAGTAAAAATTCCATTTTTTAGAAAATTATTTTGATCAAATTATTTTTATTTTGGGAGTCAAAATATATAAATTATCCTATATTTATTTTTTCTTAATTTAATGAGACAATCAAAGTTTCAGTTAAAAATTAAATACTGTATATATTTACAGTGTGTATTATCACATCATAATGGCCCAAAAGTGATGTAATAAATAATATAAATTGTATAAATAACAAAATATATGCTTTAACTTTAAAATAATTTGATTTTATTTTTATTTGATTAATTTTATAAAGCCTTTATGAATTCTCAAAAACCATTAATATATTTTATGATTTTAAAATAATTTCTTTATGAGTATTACTCACTTCAACTTAAGAAAGGGTATTATTTTATTATTTATAGTAATTTAACTTATAAAATATTGAAAAAAAACTCCCCTTTTGAAGAAACCATGTCCAAAACCCATGGTAAGGTTTTTGGTTTTGGTTATTTTATTATATGGGTTCCAAAACCTATGTTTGAGAAATGATAAATAATTCCAAACTCATTTCCTACATAAACCCACCAAATATCCCATATCTCTTAAATAATTTTATTATCACATCATTACGCTTACTTCTTCTATTAATCTTACTCTCAAGGTTCCCCCAATCTTCCATGATAATCCTTCAATTCATTTAAATACACACTCTCAAGGTAAGAGATCTTTTCCTTCTCCTCTTTATTCATGTCTTTTAACTATCTTATGCCTGCTTTTTCAAATTCATATTGAGGGGATAAAATTTTACATGTCCCTATTACATTAAAATTTCTATGAAAATAATTTTATATCCCTTGGTATCTAATCAAATAATTTTTAGGAATTTTTAAATGATGTTTTTTTATGCTGATATTCTACCATGCCTTTATATGCTAAGAAATTGTGTAGTGAATACCCATACCCATTTCCTATCATGGGTGTTCACCTTTATGAAATTTTGAATATATATTTGGGGCTTATATTTATATATTATAAACTCCATGACCATGGAATAAAATTTTATGATAAATGATTACATATTTTATGATCTATGTGGCACACTTAAGAAAGAGAATGAAATGAATTTGACTAGTGTTACTATAATTCTATAGCACTCCAATGAATTGAGTAATGTTTTAGTCTCATAAGACATCATGTATGAGATTTTGGTGTGAACATAATATTTCATGTTACCTTTTAAATCAGTATTTATTGGAATATATCCTTCACCTATGTTTATGGTGTAGTGTTTTAAGTTCTTTCCATATTTGATATGTTTCCTTTATGTTATCATGTTTTTTCATGCCTCATTATTCATTTTCATGATTCTAACCAATTTTTAATACCCATTTGAATTTCTATTTTCTAAAATGTATTAATTTATTAATGTTATTTTATTTCTATTTCCTTACATGGATTTATAACACACCCATTTCTTATGAATGTCCTCGAGTTATCCCATGCACTTTTAAGTACGATCATGTTAAGGATGTTTTTAGTAAAGATGTTGTCTTTTTGTGTTTTATGTTGTTATGTAATGTACCATATTCCCAAATAAACAATAATTATCAATCTTCTAGGTTGTATTAACTTTAATATTATGTAATATATAAGGAAATAAAATTTAATAAAGGTAAGGTTTTTCATTATTTCTGATAACATTGTTTTCTTGGGGTTTTTTTGTTAATTCCCCAATAGCCATTTCAATTTGTTGATCATGGTAAAAACATTGGTATACTGGATTCATAGTATATATAACATTAATATTTTATTGAACATATATTTTACATGTATTAAATACATATTCTAATCCATCCATGTTGAGTGGTTATGACAAATGAAAATTTTCTATTCTCGAGGCAATAGTCTAGATGAATTCCTAATTAATGTCCCCATTTATCAAAGACTGTAAGAGAATAAATATATATAATAATTTTATATTTCATATATATATATATATATTATATATAATATTTCTTCATCAATATCATCATTACAATCAAAAATTATAGGAGGTTATGAAAAACCAAAGATGTCACTTCGTGGAGGTGGTAGTATGTGAACACACACTAATGAAGATTTTCTTCCTTATAGGAAATAAGTTAATAAATAATTATTATTAAATTAATTTAATAACAAAAATGTTTAATAATGATAATTATTTCATTATATTTTTATTTTTATAATATTTTTGTAATAGGAATATTGATGAGAAATGATTAAAATATTGGTATTACTTATGTTGGGTGGTCATTCTTCTCTTAGAGATCTCCTTAAGAATGAATTCCTTAAAATAACTTCTGTATGTAATGGGTTTAATTATTATAAAAAGGAATATATTATAGGTATTATATATATATTCAATTTAAATATTAAGGATATGATTATTCTTTAAGTGTTGTAAGTGATACCCTTTTATAAGTGATGAAATGGGAACTTTTGGGGCTACAATTTTCATTTCAACGATATCATTACACTATTCATGTGTCAATGAATCGAAAACATTGAAATAATGGAATTTGGGTTGATGTTGGGTCTATAATTCCTCATATATATATTCCCACAAATTTTTTAATCTTTTGCTTCATAATTAACGAATATATTTTTATATTTTACCATTTTTGTATTAACCTTTGTTACTAGTTTTTCATTAAGTAATTTATATTTTAATAAAATAAGAAAACCCTTTTACAAAATAATTATGTTATAAACATAAAATTAATATCCATTTAATCTAATTAAATTTATAAATAATATATAATTTTCATTTAATTTTGAATATTTAATCTAATAAAAAACCTTTTTTCTAGAAATTGATGTTTCACAGTTAAGTGTTCAAAATTTTATTTATTATTCATTGACAAATTAATGATTTTTAATAAATTTATGTATATTTTTAAACATTTTTTTATAGTAATTATTGATAATTTTTTAATTAATTTTATTTTTTATAAATTACATGTTGATTCTTAAAAGATGCTTTGAGAAATATTTTTACCATTGTCTTAGAAATTAACTCTAATCCAAGAAATAAAATTTTTATTCTTAAAACTAAAATTAGACTTATTACCTAATATGACAATTATTATACCAAATATGAGAAAAAAAATTTCTTGATATTATTCTGATATTCCAAAAAATAATCTTTTTATATACTGACATAAAAATTGGTTTTTTGAGTGAAACAAAGCTTAAGTTACCAAAACATTAAATATTTATTTCAGAAATTCAACATCATATTTTTAAATTAATTATTTTACATTATATATGTATTTAAATGTTTTATAAATTTTTCAGTAAAATTTATCTTTTTAATAATGTTTTTTAATTTGGTATTTTCATTACTCTTCAAAAATAGGAAATATTTTTAAAATACCCCAAATATTCTTCTTAAGATAATATTGATATAATAAATAAATATATGAAGTTAAAATTTAAAAATTAAAATTTCAGATGTTATATAAATATTGGAATTCAATATGTAGTTATTAATATTTATTACCTTATAGTTTAATGACTATAACATACACATTTAATAATTTAGTTTTATTAAAAGTGTTTCAATTTTCATTATAATTTGGTGTTATGTGTAGCACCAAATACTGAACACTATATTATTTAATGTTAAATATTATCTAAAATATTATTTCATTACAAGAATTCTATATATGATAACCTTTTGATAATTGAATTATGATCAAGACCTTTATATCAAAACTACCACGGAAATATATGAACTGCTATTATTTAATGATTGATATAAACTATATATGAAAAATAAATAAATATTCAATTAATATATGTATATAATATGAAATTAAATACATAAATATGGAGTTATAAAAATTAAAATTAATAAAAAAAGATTATATAGGAATTTAGATCACATTCAATTAAGTAGGAGATTAAGGTTAGGGGTTTCTCTTCATCCTTTTTTAAATAAAATCCTTCTCAAAATATTGGTCTCAACTACCACACTATAATTTTATTTAATAATATTATTTATCTTATTTTTATTAAAATATAATTATCTTTATTCTATTATTCTCATTCATTTACCTTTAAAAAAGTTATTACTTATCTCATTATACTTAAATAATTAACTTTTCTAGGGTTGAATTTGATTCTTATGTTTGTGATTTTAAATGACTGATCAAGTGTGTTTTATTGATTATATGATTTTTATATATTTTATATGATGATGGGTGGTCCCTAAAATATACAGCAGCTCAATGAATTAGTTATTTATTTATTCTTTTGATATGTTATATTAAAATTAACCGTTTAGGTTATTTATTTTATGGGTGATTAGGAGTCATTAAGGTTGATTTTTATCTAATATGAATATTTTGTTCTAATAAAAACTGTATATTGTTATATTTCATTTATTATTGATTTTTATTTTACATTATAGTACTCTTTTTATTTTTTCAACATGAGTAAGGAATTTAATTCCATGCCTTATTATGAGATTATTATCTTATAAGATTTTAATGTTTTTCTACATATTTATACACAGTTTTTCTTATATTTCAATTGAATATTGAGTTTATTATTTACTAATACCCTATAATAATATTTATATGTATATCAAAAAAATTATAATGATTATTATAGGGATTAATATTGATTAAGAATGATAATGAATTCAAAATTCATGTTCTAGTTTTTAGTCGCGAAAACAGTAGTTGAAATATTTTTATAACCTATATTATAAATGAAATAGATGTTAAAATATGTAAAATAGTGGATATTATGATGTATTACCTTAAGTAAATCATTTTAATAATATAAATATCTACATCTAGATGTGTTGGTAATGTATGTTTTGTAATATTTTCAAAAAAACGTATACTATTGGGATGGTCATGTTCATGTTATTTCAGTTGGTATCTGAGAAGGGTTTAGAAATATTAGAGATTTGGATTTATTGGATGACTAAAATTTAAAATATTTATAAAACATTAAGGGTTCATAATTTTCTTAAGGATCATAAGTAAAAATACAAATATAACCTTAGGGATTATTATTTTATGTTGTTTATATAAAATAGAGGACAATATTATGGGATTTTTTAAGTATTTTTTATTAACGTTTAAAAAAAATTTAGGTTTATAATTTTTTAAATTATATGTCAGGAGGATATAAAAATTTCATGGGGTTTTAAAACATGTTAGTGAATAATAATAAACAATCATAGTTACATTATAAATAAAATCACATTAAAAATATTTGAATATTATTTTCAGGAAAAAAATCATACACTCTTAATTATTCAAATGTTTTGTTATCAAATTAAAATTTTTTAAAAAATATTTTTCAATAGATTATATTTTAATATGGATAGATAAAAATAACATTATAATTTATTTTCTATATATTATGATCTTACTATAATCATTATTGAAAAATTATATTCAATTGATTTTAATAAATTTTCTAATATTCAAATCACTTTTAATCTTTTATATAATATATTAAACCCATTTTGACTTCCATGAAATGTCATTATATCATGGATTTTTTATCAAGGGATAAAATTACAATTTTTAACTCTCTAAATGTGAAAATTATCATCATATAATATAAAAATCGTTTATAATTTCACAGTAGTATCATTTACACAATATGTTTAAAGAATCTTTGAAAGAGGGATATATTCGATCAAACTACATTGTTGATGTTATACAAAATATTTTCAATAACAATAAATATGTATTTAATTAACTATATTTTTTTAATTTTCAGATATTATTATATTATAATATTTAATAAAAAATTTAATGACGTTCTAATATTACATGTCCAAAAATTATACTTTTTGGAAAAACATTTATGTTTATACACCCCAATATAGGACTGACTAAAAAATTTTCATTCTAAAAAAGATGTAATAAGTGACAATTTATTAAATTGTTATTAGAATTTTTGCACCCTAATTCATTATAATTGATATAAAAAGAATATTGGGGATTCTAATAATGGTACAAATTAACTTTTACTAATGTATAAAATTGTTTTTCTCTAAAAATTATATATTATATTATGAAGTTGAGTGAAAATTCTTATTTGAAGAATATCATATTATTGAGTAATCCAAAAATAATATCTATGCTTTTATATTGTAATTATATATTTGGAAGATTTTACCTAATTTCATGTTACAATTTTTGTAAAATAATTTTTTCCAGTGAGTAAAAATGGTGTAGAGAAAGTTTTTTATAATTTGGGGGAGGAGATTTAAAAACAAAACAATCTCTACTAATATGAGAATATTTATTTTTTATATAATCTAATTAAAATTTGTGTAATAGTTTATTATATATCCTCACAAATCTTAGATTTTGTGATGGTATATGTATATGATCTGATTAATACTTAATCAAATTGGGTAAATTTTATTCCTAGATATTTGTTAAACCTCATCTATAAAATTTTTATAAATTTTTTCTTAGGCAATGGAGCTTTTTATATAAGGGATACCCTTTCATTTTTTTCATAATAAAATTTTATTATATATAATAAAATGTTAGTATAAAATAAAAATTGATCGTTAATTTACAATGAAAAATTATAACATTGTATATAAAGGATGAAAACACTATATAAGATAAATACAAGTAAAAAAGGGATAACAAATATTTAAATAAAAATAATATATTATTTAAGTATTCGAAAACATGGTATCCAATTAGAATAATAAATATGAAAATACTATTAGAAATATTAGAAACTAATAAAATTGTGATAAATATATTGATGGAGAAAATTTAGTATATAATATATTATATTTTTAGAATTATTTAAGTTATAAATAGTAAATTAATGTGTAATGTAACTATTAAGGTAGTTGTTACATTGGGGATATCTATTAAGTAACCATTAGCGTATCCATGGTGTGTGGTAATAATATGACCACTGGGGTTTCCAATATATGGTCACTGAAAGAAGAGGCACCATGCTCATAAATGAATAAATTAGATAAATTTAATATGATCATTTAAATGGTTATTTTATAGAAACAAATACTAATTATGATATTATCATGTCATAATATATTCATTATTTAATCATTAATTAATTTTCATTAACTTTATTTATTATTATTATTTATCTACATCATTCTTATAAATATTATAAAAATAGATTTATATCCAATTTATGCATTTATAATAATATTTTTTATTATTATAATTATATAAATGATAATTTCATGGTATAAAATAAGAATCTTAATTTCATTGTAAAATGATGAAAAAATATTTATTTGAATATATTTATATATATTATGAATTTTTATTCAGAAATTTAGTCACCAATAATTATAGATTTACTTCAATTTAAATAATTTCATGTTTTAAATCATCATATAAAAAATATATGAAATGTATGTAGTAAAAAAATTATATTACTATTATATAGAAATAAGTAGTAAAAGTGAAATATTATTGTATTTTATAAAGAAATAAATATATGTAAAAGTAAATTAAACTGATTGGAAAAAGATTGTGCAAACTGTGGAAATCCAAATTATTCAATAAGAAATAAATATGTCAAACATTACCTTCCTCCCTAGGATACATAACCATAGAACCAGACGATTTTCCCCATATTACTCATGAAGAAAGAATAATAGGGAAGGAATGAAATAAAGTAAATCATAATGAATAACTGGAGAGAACATGGTGGAGGAACCAATAGTAGTGCATCTTCTCACCCTAATTTTGTTTGTCTGGATCTATCTAACTTCAAGAGCATGGCCCACTATTTTTAGAATCTATAAGGGGTTGTAAAAATTCAATATCATTAAATATTAGTTAAAATTTTGTCACGGATGGTTACCACATGATAAAATAGGTCAACACCCCTTAATACGTTGAATCTGATCTTTTCTGGGCCATCCTAAATTTTTTAACATGTGTAATATATTCATGACATGTAATTATTTCACCAAGTGTAATCTATTAACCATGTGTGATATATTGACCACATATAATCCTTTCACCATGTGTAATTTTATCATCACATGTAATATATTCACCAAGTGTAATTTATTCACAACATGTAAATTTTCACTACCTGTAATATTTACATAGCCAATAATATTTAAACAGCCTATAATATTTACACATCCTACAAATTTCTATCTTCACCACTTTTTCCAATTTTGATCCCAGGAAGCATCCCATTTATATAATTCATCGTGGGAATCCTTACTTTATTGGAAATCATTGTTTCTTTTGGATTCTTTTAATCATTTCCCAAAAACCATCACATCCTTCCCAATATAAACAATTATATTAAATATCTAGCTGATAATTAATCATTTATATATCAAAATTGATTCATTTATATAGAAAAAATCATTCTCCAAATGGTATTATCAAAATCCCCCACAATTTAATTCATGATTATCCTCAAGGATGGAATCACAACAAACTAAAAAACACACTCTTCCTACTACTCTTTAATTTAAATGTCAACTAAAGCAATTAATCAAGTGGGAAATCAAATATTTCAGCATTTAACATATAAAATTAATTAATTCATCACTTTTAAAAGAATAAAATCAATAAACAGTTGTTCTTTTCTCCTTTAAAAGAGCCATGATTTTTCATTCATTCATTTGTATTTTTTAATTCATTATTAATAGGTAGGACATCTTATGTTTACCTCACTGTAAATTTGTCCTATCATCAGCAGGGTACAATTATAAATAGAGTTCATAAAATACCTCATTAACATGTCACTTTTTATGGTATTATAATTTATTTTTCACTACTATAGTATAAAGACTGAATCAAAAATAATCCTAAGGGATTCATCTTTAGGTTCAAATGGATCTAAGGATTTAGGGTAGGTGGGTAAATGATGTAAAAGTACAACTCAAAAAATGAGTTTTAACTAAAAAGAAAAAATAATGATATAAAAATATAATATCATTAAAAATATCCCATTATAGATAACATCTCTTACATCCCAAAAAAATATATAATTATGCATATGATTAAAGTAATAATACAGAATGAATCTTCTACTCCAGTTTTTTTTAAAAACTATGCCTAAGACCAATCACACATTCACCACCAAACCGCATACATCCAAAATATCATCAGTCTGTCAGAGGTGATTTTTTATCCTTAAAAGATACAACACTTTTTTAGTAAAATGTGTGAAAAATAAAATACAATGAAAAATACTTGGCCTTTCCCCAAATCACAATAGAAAATCCACCACCAAATATCCTCAATGAATTATATTCTGGTACACCATAGAATAACCCTCCCATGCACTTATTCATTTGAATTTCATGAAAATAATTTAGAGGAAGGTTTTAATAGACAATATAATCATTTAACAGAATCATTTAATAAGAATGATATTCATGGATTCTGCAGGATTGAAATAGATTAATGCAAGGGGTGTCCGACGATAAATGGTTTAACAAGATATGTTACAATAATAATAAATGTGAGTATGTTTAGGCATAGCCTTTATAAGATGTAAAAAATGTTCCATAAGAAAACATGCATGAGTTTCACAAGTAATATATTATGGAATAAATGGGAAATATTTTCTCGGATGATATATCGAGAATGAGAAAAATAGTTTGGAAAAGTACTCATGGCAATGCAAATGAATAATTAAATAAATTTATTAAAAATAAAAAAATAATGTGTAACCAAATCTTAGAAAATTTTATTTTACGAAAATCAACATGATCCCCTAAATAATTATTTTTGAAATCTTAATCCACATTCTCATCTCTATTAATTATTTTTACCATTATTTTTATTCAAATTTATAGACAAAGAAATTTAAATTCATGTCATGATGGTTATCTTATGTAGTTTATGCCTCCTAGTTCAATTGATTATATATTGAAAAAAATATGGGGAATAAAATTTATAGTTAAAATCTATAATTAAATTAAATTTTGGAACTATAGTAAACAATTTATGAATTGAAATTATTTCTCACGTTTTGTTGATTCTTCAGTGTTGGTTGCATAATTTCTGCCAGCTTCGAATCCATAAAATGTATTGGTCCTGCACCATATTTTTGTCATTCCTAATTCCTACTACATTACTTGGACATTATGGTACTAAGATATACATAGGTGAAATTAGAAGCCACAATTAATTAATTTTTAATGATTTTTGGTCTAGTACATGTGAACCTATGAAAACAAAAAAATAAATAATAAAAAACAAAAAAAAACTCGAGTTGCCTCCCAGAAACACTTTTTTTTAACATTGTTGGATCAACCTTTACTCCATAAACTTCAGATCACATG
This sequence comes from Viscum album, assembly GCA_963277665.1. Lineage (NCBI taxonomy): Eukaryota > Viridiplantae > Streptophyta > Magnoliopsida > Santalales > Viscaceae > Viscum > Viscum album. The sequence goes on from OY728125.1 coordinate 1,401,521,110, forward strand.
ACGAATGATTGAAATTTTTGTAACTTATCAGGGTGAATGAATGGTCTTAGTTGTGTCTTTTTCAAATAGGATATCTTCTACCCATTCTCTCTATATAGTAAAATTCTTTCTAATGGAACTACTTTCTTGATATCAATTGGAAAATCCACAATTTATTCATCAATACTTATGAACTAATGAGAAGATACTTTACCATCTATACATGTATTAATTTCTCAATTGTGGTGGATTCAATCACTCCTCTGGTGTTATTGGTCTAACACTTCTACTTTTATTTCTTCTTTTTAGTGTTTTTATGTTTATAATCCTCTTTCACAATAGTATCTATCCATTATATCTATTTTCATTCAGTGACACCCTCAACTTCATATGTTTTATCGTCTCTAAACTCATTTTCCTCTGACACATAATAGTTTTTTATTTCCTAGTTGATGTTGAATATTTTTTATTCAGATCCAACACTCAAACACAGTTCTTTGTTTTAGACATCGATCATTACATGCCTAGTGGATGAAAATGGCCTCCCAATAATGAGTTTATTTTTATCCTCTTCCATATCCAACATATTGAAATTTATAGGGAAGTATAATTTTCGGAATTTGATCATGATATCCTTGATTATTACTCTTCGGTATTTAATTGTCGATTCTCTTAATTTACGAAGTAACCTTAGTGGATTCAGTCCTTCCTTTCCTATAATCTTGAATGTTTTGTATGAAATTATATTTACACTTACACGTAAGTCCCAAAAATATTTTCCACATTTTTTTTCTTAAATAAATATTGGAATCAAAATGATACCTATATCACGTTTCTTAATAGGAAAGCACTTTTCTACCATTATCATACACTCTCATGTGATAGGAATGGTTAAAATTTTCTCCATATTCCTATTATTGGGTTCCATCTCCTTCTTTTATTTTTTATTGGATGGTTTGTTTGTGAGAGGCTCTAAAAAATTGATATTAATATGTAATTTTTTTATATTTTTTTCTAAATTTATCAATTTGGGATCATTATTATCTCATGATATATCTCTAGAAATGAAGGTTATGGATTACACTAAGTTGTTTCTTCTTTTTCTTCATGTTCCTTTCTTTATTTAGCTTCTTTTTCCCTTGCTCCCCCTGGTTTTTTCCTGTAAATTATATATAAAATTCCTTATGTCTTCTTCTAACTTATAAGAAGTATAAATTTATAATATTATTATGAGAATAATTTGGGAAATCCTAGTAGTAGTCCACTAGTTCTATCTCTGAGTTGTTCCACAATTTTGTCCAAAATCATGCTCTATATTCTGCAAACCATCATTCCGAGTTCATTAATTCATCATTTTTTTCATTGAGTACATCTCCATTTATTTTCATGAATGTTGATAATATTTTCTCCCGTGTATGGACCTAGATTTTTAGTGTGGGCCCTTTCGATGGTTGTTGTTTGTACCCTTGTGTCCTGTATTGATATCCTTGTTCATGATGTTGTTATGGCCTCTAACCCTGTAATCAATTACCATAATTTCAATTGTCATAATTTTCATCTTTCATATACATAACTTTGGGTTTTTCTACTCCATCATCATATCCATATTATTGTTCATTGATTCTATTAGTGCTACGATCCACTCATTGTTGATGATATTGTGAATGCCTTTTTGGTGCATCACATCTTCCAGTCATAAGAAACTATTACTTGTAATTTCATCCAACAAGTAGTATCCCTATTTAGGAGACTTCCAAATTTGTGATTCTTTAGATCTAGAATCAAGAATCGATCTATTTCCCAATAAAAACCCTATATAAAAACTTTTCAATATCATCAATATCTCTATTAAATTATGTCGGGATTTATGTGTCATAACATTAAAACAATCCCATTAATTGTATAGTGATTCATCCTCAAATTGATATAAGTTGAGCATGTTTACCCATATGTCCACTTATTTTGAAGGTGGAAAGATATAGGAATGAAATTTAATGGATAGATCATCCTATATAGTAATGGAATGTAAAAGAAGTATTTTGATCAAATCATGATGTCCCTCATATAATAAAAATTTAAAAATGAGGATTTTTACTGCATCACTTGAAACATTCGGGAATTGGAATTTTTCATAATGTTTGAGGAAGCTTCCTAGATGGGTATTCAGATCTTTATGTTGTAGTCTAGTGAATTTCACACTATTTTAGACCATATGAATTATTATAGGTTTTATCTCAAAGTCGATTGTAGCAACACGAGGTGATAGGATTCTTTGTTTCAATCCGGTATTTGATGGATACATGTTGCCTGTAATCATTCCCAACCCTATATCAATTTTGTGAACCCCTAAAATTTGGATGATTTCTATTCCTACCATGGTTATGGATAAACTCTTTCTTAGGATTTTATTATGTATGAAATCAAAGTCAAAAACTTATTTTTCCTTTGCATGCATGTTATGGTCATACATTAAAAAATAATATCTTGAAAATTAAACTATGAAACACATTGCATAACAAAGAACTTGAAAAACATTAATATAATAAGATTAAAAATTAAGAAAACCTATAAATAAATTATTACCATCCTCATAAATGTTTTCAATTTTGACATACCAAAAGGTCATCATTATTTCCATCATTTCTAATCAAAATAAATATTTATAAAACTCAGATCAATGATACTTAATTAATTAAAATAAATATAGAAGAAATTTCAATATCGATACCATAGATAAAATGAAATTAGAATAATATAGTTTTTCAAAAAATAATTTATTTATTTAGATTATAGAAATAGGTGAGGAATCATATTGTGGTTTTGGAAATAGTTCTAGGAAAGAAATAATCAAAAGTGATGCAGATTTATTGGTTTAAAGTTGTGTTTTGAAAGTGTGATGGGTTTTGTTGTTTCAGGATTCAAGTGATATTATATTTTAGAAAATATTTTCTTTAATCCATATTTTGGTTTCAGATTCAAGACGAGGTAGATCCAACAGTCACGTTATCCCCTCCTCAAAGCGGAAATCCATTATTTCCCTTTGTCTTGTAATTTAGGATTTCACTGAATTAATTTTATCTCAATATTATTTTAAAATATGGTTTCCTATAATGAAACAATTTTCATGCCTCAATTTAGGCTGAACAGTTGTGAATTTATAAGGTTCCTTTTATCTTCAAATACCAATGGTCTTGATAAAAGAAAAATAAAGGTATTGGAAATTGATTGAGTAAAATGTAACAATATAAATACATGAATAATAAATAAATATATCTAAAAACACCTTCCCCATTCAGCTACATAACCCTAGAATAAGTATGGTTTACCCCCTCATCTTAGTAATGATATAATAAAAGGTAAATAATGAAATAAAATAAAGAATAATGAAAATCTGGGAGAAGGAGGTGGTGGATCCTATTGTAGTGTAACTTCTCACCCCAGACTTTGGTCTCGAGATATCTCTAATAGCAGAAGCATGGACCTATGTTTTTAGTCATTAGATGAGCTTTTACAGAATTGAATATAATTTAAAATGGTTCCAATGTGTTTATCAGTGGTCCATGGGACATAAAACAGGTTGACACCAATTAATATGTTTAATTTAGCAGTTTTTTATCCATCAGAACTTTTTCAACACATGTAATTTTTTCACCATGTGTAATCTATTCACAACATGTAATGTTTTCACAATGTGTAATCTGTTCACCACATGTAAAATGTTTACCACATGTAAATTCATAAAGATTTTAATTTTTTCACAATGTGTAATCTGTTCACCTCTTTTATTTCCTTTTTATCCCTATAATCATACAATTAACATCATTCATAATGGGATTCCATCTTTTAATGGAAATAAAGGTCCCTTTTAGCTTATTTATTCCATTTCCCACCAAAATTTGCAATTTTAACAATATGAACAATTATATTAATTATCCAGTAAGTAATTAATCCTTTATTCAGAAAAATGATTCATTTATATATCAGGAATCATGCATTAATTGGTATTATAAATATTATACACTATAATATTGGTTATATTTAATTGTAGGTAAATAATTCTATAAGAAAATTCTTCCTAAAGCATTTATTTAAACATATTCTTTAGAGACATTGTTCCTTTAAACTCTATATTTTATCATATATAATAACTTATGATATTATATCTAAAAATCATTTTCAATATCTCCCGAAACACTTTTGGAAATATACCATCAATTTCATTCTATGTCACATCATATAAAAAACATTATGAATATCCATCCAATACTCCTTTTAGATAAACTCTAAAACACATTTAGATTTGATATATTAGTTTTATAAACTCAACCCCATTCATTCATCAACAACTTCTACCCCCACAGAAATTTGTTGGGTTGAAAACTAAATTGAATTCTAAAATTCATAATTGTAACCAATGATTTACCACTATGAAATTATTAGTTTTATTCAATATATAAAGGGATATAGTGTAATATATATCAAACATGTTTATATCTGTACCTATGTCCTCCGAATTTATCCTAAAAAATTATTCATAATCTTATAATCCAATTTTCTATAAAATCAAGTGACTATGGGACATTAAGTATTTTCATCCCATATATCCTCTTCATTTATTCTCAATACATCATATATAAAATGACCTTCTCAATGAATACGTCAAATAAAATTCATCTTATTGGAAGATAAATGACATTAAACTCTCAAAAATATATAATAACATTATTTACATATTATATTGGTAACATGATACCTTATATCAGTCTATCTTAATCAAGGGCCCATATATAATACTCATTATACAAAAGGTAAAATCGCATCATAGTTAAGATACATCCTATGATGTTATTAAGAACACAATTAACCATCCCCAAATTATAAGAGCATCAATTCCTATGTAAGAAATGTATAAATGTATGAAGGATTGCATTCTAGGTATCACACTAATTTCAATTAAAGAGAGGGAATAGAAAATATGCCCCTAGAATAATATACAAGTGTATGACATTTCATATGGAACACTCTATGAATTATCCAACACAAAATAGCCATTTTTTCATTATACAAATATTTTTAATCACTCCATAATGAAAATAGGATAGTGATAACACAAATTATTTTCTTATAGAAGTTAATTATTATTAATGATCAAGCAATATATACTGCAAATATTAATGAATGATAACATGATGACTAAATTTTATTTATTATTTGGTTAGTGTTCAAAATTTTCATATTCATGGATCCAAAAACACACAATGGATCCCATATTAGGGACATGAGATTTTATGTAGACATGCATTCCAAATGAAAGTAGGGAATGAGTTTTTCCTACTAATGATGCTAAATAATTCATGTTGGTTAAGAGGGTGGGAGGTAAGTATCATCACACCTTTTTTAATAGATTCATTCCAAATATTAGACACTACTATATAGTTAATACATATTTCATAAATCATTACCATATCCCAGTGTGTAATAGGTTACGCATGTGCCAATAGTTGGTTGTTACCTTGTATCGATGTGAACAATTATATATATTATAGGATCTCCATGAATATGAACATGTACATATATCATAGGATACCCATAAATATAACCATCTATATGTATTTGAGTTTCTCTATCAATGGATCCATTTATATATATATTAGAGGTTATAGAACTTGTTTCTTTATTTCTTGGTTTAAAGGAACTAAGGTTTAAAGATGTGTAGTTGTGCACATTAGAGTTTATCTCCATTTAGGAAAGTAGTGTGTGTTCATGGTGTTGCGATTGGGCCCATGTAAGTTTTTTCTTATATATCATAGTGAATTTAATTAAAAAACATGTAGTTCAAGGCTTCTTAAAAGAAACTTTCATTCTTTTTAAGTTCATGTAAAAATAACCAATCCTTTCAGTTTAACATTACACTGTAAGGATGACTATATGACGGTAATATAGAATTTTTTTGAGTGGTACTTATGAATGAGATTAAATTTCTTTTTAACCATATTTTCAATATGAATTTATGAGGATGAGATAGTTTATCATGGAAAATTTTCCATCCAAAATAAGTGTAGTTGAATTAGAAATATGGTTGATATGAGGTAGAAATGGTTGTCGTTCAGAAGGAATATGGAACTCTAGGTGGCAGTATAACACTATCATGAATATTACCCAATATATGTTTCATATATAAATATTATAGACCTAATTAAGTTGATTTTAAAACTCATGGTAATTACTCTTAATGAGGGAATAAAGTGATGCCTCAGACTAATGCTTCAAGATATGGTTCAATAAACAGATACTTTCTCTGATACCATACATGGATCCTAGATATAACAACCATTAATTATAAAATAAAAATTGAATTTTCCTTCTTTTACATATTAAGGATATTTTAGGTTTTATAGATTTATATATTATGACAAAATATAACATAATAAATGACATTTTCTTTATATAAAATTGACAATTTTCCCAATATATATGAAACTACATAATTCATTAAAAGTACTTAGTGAATCCTACAAATTATTTAACATGATTTATCCTTATAAACATGCAACATGTACTGCTTTTCTCTATAACTTGTGGAAACAGAAACATTAGAAGGTTCTAGGTCAAATTATTAATGAGAACATATAATTGAGCGATAATTTCATAATCATGGAATAAATATTCTAGAATTAATATGTTAAAAATGAATCCATAATCATCTTGATTCAGAAATCATTCTATATCCATGAAAATAAATAAAAACATAGATATTAATAATAACATTTACATATTGATAGAAGTTATAATGTCAGAATTAAAAACATTCTTTTAAAGCTCTATGTGATGACACATTACTTGTCATCGAGACTACAATCAGGAAATATTATTCAAATGGGTAAGAATACACTGAATGCCAAAAAGAATTCTGGCTCGTGTAGCCTATAGATTTTATAAGGGGATATATAATTTCAGGAACTACCATTCACATTTTAATCCCAATGAATTCACCAAAAATTGAACAAATAATACATTATAGTCTTTCCTGATAATAATTCATATTGAAATATGAAAATATTATGTTCCAATAATTTTCTACATGTCAATAAAAGGGGTAAATTATTCATAACATATCCTGAAGAAGAAGGTTCACAGTAAAACAATAAATAGTCAACTTGATAGTGTTCATCTTTATTGGTATAACAAAATAAAGAATTCCAAAAATTTACCCATGTAAATTTAGTATCACAATTTCTTAGAGAACATTATCCAATACGATTTATGAATAAATTTGATGTTCACAGTGTATAGAAAAATTATTATATGTCTCATTCAGCACTATAATAACATTACCATAATCCATCTAAAAAATAAATTTGGTGTTTTCATAATAACATATCGCAACAATAAAATGAATTTGGGTCAAAGGGTTTATTTGGTATGAGTATATCTCCTCGGAAAATAATTAAGGAATACCACATAATACAATCATAGGGTTGAATATACCTAACTTATGTGAAATAGTTCAATGGAATAAACATAACTGAATAAATGAAAATTGAGTAATTATAAGCTCTTATTACTAAGGAGTAAATGAATAAATATAAAAAATATAATTGAATTAGATTTTAATATTAAATTCCATAAAATACTATATTATGATAAAAAATTATACATGGAAAGTGAATACGCCATTATAAGAATATATGGTGGATAAAATGTATTACTTCTAAGAGAATATGAATAGAGCCCATGAAAATCCATATAGATAGAGTAACAAATTAATTGAAACCTCTTAAAATAGACGGTTAGTAATTGAACATCCAATGTCAGGACTAAAAGATAATTTAGCATATGATATCTCAAATATGTAGTATATACAACACGTAAATGAAATTAGGTTCATAATACACAATATGACCCCAAAAGAGGAATTGTAAATGAAGAATATTGCCTCTTATTCCTAACTAACACATACATGCGTTAACATCCCATATAAAAAAGAATACCTATTTGAATTAATTAACATGTAACTTCACTAATATCTTATTTCATTTTCCCTTTCCAATAATATTTATTCTTTACATGCATTATTCTTATTTTACATATCGATTGTTTGTAGTTTTTATTGTTTATACTTATTTCATAATTTTGACATCCTTATTCATTATTATAAAAAAATTATCATTACTTGACCATTAATATCACATATTTAGATGATTTATAATCATTTATTATGTTCCAAAATTATTTAATGAGTGTTTGAGTTTTATTTAAAGAAGATGAAATCGATAACACGCATGTTTCAATGATTCTTGATGATTAATATTTTATTTAATAATTAACAAATTGAAAATTCATATAACATAACGAAAAATAATAATTTTCTACCCATTTATATCATATGTTTTCTATGGCTATTTTACCATGTTCATTCATGATATAAATTCATTTTATTGTTTCTTTGGGTGGTTAAACAGACCTAAACATGGGAATACCGCGATTTAATGAATGATTTTAAGAAATATTTTTGTAATATCATTACAATATAGGAAAAATGATGTTATTTAGTTTTTATTAGTTTCTTATATCATAATTTTAATGTTTTATAAGATGTAAGAATCGATATTAAAGCATTTATAATTTGAATAAAATATTAACCTCCCAATACGCTAATTTTAAAACATTAAATAAAATATGATCATTTCTTAATCGTATAACTAATAGGTGATCTAATTTCTTATAAAATAGCCTTAATAATTTCATTAAAATAAATTTATCCATCAATACCATCCTTATATTTGGACTTGTTAGGTGGTGAAGGAAAATGAAACACATTATGTCATGGTGGTTGTAGTCAGCACAACACTAAGACATCATTTTTGTTTTTTAATGTTTAAAAAATGTAAACAAATAAATGTAAAAACCATAATATAGTAACAGTAAAGTATATAAATTATCATAATATAATTATATTAGTGTTCCTGAAATAAATTTTGAAAAAGATAATTAAAAAAGATAACAAAGTTGTTGATAATACTCACATCGAGGAATTATATTTTCTTTGTAAGACTTCTTGAATTTGGAGGGAATATACTAACTATGAGTTACGAGGGTATTATTTTCATGTGTCATATTTTTCTTTAGAGTAAAATTTTATAGTTTCTTATAGAAATTATAATGGGATATGATTCTTGAAGTGTTGAATATGTTACCCTTTTAAAAGTTAAGGAAATGTTTCTTTTGGGAGTAACCCATACATATGTAATAATGTAAGGTCTCTATTCTAGTTTCAAATGATATAAAATTAAAAAAAGTGGAGTTTTAAATTATTTTAGGATAAATATCACCTCAAACACTCCTTATTGAAAAATATTGAGTTATATATATAGTTTTTATTTAACTTTTTTCCTTTTCCCAAACTTACTTTTACCATGCTAATTGATTTTTTACTATAGTAATTAATTTTATTGAAAAATATTATTATTTAAATTGTTACCTATTTTTATAAAAATAATTTAAAATTTTAAAATCATTTTGTCAAATAAAATTTCTAATATCATGATAAGTTATTTTTAAACAAAGCTAACTTAATCACAAAAGAATATTTTTTTGACAAATAATATATTTAATATTTACATATATATAAGATAATATTATCATCAATATTGATAATAATGAAATAATTTAATTTTTTTATAAAAATAATAATTGATATGATAAATCCATGGAAGTCCAATACCAGATCTCCTTTAAAAAAATACTTGATTTCAAGAAAATACTAAAAATAATTTTATATTAAAGTAACATTATTGTTAGTTATAAAAATGTTTACAACTGGTTTCTAAGTTAAATGGATATTTAAAATAAATAATATTATTCTTAAAATTCATACTTAATTACTAAAAAGGATATCTAAATTTCCATGTCATTATTATATATAGGTTAAGTCATACAAATTTAAAGATATGTAAAAACAAAATTTCTCAACTAAAAACAAACTTGTTCATAAAAAACAAAAAAAACATACTATGAAAATTTTGGTGTTAGGAATAACAAAAATTATTAATTTTTATTAATTTCATTTTTGAAATATAAAAAACTTTTTTTCTAATAAAATCATAAAATGAAATGAAATCATTTTTTTATAAAATGACATTCTCAAATATTAGTTGTTATGGTTCTTATTTCATATCATTTTCAAAATAAATTTTTGTTACCAAATGATTAATATAAAAATCAATTTATCATTATTCATATTTTTCTTGAAATATAAATTCATATCAACAACAAAAAGTTCAAAAAAATTCATTCCTACAAATAAAATTAATTTTATTAGTAATTATAGGTAAACTAATTGAAATTCAGTCATATAAAAAGTCACCTTTATTATCTATTTATATTTAACTTGTAAAATGGTTAATCCTATCCATTACCTCTAATTAAATGGTTGTGTACTTAATTGTATGACCCATGTTTTTTCAAGTACGTCTTTCTTTGAGTATTTCATTAGAGCTTTGGAGGACGAGTCTTGTTCAGAGATGGAGGGCCTTTGTTTGGAAAAAGGAAATAATGTTTAGAGATGTATGTTTTTAAGTAATATATTCCCAATATAAATGTGTAAAATTGTATTATGAGGTTTTTCCATGTTATTGAAGGATTTGGAGGTGGTTTGGGTCCTTAAGTAGAAATTTGGTTTAGAACTCTTCATTGGACAATTAAACGTTGTCTGTTCATTTCACAACATATAACTACAATGAGACAAATGTCATGAATTGGTTCATTATGTGAAGTGTTTAGAAATTGTACAGCTAATTCAAACCATGTAAATATCTTTTGAGATAAATATTAACCCAAGGTGATTGGTTTTTTAGGGTACCCCATTAAAGGAGAAATACATGATGTGAATGTTTTACGTATCATATAATCATTAGACCATGAGGTTTTAAGTGGGAGCATTGTATGGCTATTTCATTCTATTATTTTTTTCCTCTAATATTGATCCTATGATGATTTCCAAGAGACATTGGAGTTTTCTCTTCTATTTTGAATGTATTGATCAAGAATCTGCTCCTCTATGAGTTTCTTTGTTTAGGTTTACCAATTTATACTATTATTCTCTATTATATATATGGAAATATTCTGACTTGGTTTGATCTAGTTTATTCTTTAAATCTTCTAAACTTTCTTCCCTATTGGTTTTTTCCCTTAGAAGTATTGCGTTAATTGCCAGTTAAGGATAGGCAGTCTAAACCTAAACCTGTAGTCTTTTTAATTGTAAATTATAATCTCTATTATGATTGTTTCAACATAATGTGTGATTTAATTGATTTAATTTTTGATTAATGATAAATCATGGAATTTATTATTGGTTATATTCCTTGGGATCAATTTCTTATGTGACCTAGATTACAAATACCCTTTTGTTGAGAGAACCCTTGATTAATAAGAAATTTCATAATAAATTAAAGTGTGTTTACTAAAATGTAATATTAAGTTGTTTTCTTGACATATATTCCCCACGGAATGGAATTTTTTATAAATATGGATATTTATAAATTGATATGTAAATTAATGTTTAATTTAATGATAAATGGTAATTTTCATAATTAACCATTGAGCTATTTGATGTGGTTTTGAAAAATCTTATATGCTCTGAAAAGTGTTGTGATTCATGATGTAGTTCTTTTATTGATCCATATTTTCCTTGTCTCATGTAATAATTCTTATATTGAGTGGGATATTCTTATTCCCATGTTGTAATAGTTATATTGAGTTGGATTTTCACAATCCCATGATTAAATGCTTATATTGAGTTGGATTTTTCCAATCCCATGTTGTAATGCTAATATTAAGCAAGAATTACCCATTTCCATGTTGTAATGCTAATATTGGTTGGCCTTTTCCAATTCAAATTCAAAAATGATTAAATTGAGTGGGCATTTCCCAGTCCCATTTTGTAATAATTATATTGATAGGGTTTTTCTAAGTTCCCTACTATAATGAATATATTGAGCATGATCTACCCAATCTCATATTGAAATTCTTATATAGTAGGATCAGCCTAGATTTGTGTGTTTCCTTATGGTTATATGGTTGTTGGTTGGAATGATTGAGTTATATGATTATAGATATTCTATCATGGTTCCGAAGAAGGTTGACTGTTATATTATATTAATTGATGAATTGATAAAACTGTTATCCATTATTTTATACACTTATTACCAAAATGGTTATGTTTAGACATAGTGGTGTCGACCTACTCTGTTTTACTCACACCCAATTCAAACGTTGTTTGGTTACCAAGAACATTACATGCATATAGGTTTTTACAAGGTAAATGTACCTTTTTGATGAATTTTATGTTTGCTGGAGGGGCTGGATTTTGGAGATGAGAGTGGATTGGAGTTTGAGATCAGTTTCATTTTAGTTTCATTGTGTCTACTGATTAGTTACTATTATTGATTTCTATTTAACATTTAGATACATTTCATCTAGAAATTACATGTTTTATTATTATTGGATTACTTATTCCCTCTTTTATATCCCTGTTGTATGATATACTTTTCCTATAACATCTTTAAAAGGGATTGTATTTATTTATATGGTTTATTTCTTCTTCTTTGTAACTTCATACCATGGGGTATAGTAACCCCACTAAACATATAACACCCCCAAAACTAGTCAGTAGCCTATAGAATATGGGGAGGCTCTCTATAGGTTATGTAACTAACCCATTTCATCCATGTGAGATAGATCATGATTAAGGGAAATTACAAAGTGGTATCTGAGGGGGAGCTCTCTTTTTTCTATTTCATTGTTGTTTGGGATATGTAGAAAGGATACTAGGATGTGTCGAGGTTCGGGAATGAGATTTTGTGTGGTAGTAGCTAACCCATTTACGAAGTAAATCCGAGTGAAAATGTATGGCATTGGTTTTTCTGTTTCTCACTTATTATTTCTGATTTTATTTCACCATGGGTGATTCACATGTTTTCTAATGTTATTATTTCATGTGATTTATACTTGTGGTCAGGTATAGAATATGATGTGTACTCATGCATCATGGTAGGAACATAGGGATATATATTAACATGCATTGTTCAGGATAGGGAAATATTATTTTCATGTGTTATACAATTTCCTATATGAACTATGTTATGATATATCTATTAAATCTAATAAATGAAGTGAAACAAGTTGATGTGTCATTCCAAAACACTTATAACACATATATGAAGTGATTATGATTAGTTTTTATCTATTGTTGTCACCTATTTAGGTATACCTTGTTTATTATAACTATTGTTATATAGATTGTGCTTGTATGTTAGAGAAAATTCCACATCATCATATTCGAGTTGATATTCATGAGTGTTTCAATAAAATTTCTCCTAATGCAACTGAGTTGTATCTTCTTATAGCTCTTGAGGATTATATGGATGTTCAGCTTCATGACAGCTTCTAGAGGATCATGCATTCCATGTAAAGGGAGGCTATTTACACCATGCCCTCAATTATAATGATAGTAAGAGAGTTATAGATATAGAGTCCTCTTACATCACTGGGGAGAGAGACTCTTGTGAAATTTAGTTCTATATTTATTTGGTCGCTAAGATCATTAAACAACATGAGACACTTGTAGATAGGTTGGTGAATATTGGTACTTATATTCTCTCTGGACCTACCAAGAATTTATGGGATATTCTAGAGTATAATGGCTAGCAAGATGAGTTATATTTTATGGAATTAGAAAAAAATTCATCGAGCCACTTCTGTGCAGATATATTGAGGGATGAGATGGCTAGAAAGTTCATGATAATGACACAAGTGGGCATTCCAATTATAGAATAATCTGATTATTTCACCAAACTATAGTGTTTTGATCAAAATTTTTAAGCTTATGAGATCTCAAGGGTAAGGCATTTTTAGGATGGGATTTTCTATGATATCAGGTTGTGGGTGAATGTCTTTTGTCTAAGTAGTTTTGAGGATGTGATGATTCATAAACTCATCACCAAAGGTAATTTAAGGGAAGCATTGAGTATTGGATAATATATTTTATCATGGAAAACCAGTACCACATATTCTAGTTGAAAGAAGTGTGGTTGTGATAGTTATCTCAAAAGCATCAACAGATAGATGAGTTAAGGAAGTTTACATCTATATTAGGAATGTGCATTGTTGTAGTGCCTTCAGTGTGCCATGATGGGACACAATCTGCTTCAATGTCCATACCCCCTTTTAAGGGTCTTTATTTTAGAAAAAATGGGCCACCTATAGAGTTTTTATAAGAGGATTAAATATTAAAATAGTGGGAGGGTATAAGTACATGCACTAGAGTTTGGGAAGGACTCGAATACTCTTCCAAAAACATGTAATTGAATTTCTACTAGACATTCAAGACGATATAGGGGACGTGATACCCCAATGTATGAGTGGAAGTTTTCGGAATATGGAATAGATCGAGGGAGTCATACTGAAGCCTAGGGAAAAGCATCTTGTTAGTGGAATGTTATATATACTACTCCATCTATTGTGGATGTAGTACCATATTCTGAAATGTATGATTCTTGTATCATCTACCCTTTATTTTTTTCATTTGACACGAGAGGATTTCATACCTTTTTATCTATTGATTATTAAAATGGTTTGATCTTTAATGTGGATAGATTAAATTATCTTTTTTCCATCAATACACTATTGGGAGTGTGATCATATAATATCAAATGTTACAGTGTGTTTTATCTAGAGATTAGATGTTGGTGATTCTTATGGGAACCATTGATTCTATAAACGATACTGTTTAATTTAATTATTGGTATGGATTGGATAGTTCTATACCAGGATCAAACTGACTATTACCATAAGAGATTTACCATCCAATATCTAGAAGGAAAAAGTTATTCTCAACAATGTGAGTTATATCTTTTGGCTAGTCATGTGGGACTAATTTTGTGCATATTGGATTGTCATGTGGATCAGATAGAAATATTTTCATAGGATGGTGGTGGAATGTTTCAAGATTCATTCCTCTATTGTTATTCAATTTTCAGGATGTGTTTCCGGGAGAGTTTTACAATTCCATCCCCATTTGGGAGACCTATTTGGTGTTCGGTATAGATCTAGTTACTATCCCATATTATAAAATAGAAATAGAAAAAAAAATTAGTTTATTGTTCATTTGGAATATTTGAGTGTTAAAGGTTTTATATTTCCTAGTACCACTCAATAGGTTTCTATAGTTATTTTCAGGAACAAAATCGATATCAATTTTTGGTTATGTTTGGATTATCAAAGATTGATCCAGATGAATGTCATGATCTGGTATCCTCATCATTATACCAGAGGTCTTTTAAACCATTTTAGAGGTGATAATATGAACTATAAAATTGATTTGAGATATGGATACCACCAGTTGATGGTGGGACCATCAAACATACGTCATACTACTTTAAATATCAAGCACAACATGTATATGTTCATGGTGATTCTATTTGTTTGACCAACACATAGGAAGTATTCATTGACTTGATGAATCGTATATTTCACCATTTTCTGGAAAAAAAATTTGTTTGTTTGTTACAATGACACCTTAGAATACAATAAGTCCCCATAAGATCATACTTGAATTATTGTAATCATCTGGATTATATTTAGAGAGCATCATCTTTACACCAAGCTAACCAATTTGTGTTTCGGTATTGATAAATTTCACTTCATCATCCATTTAATCTCATAGGTAGGAGTGTTAGTGCTCTGAGAGAAGGTTGAAGTCATGATATATTGGTAGAAACCCAATAATGTCTTCAAGATTCAGATATTTCTAGCATTAGTAGGTTATTTTTGATTTTTTATACAGGACATATCCCATCTAGAATCATTGATGTTTGGGCTAACCAAGAATGTGGTGAAGTTTATTTGGTCAGAATATTGTGGGAGAGATTTTCATGGGATAAAAAGCATACTAACCATGTAAGTTATCATCACTTTTCCTATGCCATGTGAATCATATACCATGTAATGTGTTGTATCTGAAGTTGGACTTGGAGAAATTATAATGCAGGAGGACTGAGTGTTTTCTTATGGATCAAGACATCTGAGACCACATGAGAGTAGTTTCCCTAATCACTATCTGGTGTTACAAGTGGTTGTATATCCCTAGAGAATTCGGAGACACAATATTTTTTGAAAGAGTTTCTTGGTATAGAAGGACCACAAGAACATAAAGTAAAGGTTTTCTCCATGATATTTGAACCTTCATTAGGAGTGGTGGGTCGAGCTTTTGCATTTGTTTAACTTTTATTTGGCTTATACATCCTGAAAGGGGAATGTAGATTCTAATGCTTTGAGATAGAAGACCTAGATAGAAGGATTTGATGTGTCTTGTAATGAGTTTAAAATTATGTCAATCTTTATATACATGAATATATATGTTCAGGAGTCTCAGGAATGAGTATCTATGACATTAACATCTATTATACCTATGATTTTTTACCGGATCATGTGAAAGCAATTGTGTCATTCAGATACATAGCCTATATGGGGGAGACACTATCAGGATTGTCTTTTATAATGGGAAATTCTCTTATATTTCATGGATGTATTTGTGTTCCTATAAGATTTTGTGAGGATATGATGAGAGAGTTTCATGCTTCTATAATGGTGGTACATCATAGTTTGAAAAATATGTATCATGATCTCTATAGATAGTACTAGTGGTCGAGAATGAAGAAGAATGTTGCAGGTTTTATGGCGAGATGTTTTACCTATTATAAGGTGAAAGTCAAGCATCTAAGCCCTTCATGGATTTTGCATCTTTTTATCATTCCTGAGTGGAAATGAGATTTTTTTCACTATGGATTTTATGATAGGATTACCTAGAAAAACACATAATAATGATGATTTATGGTTTATCATAGATCGACAGACAAAGGAAACCCATTTCTTACCTATCGTGGAGACCATCACAATTGATGATCTAATTAGTTTCTACATATGTGAGATAATATGGTTTCATGGTGTTCTGAGGAGTACCATTTTAGATGGAGATCCTCTTTTCACTTCATAGATTTGGAAGGGTCTTCATAAGGGTCTGAAATAATAGGTTCTTTTGATAATAACCTATCATCCACCAAATGATGATCAATCTTATTGAACTATTTAGGTTATGGAGGATATTCTACAAGCCTATGTTTTGGATTTTGGTGGTTCTTGGGATAAACATATGGTACTTGTGGAGTTTGTGTATAATAATAGATTTTAGGAATCAATAAAGATGGAAAAAATTTAGGTTTTGAACGGAGTTTTGTGTTTTTCACCTCATTGTTAGTTGGGGGTAGGTGAGTCAGTTCTTTTTCAACCAAGTCTTGTATAGGAGATATATGAGTTGTTTCAGTTGATCAGGTGTTGTTTCATTATGACACATAGTATGAAGAATTATACACTGGTCATCATAGATGGAATATGGAGTTTGGGGTTTCCCTTCATGTTTTCTTTTGGTTTCTCCTAGGATGGAGAGACACCGTATATGGAAAAAAGGAAATCTATAGCCCATATTTATCAATCCATTTGAGATTTTGGAATGGGTTTGTCCAGTGGAATACCAATTCACCCTACCGTAAAACTATAATTCATTTCATGATGTGTTTCATTTATCATAGCTTTATATATATTATCCTAACCCTTCTGATGTTGTAGATGTAGAGGATGTCGAGTTTTGTAATGATGTGCCTTTGATATAGATTGTGGAACATGGTGATAATATCACCGGGGTAGGAATGTACCTCTGGTTTAATTACAATGGTAGCATGGGCATGTTCATGAGGAGACCTAAGAGAGGGAATCTGGTATTAAAGCATAGTGTCCAAACTTGTTCTTTGAAATTCATCATTAATGCTTGGATCAACTCGAGGATAAGATGTTATATTGTGGGGCCAGAAAGGTTTGGGGTCAAGCCCCTTTATTAAAGAAAAAGAAAAAAGATAGTAATCCCTTTTGAGTTGGGTAAGGTAAAACCCATTACAAGCCCATAGGCCCAGTGGGACAAAACCCATTTAGAGACACGCACCCAAAGCATCAGATGACATGACAGAAGATCCCAGTGGGAAAACCCATTAAAAGTGAAAAACATCACCAGATCTTATGCCGTCCGCCGGTACCGATGGCTACACCATACGCTCTCATCCTTCCAAATCTGAAAATCCATACATGAGGAAGACAACTAGCTCTATCCTCCTCTAAGGCAAAACCATGCAGAATGTCTGGGATCCCCAACAGAACATCCATTCCTCCATCAACAATTAAAAGGTAGAAAACCAGCAGATTCAACCCCATCAAAGCACCACCACCGTACCACAAATTTCACATCCAATCAAACAAAAACCCACCTTAACCAAACTAAAACCTGGAATAACTAACAACAGTGCCAAAATGCCAGACCTCCCCCCTCCGGAGCACGGGATCTGACCCCAAGCACACCATCGCATTCCAGAGCCGCCGTCGAGCTGGGATAAGGACGCAGACCACACTGAACACACCACATCCGCAACTGGAACCCGAGCAGTCGGTGCCAAGCAGATAGGATGACAACGTGCAGACCAAATTGACCATAAGATCCCAAAACGCAGAGGCCGACACCGAGCATCTGGCGGCGAAACCAAACACCCAGAGCAGCCAGGAACAGGAAGGAAAATTGCAACCCAAAGCCAGACCACTCGACGTCAATGCACGCCGAGATCGAGCAGATCCGAAGCCAGGAATGGAAAAGTCTTCATAGTGACAACTGGAGCCGGTGCCGAGCACAACAAAAATGAGATGAGATCCTGAAGCCAAAAGACGCAATGAAGCCACCGCCGAGCCATGATCGAAGCCAAAACTGGGATGAAAAATATTTTTCATATAATTACAAATTGTTTACTTATTACATGGAATGTTTCTACTGCTAAGAATATGTTATGAACTATTTCATGGCATGATGTGGCTACTCATTACGAGCCCAATTCAGGTAATATAAATTTTGGTCGATATAAATATAATTCTATGTTGGTGGGTTTTTCAGGATATCTCTTTGATTAAAAATAAAATACATGAAAGGTTTACACATGATGTATTCCTTATACACATCAATTTAAAGTGGGAAATTCATATGATTCATTCATTACATCATTTCATCCATCTCGTATTGAACCAAGGATAATTTCCAAGTGATGTTAGAGTCTCTTATTCATTTATGGAAATCCCAATCAAGTATCTAATCCTTAGTGAGTGTCTTGGATAAGGCTTACCCCTTTCGTCCATTATTCTCTATTATAGTTGTGGAAATATCTTAACCTAGGTTAATCTAGGTTCTTCCTATGACCATATAAACCTTCTTACATGTTAGAATTTGTTGTTCAGTGAAATTAATTAATCACTAGTTAAAGTTATAAAGTCAAAACCTAACCCTGTATTCTATTTAATTGAAAAGTATATGAAATACAATGATTGTTCTAATGTTAAAAGAGCTTTAATTAATTTAATATTTAATTAATGGAAAATCATCGAATTTAATATCTACTGGATTAATTAGTTTTAATTATTGATGTGCCCAGAATTATTGGTACACATTGGGTGAGTGAACCAATGATTAATAAGAAATTAGTTAATGGATTAAAGTGTGTTTCGCAAGACATGAGATTCAAATGTTTTCTGGATATAGATTATTTGGGTAAATGGCCTTCTTAATTGATATGGATATTAATTAATCGATATATAAATGAAGTGGTATTTTAAATTTAACTAGTAATTATTATAATAAATTGTTGGCCTATATGATAAGATTTTTTATATATGTTTTATTATGAAATGTGTTGTGATTCATTTCGTAATGCTTGTATTGAGTAGGATGTTCCAAATCCCATGTTTTAGAGCTTATATTGAGCAGTCTTTGTCTATTACAATGCTATAATTCATATATTGGATAGGATTTTCCTAGCCCCATGTTGCAATTCTTATTCTTAGTGGGTTATTCTTAGTCCCATTTCCATAATGCTTATATTGATTATGATTTTCCAGTCTTATAATGTAATTCTTATATTGAGTAGTATTTTCCCATTCCCTTTCTGTAATGTTTATATTGAGTGTAATTTTACTAGTCCCATGTTGTATGGATTATATTTGGTGGGATACACATAGTCCCATGTTTTAATGATTATATTGAGTGGGCTCTACACATTCACATGCTGAAATTATTAAATCATAGGCCCAGCCATGTGTTTTGTATTTTTCCAGAGATACATAGTATTTGGATGTAGTGGCGGTGCAATATTCTTTGATATATTTCGATAGGGGGTTGAAGAATTATTACTGTAATATTTTATTAATTCATTGATTAATTCACCTATTATCACTTATTATATACACTTATTATTTGACTTGTTATGTTTAGACACAGTGGTGTATTCCTGCTGAGTCATCCTCACACTCTATTTGGGATACCATTTGGTAACCAAGTAGATTACTTGAATGAAGGTTTGTGAAGGGAAAAGGGACATTTTTTTAAATTTATTTTTGTTTTCTGTATGGGCTATATCTTGGTTATGGAATGAAATGGGGTTCTAAACTAGGATCATTTGGGTCACATTATTTCTGTTGATTAATTATTTTTATTCTTTTCATTTTGACATTCGATCCATTTTAGCCATTTATTACATGGTTAATTATTATTTGATTATTTGGATCCTCTTATTATTTCATAGTTGTATGATATATTTTTTATTCTATACATTTAACTCTAATTTTATTATTTATATTTTCTATTTTGAAGGTTATGTAACTTCGTACAATATGGTATAGTTTCCATGTTGAAATAGTGGGTTCCCAGGACCCAACTATGTAGTACTTTTTATTACCGTATCATGTGAATAGTTAGTTATACAGGATGTCATCTTAAATTTTAGTGTAAAATTTTCTACATCCACTATTGAAATGGTAATATCTAAAGATTAATTGTCATATATAGAGGTTATAGCAGATCCCATACTATAATGAGAATCTCGAGATACTATGACATTAATCTTAAATATATGTTCTATGGTTTAGATACATATTACTAACTAGACACAATAGATATTTGACTATAATGTGTTGGGGGCTCATAAGCATTGAGACTTCTTCTCATTATGTTTTCACTTGGTGATATCTAGTAGAGAGATCATGAGGATAGACCCTCTAATAAAAACACCACATGTTTTGGGTTTCATTAGTCATTCCTATCTATGGAAATGTGTATTGGTCTCATTACTTGAGACAATTACCAATTTGTATCATTTTATGGCATACATTGTTGCAAGGAAAAACCATGGTATTGAAATTGTGGAGGGGTAGCTTGTGTTGGGTGCGTCGTTGGTGGTATGGAATTGGTTGAATGGTCAAGAAATGATTCTCCCCTTCCATGTTTAGGAAGTTGAATATATCAGGCATGTTTGATTAAGATGGTGCTACCTTTATATGTCTTTAGTCAAAGTAGTTGAAAGGAATATCATTACTGGTAGATCGAAAAACAATAAATCAAGAAAAGGATGATGTCATAGGTGTGTGTCATGCTTTACGAGATATTTAATGACAAAGAGATTATAGTACACAGTCTTTGTTCGTAGTTTGGTTTTCATTACAATGACAGTCCTTATCTCTTTAGGGGAATTGATGGGTTGCTAGACTCCTCTCATGGTATATGGATTTTACTAACTACTATCGAGATAAGGTCCAAGAGGGTCACCAACAATAGCGTATTCAAAAATCTTCCATATTCATTTGAATATGTATATGGACATAGTGGGCCCCTCAATGGGGTCTGAGTGTTGTCCATGTTTTTTTATCACCAATAGAATTAAATAAATTCATTAATATTCAAGTTATGAATATTTGGTATTGAATTTATTTAATGAATTTACAATTTTATTAAATATGATATAATATTAATAGAACGAATATTATTTTAATATTCAAGGATCGTTTAATATTAATTAGGATAGAAATTCGACCTAAATGTCTTGGTTTTCATCACGTAATATATTTCATATATATTACAAGTATGTGATAAAATAATAAATAATTTTGGTTCAGTTTATTTCTTCATTATTATTTAATTAGTGGCCATTGAAATATACATGGTTAGGGGAACCCAACTGTGTATTTTACCAACTCCACTATAAATACAGGGGAGGCTCTCTATCCACGAGACTAGTCATTCATTTCTTGGAATGAAATCCAAAGCATCTCTACCCCTCCTGATATCTAGAGAGAGAATTATAGATCCTTGAATCTCGGATCCAGATATCCCTCAAGCATAGAAGGCATCTTGATGCAGTGATCGTCGGTACATCGAATGTGTCATCATATCTCCATGCTAGTACCCTAAATTTAAGGAATGACACTCCTACAAGTTTTTTTAAAATGTGTGGGGATGATCTAGAGGGTTAATCCTTTGGATCCTTCGTGTAACGATCACCATCGATAAGTTATAGTTGATCATGGATTCAAATTTGAAACAGGTGTGTTTTTCAGTTTTATTTTCTACTATTTATGATTTAAGCGAGATCGTCGGACCTTACCAAGGCTCAGATCATCAGCGTCTACAATTTTGTTAACCAGTTGATGAAAATATTAGAATCCATGGCCCACCGACTTCCGTTGCAAGGCCTAAAATCTTTCATTGGTATCAGAGGTATCATGGTGATTTTCTGATCTAAATAAAAATAATTTGAAAAAAATTATGTAGAGGGTTCAAAAATAGTCTCTTTGGTTCAAACCGCGAGTCGATCCGATATCGAATGGCAAATTTATGACCATTTTAAATTTTTGGACATGATCAAATTTGCGGATTGATCCTAGGTATTAAATTTTATTTCATACCGAAAAATTGATGAAGTTTCGATTGGTTTTGTTTAATTTAAATTAGTTCCAATAATGTGCAAATTATAATTTTCACAATAATTTTGTTATTTCAATTATAATTATTTTATTATTATAATAACACAATAATAAAAATAAATTAAAATCTTATTATAATTATTGTATTATTATTTAATTATAAAGTCTTCTTCTAGCCTTTGGAATTTATTTTAAGGGTGTGTAATTCCACGCAAGATTTAAAAAAATGGAGGAGGACTTACCTTTTTTTAGAAGGGACGGACACTTATTTAAATATAATAATAATAAATTATTATTCTAATATAATAATTATATTATTATTATATGTGGATACTTAGAAGTCATATAAAAAACAATCAAATGGGGTGGGGTGGTTCTTGAAAGAAAAGCAAAAAAATTAATTTGAAAAGGGGGTCCATGTGGACCCCTGGTTCGTCTTCCTCAGGACGCCATGTGGTAACCCGCCACCTCGCACCACACCAAAGGCCACCTCCCATCATGCCACCCCAATCCTAGAATATGCCTCCGGCTACACCGCCCCAGTGCACTTCGCCCACCGCTTCCCTCTACAGCATGTCGCTATCTGGACCGGCACCCCAGACAGCCACCTGACTCTCTTCGCAGCTCCTTCCTGGTCACCACCCAGTTCGCGCCGCCAATATGAATCTTGTTTCCGCCCTCCTTAGTCATCCAAATTCATTATCTCACGATGCTACCGCCTGGCCAGGGCTCACCAGCTATGCCCCAGCCATCTATCGGCCTCCTCCTCATCTATGGTTGGTACACCGCCTCACCCGCATTATGCCGCTGCCACTCCCGGTCGGCAGCCTTGTCAGTCCTCTACCCAATTGGCCGACCCTAGCCTCATGCAGTAGGTGGAACCAAGGCCGACCGTGCCTCCAATACAACGTTGGTTGTCCTGACACTTGGTATCACTCTTTTTCACCAGACTGGGTCGCGTCGGACAAAACTAACCAGAACCATGAGCCTGTCTGATTCCATCTTCCCCTGGGAGGTATTATTTTCACCTACAAGTTTTATTGCATGAAAGAATTAGCCCTAAAACTATCTAGGTTGATCTTCCCAACAAGGAACGGGTTCGGGCAGAACTCCTGACCCAATTTGGCCCCGCACTGCATGGTATGGCCCTGTGCGTGTTTGGACCGACCAGAAAAGGTCATACAATAAGTGTTTTGGGGACCAACCAATTTAAATTAATCAAAAGAATAATAATTATATTAATTTAAATATATAAATTAAATTCATAAATATTAATTTAAGTTAATTATTTTAATACTCATAGAAAATTTAATTCAATTTGGTTATAAATTGAATTAAATTAATTAATTTAATTTTTATATTAAAATTTAATTAATTAGTGGACTGATAATTAATTAAATTATTTGAATTTATTAACTCATTTAAAATAATTTATAACACATATTCTTATTTAATTAATTTTAATTTTATCATGTTGTTTACCTGTCTTCTAGTCTTGAGCACCAACCCTTGTTTGTCGGCATTTAATTAATTAATTATTTATTTATTTAACTGCACGCAATGATTGAGATTAATTAAATATATGGTTTTATCATCATCTTTATTTTGGGTAAAATGTATAAGGGCATGAATTACCTAATGTACATTTATCCCTAGGTCCCCTCACCTACAAGTGAGTATTTTTGTACTACGGACAATGATGAGGAATGATGTAGAACCCGCCAAGATGAGGTGTTGTACGTTGATCAATACGGTGCAAGTCAACATGTGGATTCCGCCAAGGTGAGGCGGTACTCGAAGACATGACGTGGACTCCACCGACATGGGGTGATACTTCAGAAGAGAAGCAAACCTACAAGATAGGGGAATGGTGCATCAATAGTCAAGCTTCCACTCAGGTATGATGCCCCCAGTTCATTTAAATTCTCAAGACCAGTAGGGTAATAATTTACCTTTAGGCATTTATTTATTATTTTATGCATTTACAATAGTCCTAAAAATTCATAAAATAATACATAATAAAATGTGTAAAGAAGCGGCATATGTTTTTCTATTAATGTGCAATGGTGAGGGGTCACAAATAACTGAACAAGTTTAACAGAAATGGATCACATTTGCCAATAGAAACTAATAAAACCCTCAATGTAATCTTAAGTCGTTACTGCCTTCCATCATTCATGTTTGAACAAAACTGGCTATTTGGGGTGTTGGTCATTCCATAGCTGAGAGTACTTCTTACTACCGGAGAGTTCTTATAAGGGTGGTGGGTCGACCTAACTAAAATTGAAGTAAATAAATAGCCATAGCTTGTTTGTTTTAATTTTAGAGGCAATCATCGAGTAAATCAAGTAATTATTTTTGAAGTAGGGACTTCACTCAACAGATCAAGGAAACAATAGTTAATGTGGTTGGCTACCCAAAATCCTATGTTGGACCCTCTGAGTGGTGGAATAGCTGTAGATTGTAGACTATGTGGGAGGTTCAGGGATCCATTCCACTACAATACTCAAATGATAGAATATTCTAATTCTTGAACATAGGATTCCTAGAATTAGAAAAATTAGTGGTAGATGTTTAATGATTAAATTAATCAGTAATGCCAGATTAGGTAATCAGAAAAAAGGTTTTTAATCTATAAAAGTTTAATTTGTAAAAAATCCAAGTAATACCAAAATAAAACTATCAATAATATTGGACAATTTTAATGTCCAAACAAGCACAAAATACCATGTTTTGTATAGGTACTTTCTCATATTACTACTATAATAGAAATTCAAGGTGTTTGAGTCCCAACATGTTAATCCACCTCAGAAAGTGTGGTTGTAAAAATGCTTACCAGAGACTCATGAATCTAGCATATTATGGATCTATCATAATTATATCATTAACATATGATGTTATTTGTGGTCGCTACATCTATACATGGATGATGTTGCATGTAGTCTAATCTACAAGAAGTTTCTAAGGAGAAATATAAGCAAGATTCGAATGTTATGATTGCACTCAGTTTCTATAAAGTGAAAGACAATTCATAATCTTTCATGCCATCAAATTCTTATACCTTTTCCACCCAATTACTCTAGTTTTTTTAGCTAAAATAATGAATGGTATAGAGTAATAACTTCATTACCTTTAAGGTAACATTCTCCAAGAAATGAGAATATTAAAGATAACACCATATTTTATTCTTTTGGTGAATAAATTGAAAGACAAGGGAAAAATGCCTTTGTAAATTTATGCCAAAGGAACCTTCATAATGTACTCAAAATATGAGAGGTTGTTTATTTAATAGTAGGTTATTCTCATTTCATATAATTAAATAAATTTTTGGAAGTTTAAAAATCCAATGAAATGAAATACAAGAAGAAATTACCCGCTTCTCATTCAAGTATATTCATTAATATAAATTAATGATTCTAACATACTTCATAGGTATTGAATAAAATATTCCAATAACATATGTGTATTTAAGTATAGAAACGAAGAATAGGAACATTATAAAAATAAATTTGTCTTCTCCAAGCAGCTGAGAAAGGGTTATTCCAATGTTTGTGGAGAGAAACACATAACTTCTAATTTCTAGGTGAATGATTTTAGTGGAAAAAGTTGTTGAGTATAACCAAAAAATTTATCTCATGTGACCATTTGGTCATAATGATACATTATTCCAAATTTAGGAATGAATGTTTTTTGTGGTGTAACATACTCGTTAAATAGTTCATACATATTTGAATCCAAGGCAATACATGATGAATATAAAATGTAAGACTTACCCAATTTTGGAAATATGATTCTTTGTCACGTAAAACAAAATGTGTAAGTCAATAATATACCAATTTTGGTTTTTAGGATCGGCACAGCTATGCACCTTTGGTATTATTGACATCATTAGTTTAGACAAAGAAACCCTTTAGAAATAAAATTATGCCAAAAAGATTCTGAGGTTAGTTCAACAAGAGAGTGTGAACTAGCCAAAGGAATGCTAGAGATAAAGATATTTCATAAGATTCATATAATTCATTAAGGAATGTAATAGTGAAGTATATGTTTGGTCATAAGATATGAGTTTCCTCAGATCGACATGCCGAGGAATATCTTGACCAAGTATTCATCGATCATGATAATGTAGCATGGTGTAATTCCTAAACAGATGTTACCTTATCTACATCATATTGTTGATGTTCATAAAGAGGATCGATGATAAATTGTTACATGTAATCATATATCAACAAAATTTATCATGGAGAAATTATTAAATGCATATTTAATACATCAAAGATGTGATGTAAGTTGTATCAATGTTACAACCAGCAGTAACTTTCATCATATTTCAAGATGTGCTTTGGAAATAATGGAAAAATACCATATCCAATATGACAACTAATAATTGAAAAATGGATATCATATGAGTCAAAGTATGATGAAAATCCATTACATCATAAGGCATGTGTTATAGATGAAAGGTGTTTTTTAGCATTTAAAGAAACATGCATCAACTTAAACAGGTTGTGCATCTAAGGTAATTATCCTAACAGTTTCTGAAGATAATAAATAAATCTATACGATATAAAATATATGGTCATGTTATATACTAAATTATTATATAAGGGTACACATGTATTTTAGAGATATTGGCAGAAATATTGCCTTGGGTTTAGTCAATG
This sequence comes from Viscum album, assembly GCA_963277665.1. Classification (NCBI taxonomy): domain Eukaryota; kingdom Viridiplantae; phylum Streptophyta; class Magnoliopsida; order Santalales; family Viscaceae; genus Viscum; species Viscum album. Next base: position 1,401,548,646 of record OY728125.1, read on the forward strand.
CTTTAGATGCGCAAATGGTTGTCATAAGAACATGTTCCACAAGTGAAAGTTGAAGAGACATGTTCCTGTGACACATACTATGTAGGAAGGAAGAAACCACGGTGATTACTTTATATTAACCATGGTAAGTGATAAATTATTCATTAGGAATAATAAATCCTACAAGTGACGAGTATATGATAACTTTCTAAGACTGACAAGATAATTAAATTTCCATAATGGATTCCACATATCCAATTGCAAAGGGGATTATAAATTGAATATTGTAGTGGTTATTCAAATTGAAATGATACATGGATGCTAAAATCCTGGTATCAATATGTCTTGATTGGTTATACCAAGTCGTTATGACTAAATCCATTAGAATTTCACTTTTCATAGCTAAACTTCTAAGATCATTAAATTGGACATTGGTTGTTATGATTATCTTTCATGGAAGGTGTCTATAAGACGCAACCATAAATGGATGATTACACCATCAAATGCCAATAAAAGAATGAAATTTACTAAAATCTAGTTCAGGGCTAAAGTAAGCAATAAGATCTTAGAGCATTCATTTCCAATGAATCTTTTCTTTATGTCACCGAAGGTTAGTGGGAGCACCATGTTTTTCCATGGGAAATAACATTGTAAATATATGGAAAAAATATTTTGGCCTTACAGTTAGATAAGACCTGAATAAAAGTAATTTTTCAATGTTATACTTAAAGTAGCAACCTAAGTTCTAGGAAATAGGATCTGCTTAGGTATAGCTAATGGTTTCTTGGACTTAGTCAATTGTACAAACATTGGAATTGTATTGAAAAATACAAGTTGGAAATATTAATGTTCATAATTGATTCCAATGTCACATGGCTTAATCTCTTTAGGTTGACATGATCAAAACATGGAAGATATTAAAGTTGTGAGTTGATTACCATAAGCTTCAGTGATGGACCAATCAAGTATGCCAAAATTTGTACAAGAATTGATATTTCCATGATATAATTTATTGTTGGTAGATATAAATTATATCCAGGAGCACTACAAGTGAACCAGTCAGAACTATCATCTTGTACATTAGGAACTAAAAATGATATGTACATGGTAGGTGTAGAAGAAAGTATACAAGTTTTTAAAGGACAAAAACTAGAAATCCATAGATCGATTTGATATAGTATCACAGTTACGATAAAGTGATGAGCGAGTCAGGATCATAAAATACAGTGGTGTCTATATCTATAAATACAGAGTACGTTGCAGCTTCTAAGTTACCTAAGAAGCAGTTATCAATCACAACATTTTAGTTATAGTTCTTGAAATTTCACCTACTGAGAAATGTATTATCATAAGGTAAATTATGATTTTTTACTAGCAAAGTTGTCAAGTTATGGTAATAGAAAAAAGTGATATACTTGGGGATACCTTATCTTGAGATATTTTAATCAAATAGATAAGGTCGCATACAGCTGATATTTCGTGCAACGAAAACGTGGCAGGCCTAGTAGTTAAATCCATTACATAGTAGAAGCGTGATCATTATAATGTGAGTAGCTAACAAGGTTGGTTAGAAAGATGGATCTAGTGAATGTGGGAGTGTTGAAATAGTGGGTTCCCTAGACCGAACTATGTGGTGCTTTTGATTTCCATATCATGGGTATAATTAGTTATACATGTTTTCATCTTACCATTATATTGTATAATTTTCTATGATCACTATTAAAATTGTAAGGTCCAAAGATTAGTTGTTTTATCTAGAGGTTATATCAGATCCGAGACAATAATGAGAACCCTGAGATACTATGATATATATATTTAATTTATGTTTTGTGGTCAAGATATATCTTACTATCTGGACATAGTAGATGATTTACTATCAGGTGTTGGTGGCTTATAAGCTTTGAGACATCTTCTCATGAAGATCACACATGGTGATATCTAGTAGTGAGATCATGAGGAAATACCTGCTAATAGGAACACCAAATGTTTCGGGTGTCATTGGTAGTTCCCATCTATAGACATGTGTTTTGGTCTCCTGACATGATACCATTACCAATGTGTATGATTTGATGGCGTACTTTGATTCAAGGAAAAAACCATGGTATTGAAATCGTGGTGAGGCGACATGTGTTGGGTGCGTCGTTAGTGGTATGACATAGGTTGAATATTCAAGAATGGATTTGTTTCTTCAAAGATTAGAATTTTTTATATCTCAGGCCTGGTTTATCAAGATGGTTCTACATTTATAAGTCTTTGTCTAAATAAGTTGAAATGAAAATCCATTCGGATAGATAAAAAAATATTAAATCATAAAAAGTACAATGACACAATTGTGCGTCCTACTTTATGGGATATTTCATGACAAAGAGATTATAGTAGAAATTCGGTGTTCATAGGTTGGTTTTCATTTCTATGACAATCCTTATCTCTTTAGGTTCCATGATGGGTTACTAGACATCACACATGGTCTGTGTATTTTATTCACTGCTACTGGGAAAAGTTCCTAGATGGTCACACATAATAGTGTATTCAAGAATCCACCCCCATTTAGTTTAATATGTATATGAACATAGTTGGCCCCGCTACGGGGTTCGAGGGTTGTCCATATTTTCAATCACAAAAATAATTAAATAAATTCAATAATTTTCAAGTTATTAATATTTGGGATAGAATTTATTTAATATATTTAAAATTTTAATAAGTATGAGACACTATTAATTGATTGAATATTATTTTAATATTCAATGTTCATTTAATATAAATATGTATTGAGAGTCTTATTAAATGGATCTGCTTTTATTACATAATATATTATATATTTATATATTACAAGTATGTGATAATATAGTAAATATTTTTGGTGTATTTTAGTTTTTATTTATTATTTATTTGGTGGATGTCGAAATATATGGGGGTTGGGGAACCCAACCGGGTATTTTCCCAACTCCGTTATAAATAAAAGGGAGGCTCTCTCTCCTTAGGACTATTCATTCCTTTCATGGGATAAAATCTAGAGCATATCTATCCTCCCACTCTCTATAGAGAGAATCTCTCGATCCCAGAAGCTCAGATCCAGATCTCCCTCAAGCATCGAAGGCATCTTGATATGGTGATCATTGAGACGTCGAATGTGTCTTCATATCTCCACACTAGCACCTTGAATTTGACAAATGATGCTCCTAATGGATTTCTGAAGTGCTTGGGGAATACCTAGAGGGTTCCTCCTTTAAATTCTTCAGGCAACAATCTCCATCAACATGTTTCAGTCGACCATGGATTCAGATTTGAAATAGGAATGTTTTTTATATTAGTTTTTTCTCTTTATAATTTATGTGAGATCATCGAACCTTATTGGGGCTCATATCGTCAGTGTCAACATGTTACATAAACTCGTCGATGAAAATTTAAAAATCTCTAGCCCACTGACTTCCACTGAGGGCCCAAGAACCATTCCTTCGCTTCAATACATTTCACACCCCCACTACAAGTCAGCAGCCTCTGGTGTATGGTGAGGTGCACTTGAGGTCACATAAATGGACTGTTTCATCCATGTGATAGAGTTCGAGATCATGGGATGTTACATTATTGGTTATAATTAAATATTTATATTTTACCAAAATATATCGTGGTTTCATTCATGCTCGGTGTTTCATGTGGAGAAAAATATCTAACAAATTGACTTATTTAATGTTAATCATATATTATAATATCATGGTGTTACATTCTCCCCCCCCCCCTAAATAAATTGTGTCCATGTAATTTGTCTCTAATATTATTTTAATTTATATAGGGAAATCATTAATATTCATACACCATTAAATGATTATAGGTTTATTGGGGATTTATAATGAGATTTATCTATATTAAATAATATTATAATTTCATTATTACCAGTGAAACCCCATTCTTAATTTCACATTGATTTTCAATAAATTATTTTGATCAAGATTCATAATTAATATCATCTTAAACTCCTTGAAAAAAGTTTAAATGATAATCTTACCCATAAAGTTTTCTACAGATAACTTAACATCCAGTATTTAGAAAAAAAAAGATGAAATAGGACTCTATAAAATCATTAGTGAAAAATCACTATCTAATTGGTCCATTGAGTCACATAATGTCCAACTCTACTAAATTTGAAACAATTGTTTTTTTTCAACTTCTATATTTTCCTTAAACTTTTGAGTTTTATGAGTATAAATTCTACACATATATCTATTACCCATACCTTTATGGAAATTTCCCCTATGTTTCATGCCACATTATTTAAATAAATGAAATTGAATATTTTTCCTACATAATATTTTTTTAGTTGATAATTCATGAGACTCCATTTTTCTCTTACAAGGTGGGTTTTTGAGTTTTACTATTTTATGTTGTTAATTATAAGTTTTTAAAACCAATTTAAAATAATTACTTAATTATTTACTCCATCCAGTACCACATTGTTGTTTTTTATAAGAATATTTCAACATTTTCCATGGAATCTATAGTAAAATTAGTTCATTCAGGAATCATCCATTACATAATCCAAGATATCTAACTTGAGTAATGATCATTATAAGACAATTATCAAAAATAAACATAATAAAATTTTACCTCAAGATGTCTCACTTTGAAACATTATCATTTTATCCAATAATTTTAAAAAAATCAACATATATTATACTTGGTTAAATCTAATTCACTCTTAGTTTAAGATATATCATTCTTGGTTTAACCTAGGTTACTTTTAGTTTGGTTATCTCATAATTATTAACCTAATTCTTAAAATAGAGATCTGAAAATATAATTAATGTTCTTAAAATATTATAATCTTAATAGTCATTGTAATGTATCCTCTAAAAATCAAAAATTTCTTCCTCAAAAAAAATTATTCATTCCTACAATCATATACTCTAAATAACATATATTTCCCAAACCCAATTTGATGTCCAAGAAATTAAGCCATATTAAGATGATATATTCCTCTTAAAATTAACTCTCAATATAATCCTTGAATGGTATTGAGAACTACTTAATAAGGTCACACACATAGTCATAATAAATAGAATTCCTAAAAATGATATAAACTTATCTAGAAATATAATGGATCAATTATCAATACCAATTTTACCAAGTACTATCTATCATACTTCTTCAAGATAAATCAAACCTCAATTGAGCCAATATCAAGCATTTATTAACCCTAAACATTATCCCCACCAAAAACTAATTCTTCTCTAATATTTACCCCAAAAATATAATTTTTTCATAATATAAATTTTCCTGGTTATTGATACCACTTAATATATATTTTCAAACCCTTAAAGTAGAACTACTAATAAAAAACATTTCTATATTCACATAAACTGTAATAATATTTAGAATATACCAAAATGTCATTAATATCACATCCCGGTTTAAAATATCTATGAGTATCCAAAATTAATTTACATTATAATATCATCCTCACAACCATTTATATGTCCTGAAAACTAACATTTCCCTTCATAATAGGCACATACTAAAATTCATAAAAATTAATGTATGATACCTTATCTACTTAAATGAAATAGTGGTTTCTAGAAACATACCTTTATCATATTCCTCTCACAGTCCTATTTCGACCACATACTAAAATGAAAATGGTTATGATAATATTAGAAATATGAATATTAAAAATATTTGAATATTCCTTCCCTTCTTAGTCCTTTTTAAATCATATTATACTTTCAGATCATCCTATGACCCTCTTTGTTCAATCCTTGTTTATCTAAGTTCATTATTCTTTTCGGTTCTAAAAAATAATTACTTTACATCATTCAAAAATCCATCATAATATTTCATAAAGAGAATTTTATTAACCAAATTATATCCATTCGAAGTGTCTATATATGCGTTCATTCATAATCCCACTCATCGTGCATCATCGTGATTATTGAGCTAATGCTCAACCAACCTTACTCATGGTGAATATCCCTATGTGAATATATATACCATAGATGTATCTACTTTATAGAAAATTAGTAGGGATATATTTATATGAAATACTATATAATATTTTCTTTACCACAACATCAAGATAATATCTAATACTTCAATATATTTCCAATGTTTTCATTAATGTATTTCTTATACTAATACCTAAATAAAATTTTTATTATTGCCATAAAATTTTATCATATATTTATCCCCAAGGGTTATCTATACGATTGAAATTGTGACTAACCTTGACTTATAAGAACTTAAATTATCATAAAAAAACATCATAAACTCTAAAGTTTTTTAAAAATTATCATTGATAACAATTCTTATGTCCTAGACCCAAACTCTCAGATCTGATTCCTTAAACACATACATTTTTTGAAACCATCATTGAATACCTGGATATAACCATCAATAATAAAAAAATTGTTACAACTGTTATATTTTATTGTTCTTTTTCATGTTTCAAGAATTAGAGAACTATAAAAACCAAAAATTGAGAAATCACATGTTTTTATATCAAATGGAAAATTTTCCCATTATATATAAATCTAATTAATTCATGAATAGTCTTTAACATCTCCCAAAAAAAATTCACACTTGTTATCCATATAAACATGTCACATTTACTACTATTCCCCATAATATGGGAAAATGGAAACATAATAAGGGATGATATCAAATGAATAGTAAGAAAAACATATTACTGAAGCAATCATGGAATAAATTTGGAATAAATATAATGGTGGGAATTGCTATCCAACATGAATCATAATAAATGTGAAAGTTAAATAATTCTATATCTATTAAAATAAATGAAAACATTTATATTAATAACACTGATCACATATTAGTGGGTTGTTTAATAAAAAATTAAAACTCGTTTCAAGGTCTTATTCCTAGAGACTTTACTTATTTTCATGACTGAGGTCAAAACCTCTTGGCGAAATGGATATGCATACACATAATTCCCAACATTAATTTATCTCATGAGACCTGTCAATGTATAGAGGTTCTATATAATTTCGGGCCCAATTTTTCACATTTATAAGTCTAATAAATTCATCATAAGGTAAAATGAATAAAAAATACATAATAAACCATTAAAATAATCATACCTGTTAAAATAAAAACACAAAAAATGAAACTATGTTTCCCCATTTCAATAATAGGGATAAATTATCATAACCCATCTAGAGGAAGAATGTGGATGGTTAAATAATACATAGTCATCTTGACAAATAAAAACATATAAAATTACAATACATTCCCCATGTTAGTATAGTATCATATATTCTTTTTAAACTTCCAATAATCCGAGTTATGTAAAATTTGATATTAAAATCTTATAAAAAATGAGTATACATCTTTCTCAATTATAGAAAAACATGATTGTAATAAATCTTGATAAATAAATTGGATTGTTTAAAAATAATATATCCAATGAAGTGAGAAATATTTTCAAAAGGTTTTATGTTTTAGGAATATATATCCCCAAAAAATAATAAGATAATACTAGATAACACAATCAAAGAGTATAATTTGGCCAACTTATAAGAAATAGTTTAAGGGAATGATCAAAATTCAATGAACAAAAACTGATTCATCAAATTGTATTAAATTTCATGAAAAATCAAAATCAACAGCCACATAAAAAAGGTAAAATTATTCTTCTAGTAACACCCATAAAATATATAGTTTATGAAAAAAATATTCATGGTTAGTGAACAATCAATTCAAAGAATATATGGTTCAAAAAATATATTTTGTCTTAAAGAATCATAATTGAGACCAAGAAAACCCTTACGACATGTGAGACACTTTAAAACCCCCTTTAAATAAATATCCTATAATTTAATGAAAAATACCATGATTAATGGATAATTAAAGATATGATACCTAAAATAGGTTGTATATATACCAAAGAGATGAAATTAACTGTATAATACCAAACATGTATCAAAGAGAGGAATTTGATATGAAAGCCCTTACATATTCTTCATAACTTCCACATATTTTATTTAAAATACTATATCAAAAAATTAATATATAATTAACTTAACATATAACATTAATCACATGCATTTTCATTTATATATTTCATAAGTGGACATTCCTTATGTGAATTCTTTTGATTTTCTTCATAGGCCTCATGTAGTTTTGATCGTTTGTACTAGTTTTGTAATACTAAAACTCTAATATTTTAGATTCAAAATTTTATCATTACTATTTCATTAATGTTACTTTGATTTATGATTTATAATCATCTATACTTTTTCAAAATCCTTTCTTTAGTGTTGCAGTTATACTCTTTGAAGATGTAATCGAAAACCAACATGTTTCTGTGATTCTTGGTGATCAATGTCAGTTTTCATTATAAATGAATTAAAAATTGATATAAAATTTAAAAAAAATATTTATACTTTTATATAATATTTTACCAGTGATTAAGTTCCCATAGTCATTCATGATATAAATTGACGGTATTGTTCAGTTTGGTTGATAAATTGTCCCAAACTTGAACATACCTAGATTTAATGAAGGGTTATGAGGCCATTTTGTTGAAATATCATTATAAAATAAAAATAATGATATTATTAACAATTTATTTATAAAATATATACATTTTTTATGGATTTATAAGAAAAAATAATGGATATCGAAATATTAAAATTTTTAAATAGTATATTATCCTCTTAGTAAGCTTATCTTAAATGATTAAATTAATGATGTTCATTTGTTAATAATATCATTAATAGGATATCCTATTTTCATAAAAACATTAATGATATCATAAACATCATATTTGTACCTTAACACAATCCTCATATCCAAGCTCTTATAGAGGTGAATGAAAATGGAATACGTCACTTTGTGGAGGTGGTATTCTGCACAACACTAGAGCAACAATTTTGTTTTTCTTAATGAATGTGGTTTACGAATAAATAATGATAATAAAATTAATATAGTAACATTAAACTATCTAAATTAAAATTAGATAACTATATTAGTGTATATATAATAAAATTTATTGATGATATTTATGGAGAAAACTATGTAGTTGAAAATACTCATGTTGGGGACTTGAATCATCCTTAGAAGTCTAATATAATTTTAAGGGCATGGTATATCTATGTGTGACTAGGGATTAAGTTTAATGGTGATGGTTATATGGTGATTAAAATGGAATAGTTTGAGATATAAATTATAATTTTTGTTGTGTATTTATGTAGTGAATATGTTACCCTTTTTAAGTAAAGGAAAAGATATTTATGAGGGTAACCCTTATATTTTCAATAATGTAACGTTACTATTCCAACAAAAATGGAAACAAAATGTTAAAAAATTAAGATTGTAAAAGGTGTGTGTCGGGAAACACACCTCAATCACTTCTTCATGAGAAACTTTGAGTGAAAAATTTATTTTTATTAGCTTTTTCTCTTTTAACCAAACATACTTTTACCTTGGTAATTAATTTCTAACTTTAGTCATTAATTTTAATGAATAAATTTAAGATTTTCCTTTTTACCTAATTTTATAATTATAATTTAATAATTTAAATCATTTTATAATATAAAATTTACAATGTTGTGATAAGTTAATTTTAAACTAAATACACTTAATCATGAAAATTTTGATTTTTGAGAAATAATGTGTTTGATATCTATATATATATATGTGTGTGTGTGATAAAATAAGCATGGATATTAATATTAATTACATAAATAGATTATCTTTATAAAATTAATAAAGGATATGAGGCTTCTATGGAAATCAAAAAATAAACCACCCTTTAGAAATGAAACATTCCATGAAAAGACTAAAATAGTTTATATATTTTTGTAACATTTTAATTTGTTATAAAAATAATTTCCATAGGTTTTATATGTTCATAGAATATTTTAAAATGGTTAATGTTATTTCTGAAATCCATATTTTATTATTTAAAAGGATATATAAATTTATATTTCTTTTTTATATAATTATGAATTCATTCATATCATATGTTTTTTATGAATCATGTTATTCAACTAAAAATTAAACTATTAAGAAATCAGATCAAAAAATAAAACATTATAAATTTTGATATGAGGAATAAAAAATGAATTTAATTTTTTTTATAATTTCAAATTGAAAAATATGTAAAATATGTTTTTGAATAAAATAATAAAATATAATGAAAAAAGTTTTATTATAAAAATACATTATCAAATATTAACTCTTATTGTTCTTATTTTGATATCATTTATGATGTAATTTTCTATTAAAATTTATTAATATAAAAGATAATTTATCATTAATATTATGTATCTTGAAATAGAAGTGTGTATCACATAAAAGGAAATTTTTATAAAAAACACGTTTCTAAATAAAAAATGATCTTATTAGTCATTTTATGTAAAATAATTGAATTTAATTCATAATAAATGTTGCTTTTATTTTCTATGTACATGTAATTCATAAATAATTTTATCCTATTAATTCATGATACTTTTACATAAGTTTTTTTAATTCTTATAACTAAATATCTTTATTTTATATAAAAATATCGTGGTTTCATTTATTCTTGGCATTGATTGTGAAGAAATATATCAAACAAGTTAACATTTTTAAATATAATCATATATTAGATTTTCATAGTGTAATAAAAGATATAGGTTTTATCATCAAGAATATGTCCACATATGAATAGGTAGAAAATATTGATGATATATGGTTTGAACCTCTGGGTGAATTCCTTTATATCCCATCGTAATAGTATTCAAAGCCCATGTATTTCTATGTTCAAGATTTAAGGTCATATAGTAGGACTAGTCTACGTAGTTTAACATCATAATGTGTGGTTTTTTATGAATTTTAACATTTTTTGACGAGGATATAGGCTTCAAAAATTAATTTCATGCTACTAGGATGTATGTGGAACTAAAGGTGTAAATACCGAGAATCGAGTAAGGAAAACGAATATGGGGGCTTCCCTAATTGGAGTTATTAAGGATATGGATCTTTGAAGGATTATCTCATAAGAAATATGTACCTTTCATAATGATAAGATATGGTTGTTATATTTTACACCAAATAAGGGTCCCAGAAAGAGAGATGTGTTGGGGATAACACCTAAGTAGGAGGACCATGATGGAAGATTAAATTATTCTAATGGAATGATCAAATCTAATCCCTAAGACTATGTGAGTCTTCATCAGTGTGAGAAACAATATATAGTAGAAATTTAATAACATTTTCAAATTTTATTTGGATGGGACTTATATCTATAAAGGTATCCCACGATGATTCTACATCTTAACCACTAATGAATGAGGGAGGTGATATGGAATGTTGGAGTGATACGAAATCCTAGAAGAAGGGTTATTTGATTAATCTAGAAGGGATTTCCTATTCAACTTGGATAAATGGGAAGAAAATAAATCCAACATAAATCTAGGAGAGACAGCTCCCAGATTATCCCAACACATACTAGTTTTTTCAAGTTATTTCATTACTGAGATTTCCCCTATGATTCTACCTATCTAGGAAGAAAATACTAAATCCCTCTTTATCAAGGGGATCCCTGATCAAAAGGTTACATGATGGTGTACATATAGTAATCGTGTATATATTGTGGACTTAGAGGAGTTCTCTTGTAGACTTTGTATTTTTTTTGAGCCTTGTGAAAGAAATATATAAGGATCATTTAGATTGTACATGAAGGGTCTATAGTGAATCTAAATTCCAGGCTGGATGGAAACATTAAGTGGGGAGTAATAATTATTTTAAGAACTCCACATTTTTCATTCGGTATTTTCTTTCAATCATACAACATGTTAAAATGGTGTCCCTCAATGATGAGGCTCCATTACGAAGGCCTTAATATGATATTCCTTTATGTGGGTATCTGAACTGAATTACTTCACGAAGGGCCTTCTTTGTTGAGGTATTCCATTATACCGGACTTCCTTGTTGTTTTGTTTTTATTACTTTTTTATTATTTTTTAGTTGACTAATTAAATAATGGTTTTATGCGATGTTTTATCCATGTATCAAGCTTCAATAATCGTAAAGTCTTATAATTTCATTCTCTAATTTCTATGCTTTCTCTCTCTTATATTCTATACTTATAGAAATTTACCATTCAAACACTCTCACAAAATAGAGGGCCACATGGATGTTCATGAACATTAAAGAGAATATTATATTTTATGATGGTTGAGTGGAATTACTATGGAAAGAGGATTTTTGAAATAGTTCTATGTTATTAGATCAAACTCCATACCATCATTCCACATGAAATAATAGTTTCTAGTTGGTCTAAAAATCATGACATTTCATAAATGACAATTCGATGAAGGTTAATATGATTGTGGATGGATTAATGATATTAGAAACCACACTATATTTTCCAAATTTTATAAATATACAATAATATATAAGAGGATATAAAAATATACATTTTAACCACAAATTAAAATTATATACTAGAGAATGTACATTTCTTGAGAAAAATGTTTTTATGTATATTTTATCTTTATCAAAAAAAATCAAGATACTCATATGTCGGAGGCCATATAAATAATATTTATAACCATAAATGAAAAATCCATATGGGAGATGGTGGTTCATAGACTATTGTTGATATTTTTTGTTGAGGGCCCTGAAAAGAGCTATTTTTTAAAAAATAATGGTTTTTTGAGTTTTTTTATCAGTTTTATGAAGGGAAAAATTAAATGTGGAGGTTAATTTTTTTCAATATGTGTATGAAATAAGGTAGGCCCCTTCCACCTTTCGGTTTAGTTGAAAGGTGGTATGGGGTCTGCTCCCCCCCCCCCCCCCACCACCTTTCCCCGGATTAATGATAAGGAAAAGGCGAGGGGGGTTGCTCCCTCTCACCTAAATACTATGTGAAAGGCGGTATTGGGGATCCTTTTGTCTTTACATTTGGAGAAAGGTGGAAGACCATACCTCCTTTGTTTTAATTACCAAAAAAAGGGTCCCCCATTCTCCACACTTCCAATTTCACCAATTTCTCTACATTCAAGATCTTCTCTCTTAAAAAAGTCCTTCTCATGTGCGGTGGATCTTGTGGTCTAAAATAAGTCCCACTTTTTTAGGAAGCATCATTTAGAGATATTTTTTATTTAATTTAATGTTATTTATTTAGTTAATTGAATTCATTTTAGTTAGTTCTAAATATTACATTTATTATGTACTTTATTTAGTTCAAAATATAATTTATTTATTTAGTAGTTTATTTTTTTATATATAGTTTAAAATAATAGTTATTATTTGTAATGATTTATTATAAATTAAGTAATGAATAACATAGGACTAAACACACTAAAATTTTGGTAGAATTTATAATATCTTGTTATATAAGCAATCAAATACCTTTTTGGATACAAAAAATTATATTTGGCTCTAGAACATATGTACCTATGAGTAGAAACTTTGAAAAAAGTGTTGTGGGCCTGACATAGGTTTACCTAGTACATGATAATGGGTCCTGCTACACTCATGTCTTAACAGTCCTGGGGATATGATTTAGATGATTCATATTTTGTTTATAAAATACAAAAAATAACTCAGAAATGAAAAAATAAAATCAGTATATTTATCAATGATAAAATGATAATTATGATCAAATAAAATGAAATAGACAAGGACAAAGACATTAAAGAATGAATGTTTTTATTATAAATTGAATTATTTTTAGTTAGTTTGAAATTTTTTATTTATTTAGAAGTTTAATTAGTTATATATATTTTAGAAAAAATAGTTTTTATTAGTAAGGATTAATTATAGATTTAATAATGAATAAAATGGGTTTAAAAGATGAATACCCATAATGATTAGCTAATAAGACTTATCACTGATAAAATGAAAATTATGATCCAATAAAATGAAATGGAGAATAACTAACACATTATATAACACATGAATTCTTTACTAAATAAAATAAATACCTTGAAATTTTCAAATATTACATGGTTTGGATGAGATTAGACTAACTTTGAACATGAGGAAAAATCCAACATATTTTTAATTGGCTGTTTAGTAACATCTTCTAAAGGATTGTACTTAACTTTTTAAATTTCAAAATTTTTTGAACTACTATTGATATGTAAGATTAACTCTAGGATATGTAATTAGAAGTCATAAATCTTTTGAAAATTCAAATGATAGGTACATCCATTTAGAATAAGTTATTAAACATATAATTAAAAATAAGCTGGATTTTACCTAATGTCTTAAGTGAGGCTCATCTCATCTAAACCATGTTCTGATAAAAAATATCAAGGTTTTTATTTTATGTTGTAAATAATTAATATATTATTTAATGTGTTTTTCATCTCGATTTCACTTTATATGGTCATAATTATCATTTTATCAATGATAAATAAGTTGATTTTATATTTTCTCTTCTTTTTACCTCAGTTTCCTAAACATTATGTGACTTATATTCTAATAAAATATTATATACTGAAACATTATTAACATATTTTAGGGGTTAAAAAGAAATTATAAAATTTCAGTATAATAAATATTATATGGTCAACCTTAATTGTCAATATTAGTTACACTATCATAGTCTTTATCAAAAAACATCTTTGATGTAGAGAGTCTTGTTTTCCAGCTTGTACTTCTAAGGGAGATTTTTTGAACTAAGAAAGGAGATTCTTATAGTACACAACCATCAAAAGTGGTTAGTGTAGATGATTTTTTAACCCTAGGTGAACTTCAAGACATAATTTGTGGTTCCTCAAATCTGGGACCCGATCAATAGATCAATTCTTTGAGCTATAGAAATTTCTAATTCCCTGAAACATTATAGATTCCATCTTTTCCATTAGTTATTAATGCACAGTGGGTCCAATAAATAAATTTATTTTCCACATTGTCAGGTTATATCATGATGGATATATATGTTCATGACTGTACAACAAAAAATTCTATTTTTACCAAGAAATGGAATTATAAGAGTCATTGAAGAAGGTCTACCCCTATGAAATTGACCCTATTCCAAATGATGTAGAAGAAGAAAAACTAGATGATCTCCAAAATATACATATAAATTTAACTTCCAATGACGATTTTTGTAATGATGAAACAGATGGTGAAAGTTGGTTTGATAAGGAGGAAAAAGAAAATTTTGGGAAGAAAGTTTTAATAAATTCATTATATGCACAGTAATCTCAACCCACAATAAATCATCTACCACTCTTCACATCTTTTTCAGAATTAATGACATGGGTTCATGAATTTGACTAAAATTTTCTCATACCCACAACAGAGTTTCCTAGAGTTATTGTGGATAGGTTTATTGGTCTAGAAAAACCCATATATGTTGGAAGAGATTTTCCAAGTTATGATGCATTAAGAATACAATAGAGAGTTCACATTGAGAGGCGTTGTAGATACATTTTTCAGTAATCATGCCATAAAAATTACCTCATATGGTGTGACTTGTTTAGGGATAATTGTAGATTATTCTTGAGAGTGATTCCAAAAATTTCATTTGGAGGTTGGAGAATCTCAAAGATTGAGGCATCTCATACTTGCATTCATCAAAATATAACACAATATCATACCTCATTAGATGATGAATTTGGGTCATCCAATGTCATAGAGTTTATTAGGACATGCCAATATGTTCCTATAACCCTTGTGAAACATAGGATACAACAAAAATTTGATTATAAGATTTCTTATAATAAGGCATGGATGGAGAAACATAAGGCCATTGTGAAGGTCTATAGTGGTTGGGATGACTCTTATTGGGTGGTTCCACAATTCTTAGCCATAATGAGACACAAAAAAAATGTTTTATACCATATTTCTACTAAAAAAATAAGTGTCTCAGGATAAATAACTTGATTCATCTTGTGTTCAATTTTATTGGTTGTTCATGGAATTTCTCTCATGTATCTTCACATTTCAATTTAGAAAACCATTCATACAGATTGATGGAACTTTTTAATATTGGAAATACAAGGATTTATTGTTGATTATAGCAACCCAATATGGAAACCATTCATCTATTCTTCTTTCCTTTTTCCATTGTGAGGAAGAAAACTATGAATCCTGGAGTTGGTTTTTAGAATGTATCAACAACCATTTCACCCACATTTATGGTGTCTATTTGATATCATATTGGAATCTAGAAATCAATGAGGCAATCAATGCGTATCCTAATACATGGAGACCCCCAAATTTACATCATTAGTCCTAAATAAGAAAAATTTCTAGCATCATGCATAAAACATTCCATAGCGAACCTATGAAGAAGGAAATCACAAGGCTTGGTACAAATTGTCTTTGTTATTTTTTACAATATAAATGTAAAGATAAAATCCGTTTATGTGAAATATAATTACTTATGTGTAGCATATGAGACAGATCAATATATATTTGAAGAATGTTTAGAACAAATCCACAAGGCTAGTCAAGAAGTGTATGATTATATAATGTGGATTCAAAAATAAAAATGGACATTGGAATATGATGATGGAAAATGGTATAGACGCATGACCACAAACATTTTGGGGTGAATCAATGGTATCTTCAATGGGATTTGTATGTTACATATTTATTTCCTTGTTTAGGATAAATTTTATCATGGCATGAAGTACTTCATTGATAGAAAAAACTAGCCTTTGATGGGATTTAGCAGGGGATAAGGTAAAAAATTCACTATCAATTAGATATTTAAAATAATAATGAAGAATATTTTGGTTATCATATATTCCTTTTTCATTGGTAAACACCCTATTGGAAGTTCAAGAGTATTCAAACCCTATCACAAATAGCATCAGGGAAAAAATGGTGGTTTTACTAGAAGCGAGGTAATGTCAATGTGGAAACTTCCAAGCCTTATGGTTTCTAGGCACACACAACACCACAACATGTGCCTTTCTGAATATATAAATAGAATCATATGTTGATCCAATGTAACATATTGACACCCTTACTAACTGTTATGTTGCACAATAGATTCCTATTGTGTGTTTCGATATTTCCCAGTGCCTTAAGACCAACCGATTGTGATACGTGACATCAACTAGTAGCATAAATGACAGAGATAGAAGGTCAACAGGATACGGAATGAGATGGACTAGCCTCAATAACAATGAAAAGATTGAGAAGCACCATATCCCATCAAGAAGGTTATAAACTGAAATGATTCGCTAATATTTTTTGATCATGTTCACACTCTTATCCAAAATGATGTATTGTATCCATTTTGATCTTATCATATTGTAAATTATATGGTGTGAATATAATATCCTTCAGTTTTTATAATTTACTGAAATTTATGAATTATATTAAATATTAAAAAGTTAATTACATCTTTTAAGAAGATTTCATTAAGATACCACTTGAAAATAATCTGGATTTGACCTCAATTTTGAGGTTAAGACCATCTCATCCAAACCATTTTCTATTGAAATATATCAAGGTATTTCATGTATGTTGTAAATAATTCAAGGGAAATGAATAAAGGAACATTGGTAATGGTGAAAACATTGATGGTGATGACACAACCCATCCGATAACAAAGAAGTGGAAAAAAAAGAGAAGAAAGAGATTAAAGATATGAAAGCGATGAAATATAAGAAATCGATGAAAATGAAGAAAGTGAAGAAATAGAATTAGGAAATGAAAGAGAATAAGGTGAAGAAAGGGACGAATGTAAATAGGATGAGACATTAACTCATAATAAATCTATCCATGGCTAAACCATAATGAAAGTATATGAGAAAATAATCATGAAACATTCCATCTTGTGGGATAAGATACATAAATTACCAATTACAACATATTTTTAAATTTTAGAAAGAAAAGAAAAAATGTTTATATATAAAAAATTATATAGAACCATATCTTACAAAAAACCATTCCTAGGTAAAAACATATCTCAAAAACACACTACAATAATAAAATTAGAAACGTGAAGACACACCCTTTTATTTTGGTAAAATGTAAATTCATAAAACAATGTGAATAAAAATGGATTTCCTTATATTCTACAAGTAAAAATAATATGCGGACCATAACATTATATATACTATTTAAAATTAAGACCAATTTCATTTTTTTATATACAGATAGAGGATACTATTTTACTCACTGAGCAGGATGGGAATGTTTCCTTGTTCCTGTTATAGAGTGATGAGGTTTGATAGGTCAGGGTGTGTCGAGCACACCACATTCACCATAAGATGCCTCCACCAGTGATTATACCATACCTACCATGTGATGGATTCAATGGAATTACATTATTTGATTTCTCATTTTAGACCATCACCTTCTTATTTCCCTTCCAGATAGGTGGAGACCATAGACACATACATTACACCTTCCTGAGGGAGAGATGAAGATCACCATTGAGGATGTGGCATTTTTTCTTAGTCTTCATATCCAGGGGAATCCGTTATTGGACCCCTAGTGCATTTTGACCTGAACTTGTTCAGATATTTCTAGTCATTGAGATTTTGTCTGGCCACAAGGATACATATAGAGGGTTGATATCTATGACCTGGCATGAGCGACACTTTTTCCATTTACTGGATAAGGCTGACAAGAAGACTTTCAGGAATCAGGTCCATGCATATATATTTCAGATCCTTGGAGGGACCCTATGCACTAATCAATCGGTTATGCTTGTGTACATGATGTATATAAGTATTCTTGAAGACTTTTATTGGGATGGGACATATAAGTGGGGATTTTCATGCTTCTCTTACACATATAGAGAATTATGCATGAAATAATGTATATACTGCATGGATCTAAGGGGGGTTGCTTCATCCTTATTCAGATGTGGGCATGGGAGATCATCCCCAAACCCTTCCTTGATCATGCTAGTGAGCCGCTACCTATATAATTATTTCATGATTCTCTTCATCAATGCTAGTATGATCATTCATCTATATTGGTTTCTGATTCTACAAGGAGTTATTGAATTTAATTTCTTATTATTTATCACTTTTGATGTTCTATTTTATAGGTGGACTCAGAAAGACAACAATTTCAGTATTTTGAAACACCACATTGGTACATATCATCTCAAGTTTGATAGTATCCTACCTGATAAGGTATGTGTATACAATATTTCATTTTATAAAAAAATTAATAATAGACTCATTTTTTCATTTTAGTTAGGAATTTTTTTTGAAAAATATCTTATGTAGATTTCATGGAAGTCATATTGGTAATTATTGGAACTATTTCCAATATACTGCAATATTGTACATCATAATGATACAGTTGTTGTGACAATCATTCACTTCTATTTTATTGAGTGGAACCATCCTCATAGAGTAATAAGCTAATTTTTTTGTGTTCATCTAATTACATTTTCATCACCACAAGCATAAATGATTCATGACTTGATGCTGCTAGGGAGGAAATATGGGGACTGAGGCCGATGAAATGCCAAATTTTTCAACATATGGGGTAGAAGAGCATAACATCATATCCATGGGGCACCTATGATGTGATTCCATCTTTCATACTAGGTCAATTACGAGCCATGGTATAGACTGAAGTCTATATTGTATATAACCTAATACAGAATAGCTTTTTATGATATTGTAAGTCAAAAAAATTCCATTTATTTGTTTATTAAACTATTTTATAATTCATTTTGAATCTATTTACAGAGTACTCATTCAGAGAAGCATATTCACATGAGTTATCTAGAGGAGGGGGTCACTAGCCTAGTAGTGATCCATGCTATAGCACTGGAACTGAGGCCAGATTATCATACAATTCACAATAGCATATTTGATAATCCACCCCGATGAGTGGTGTTTCCTACAAAGGGAGTGGAGGCTCCTACTTAAGAACCTCCTCCAACAGCTATCGATGCTGATGATCAATAATGACTATGACATTAACCATGTCTTCCATTACATGATCCCACACATCCTCCACTGGCATAGGTCAGACCTCTAGTAGCCTCGCCTCATCCGATTGTGGAAATATATTTGGGGGAATTGGTTCCATATTTTTGGATAGGATATCCTCAATTTTCTCCAAATTGGGGTCCTAATCCTCTACAACCTATATCGTTCCCCAAGGTGATAATGTAGTTCCCTTCTATGACACTAGAGGGAGAAGTATTAGGTGCATAGTTTGACATCCATTGACACCTCCTCCCACTAAAACATATGCAGAGCATGAAATGGTATACATTCCATTATCGGAGTACCAACCCTATCTATGTCATCAGACTCCACCCCATCATAGAGCTTAGTGATCTTGATATTTTCATTATATTCGTAGACCACCATGTGGGACAGAATCTCCCCATTGACATTTATTGTTCTCATTCATGGATTTTTAACTATTGGTGTACGTATATCATAAACATTATTAATGACTTTATTTGGTATGTTTATGTATTTCACATTATGCACAAGTATGAAAAGTAAGAAAAGTTCAAAGATTTTTAGAATGAATTACATAATCAATTGGGAAAAGACATTAAGATTCAGTGGTCAAATTGAGGTGTTGAATACATGAGCAAGAAATTCACTAATCATATGAGAGATTGTGGAATTGTTTATCGATTCGCTCTTAATGGAAAACCATATTTGTATAGGGTATCTAAGATAATGAATCATTCCTGATTGGACATTGTATAATCAATGATGAGTTAGTGTTATCTTGTTATTTCATTATGTGGGTATACTATGAAAATAGTTCCATTCATACTTAACTATTTTTTATCAAATGTGTTCATAAAGGCACTATATGATATATTCCCTGGTAATTTTCCTAAAATATCTTTTATTAATATTTGGGGTTTTGAATCACTTGTATGAGGATTTATTTCAAGTAAACAAAACCCTAAATTAGTTAAATGATTATTTTTTTCTCTCTCAATGAAAACTGTGGGATATTATTTCTAATATCTAATAGAACATAATGTTGTTAAGGATGAAACTAGTATATTCCATGATAATTAATTTATTAATTATGGAGCTAGTGGGGTTAAATATGATCTTTAAGAAGTTAAGGACCAACAAAAAGTTCTCTTGATGTGGATGTTGAGTCAGTTCTATAAAGAGGATGGGAATAATAACTAATTCAAGTTACATAATAACATCAATGATCTATTAGGATTCATCGGGAACCTAATATATATGAATCTATTATTGAAAATGATGATGAATTAATTTTTATATATGATAAACATATAAAATATTAAGATAGCATTGATAGTTTAAATTCTAGGAAATGGTTAAAATCCATAAAATCTAAAATAGACTCCATAAACATAAACCATGTTTAGAACTGGGTGAATGAACATGAAGGGGTGATACCCATAGTATTTTATTCCTATATCCACACTTTCTCCTAAACCTAGCATTAATCATACTACAAGGAATATCTTGGAGACATAAATTATATAAAGGTAGAGACATAAATCCCATTAAGGATGTCATAGGATAAAATTGGATAATATATCATGAGGGTCAATGATCATATAATGAATGCAGTGAGGGAATGATTATAAATAAACACTTAAAACATGGGATAATTGTCAAATAACATAAGACCATAGTAAACATAGGAGGTCATAATGTGTGGAATAAACATATGAAATTTCCTCATAATTACTATATTTATAAATAATAATAATATTATAGTTATAAAAAAATTACAAAAAAGTAGTATTTAACTTAAACAATGATGAATAAAACCATGTATAAGTGATTTATAACAATATTAATATAAATCATATTATAAAAGACCATATATTTATAAATATAAAAATGTGAATTTTTTTTTTGTTGAAAGGCAGAAGGCTCCCTACTACCTTTCGACTGAATCGAAGGGAGGCATGATTCCATCCATATTTTATGAACATATTTAAAAAAATTGACCTACACATTTAATAAAAATCATAGAAATCATAAAAAATTCATGGTTTGTGCCATGCCTAATTCTTACTTTTTCCATATTCTACCTATATTTTCATCCAACTAATGAAACTATTAAGTAATTGTTTTCTCTTTTATAATTTTTCCATACCTCAACAACCTTGAAGGATCAAAACAAATGCTTCCCCTTGGAATGAGTTTCAATCAGAATAAAAATTCATTTATTCTGATAAATAAATTAGTCCAAATAAATTTATATATTGTATACTAGTGTAAAGGTAGGGGTAAACCATTATATAAAGGGTTACAAGCCATTTATTTTTGTATCGAGTTAATTAATTCCTATTTGGTTTTATGATAACTCATAAACTGATAATATAGGAGACCCACTATTTGGATATCAATTACGTTGCAGACAATTCTTGCTTCATGGGCGATTACGGATGAGGTATCTTGAAAATTTAAATTGATACTCCATGGAATAATTACTCATATAATGATAAAATATTCAGGTAGAGGTATAATTTTTTGTATAGATACTAAGGAATTATATTATTCTTATAGTGCCTATTATTTGGTAAATTTAATTTTTAATTTTTTTGTGGTTTTCATAATTTCCCTAAATTTGAGAATTATTCATGTCATTTTTGTTTATAGATAAAATCGATTCAAGGAGGCTCAAATCACTAGAGACAATAATGTTTTATCACTATGATGATGAAAACTTTTTAATTCCTGGCCCATTATATCCTACTACACACCTCAGTACCATCAATTGGTATCAAGTAGATCACTTGTTTTTTAAGACAATAAAATTAAATTAGACATAAATTTATATAGAGGGATTCATTTCTGTACCAACAAAACAGACCACTCATTGATCTGATTTTAGATGACCACATTAAAACAATCATAGATTTTTTTTTGTATAGATACATGGTATAATTATTTTGAAAAAATATTTTATATATGTAAATTTTAACATCGAGGTGGTTGCCTAAAGTTAAATGTACTGACCTCTCCATTTTACAACCAAGTTCTAGCAGGATTCCTATATCTAGAATAGTGAAAGTCGATGTGAAATAATTTACACCAATTTTGGAAATGTATATTTATTTTTTTATGTCAAAAAATTTATGAAGATTGAAAATTGGGTTGGTGGTCAGCTATTGTGGAAGAATATAAAATCAAAAAAGCATAAGAAATAAGATTTTAACAATGATAAGAAAAAATTAAAGTATAAGGATAAGGGAGGGCACTGGATTAACTAGAGGATAATGGAATAAATGAGGGGATATTATTTGGGGATGGCTCTAGCTCTAAACATTAAAAAATAATTTTATAATTTAAAAATGGGAAAATCATATATTTGAATCCACCCATCTCTAGGGCTTCCACGAATCTATTTTCCACATCCTCTCACTTGTGGTTAGATTCACCGATGCCTCCTTCATCCCATGCTATCAATTCCTCCCCATCCTTCACTGTGATACTATCGAACATGGTGTACAAACATAGCCCAACTCTGACACTGCCTCCCACTATTCACCTGACACCACCAATTATGGCTTCCCCACAGATCTTTAATTCTCCCATCTACATAACATGCCAACTCCATTGGAAGACCTAGTGACATGATGTGTGTGTGACCATCCTATGACCATCATACCTCTCTATTAAAATTTCCAATTCCCTGAATGAGTGGCCAACTGGTTAGTCAGGTCTCGTCCAACCTAATAATGGGTCATGTCTAAACAAGGTTTCCCTACATGGGGTCAGTGTGACCCTCGATAGGCCTAGGTGGAGTTATGATCCCAAGAAATAAAATAAAAATCTCCAAGAAATTAATTTTATAACATTTGTTTTTTAAAAATTGTATTAATTAATTAAATATGTTTCTCATAAATTTAAATTTCGAATTAAATAAAATTACTTTTGGGACTAAAAAAATAAAATATTTTAATTTAAACAAATCGTTTAATTTATTTATATTATCTCAAGCTTAATTTTATTTAAATTTAATTTTATCGCTCATTTATTTTATCTATCTACTTTTCAATAGTTGTGACTGGCCTTTTTTGTATGGGTTTTATTTTATTTAATTAATTATTATAAATGCATGGGATGTGTGAACTAATTATTTTTTATTGATGGTATGTAAATAATATTTTCATTTAAAAGTTATAAGACCCTACACATCCATAAATTAATTTTAGTATTTATGTTTTGATTCCTGAGAGCCCCTCTCTTATCCATGAGTATAGTTTAACTATTGTCAATGATGATCTAATATATAGACCATGAAAAGAAGAGGAATGTACTAGTTTTGTGACTTTGGAAACATGGAAACATAAAAACCGGTTCATTTTTCCGCTAAGCCATCTTCCATTATGTTTTACACAAATATCACCCTTTATAGAGATATTGTACGTAATGTGTATCCTCATATCCTATGGAAAGAAATATAATAAAGGGTGAACTCAGATAACCAGTAAGGGTAAATAATGGGAGACACATTAGCATAACATGAGCATAATGGTATGAGAACGTGAGAATAAAAATTTAAATAAAAACCCAAAATACAAAATATCATAATATTGAATCATTATTGGAAGTTCCTAAAACATGAAAAATAAGTAAATTGAAGAACATGGTACATGTGATCATAACATTGGCCAAAGACATGGAATTTTCGGCATACCCATGGCATAGAAAATAATTTCTTATTATTCAAGGCTCACTTCATGGACCATAATAGTAGACAAGGTCCATTATTGGATATATTTCACTCCATGTTCCAGCCTTTTATTACTCAAAAAAGTTCACTTCCCACTACAGACCTATATTGTCACACCCATTTTTTCATGTGTTGGATTTGATTTGGTTCGTTGTAAATACAGATCTTTTCCCTAGGTTTTGGGTGACATAAATGTCTATTTTTGAACTTCCATCTATGTATGATCATCCTACCATGGGTGCGCTATATCTTTTTTGGGAGTTTTTGGAGAAAATCGTGGTTACTTCAAGATTTGGGCCAACGGTGAGCCCATTTTGAGATTTTAAAACCAAATTTTTTTACTTTCAAAACTCCTTCGTTTTTCAACATTTTTTACTTTTTCAACTTACCACTTGGCCTCCCTTGCCTATTCAAACCACCATATCCTTTTTTACCCCCATAGTAATTCATAATCATGGTGGATTTGGGTCATTTCTTCTGGTATTGGGCCACCCTGTGAGCCCATTTATAATTTCTTTTAAAAAATATATTTCCATTATATATTATTCATTTTTGATATGTTATAGTGCTTCCAAATTTGTACCACCCTGAGATTTTATGAGAATCATTATTTGTAATGTCTTTTGTTGTACGCTTCACCAAGATTATCTTGCGCTATACGCAACTCCGTATTAGCTTGTAGTATATGCAACACTATTCTTGGATTGTGATGCACAAAATTTCATGTTCTTTCGAATAAAATTCATTTTACACAACACCAAGTATATATTTTGATCAATGTATAACTAAACTATATTATATGAAACACAAAAGTAAGATTTCCCTATACGAAACCCTGACTTGGCTTCCATTACATGCAAGAGTGACTTTCCTCGATAAAGTGTGTATTGTACGCAATACATAGTTTCACTAAACGAGATATTATTATAATATTTTATGAACTAGCCATTATGAATAGTATTAACTACATT
The DNA here is from genome assembly GCA_963277665.1 of Viscum album. Taxonomy (NCBI): domain Eukaryota; kingdom Viridiplantae; phylum Streptophyta; class Magnoliopsida; order Santalales; family Viscaceae; genus Viscum; species Viscum album. Next base: position 1,401,574,187 of record OY728125.1, read on the forward strand.
TTGAATTTTATAACATTATCATTCATATTACACATTTTCTAGATCATGGTATGAGAACAAAATAATTTTTTTAGGTAAAATAGGTATTTTTCAAAAAATGTAGTTTTGTCTCCTTTTGATGGCGCACCCATTTTAAATATAATTTTTATCAAGTTTATAAGCTCAATTTTAAAAAATAAACTTCTTCTTTTGAATCAATATATAAAAATTTATGTTGGATAAAAATTTGATATTTTTCTGATAACGTTCATATTTTGATGAATAGTAAAAATACGCTAAAGTTTAATTAAAAACAACTTTTTTCATCAAATTAATTTATATGGTTAAATTATAATATTTAATGGTTTTAAAATATAAATAGAATATATTTTTAACATTTAATATAATTCAATTCATTATCATTAATTTTACATTGAATTCATGGGTAAAAACATTTCAATCTTTTGCAATGTTTTAACTTTTAAAACCCATTTTCTCAACAGCAGGATTAATTTTAAATTAATTACTGCAACTTCTGTGTCTTGAGTTTGGAAAAATGGATTCCATATTTGGAATTAGTAGGTCCAAATTATGTTAATAGGTTACTTTTTATTTTTGGTCATTATTAATAGTAACTACGGTAAATTTTATTTACCACAGTTAAAGGTAAATTAGGCAATTAAGGATAACAATAATATTATAAAATTACCCTAACACCTACCAAAATTCTATTGGATGAATAAAATTCGACACATATCACCTAATGGTCGGAAACGATTCTTTTCATGGACTTTTGACCATGAAAGTGATGTAATTATTATTAAAACCAAAGGAAGTGACAACATGTCACTCTCTTATATCTTATAATTATAATAATTTTAATTTAGTAATAAACATTATAAAACATCAAAAATAAATAGTCAATAGAAATATAATATAATTATCTACATCATGTGAATTTATTTTTAATTTTTAAGGATTAAATAATTATCATTAATGGTGACACAATAGTGATGCAGAAATTGTTTATTTAGTGAAAAATCAATAATACAGTTATTATTAAACTAATAGTGACCATAAAAGGAACCAACACCTGAAAAAAAACTTATTGGTCATGTACATGTAAACCATAAGCATACAATGGTAGAATATTGGACCATTTTGAGCCTTATAAAAGCGATTACGACACTTATATTATTTTATTTTAAATGATGTCTAAGTTGTCACCTTCATAATTTAATAAATATAACAATATAAATGTTGTGACTTTAAGATGATAAATTATAGTAAAAGTATTATTATAGAATATAATATATTTATATACATCATAGTTTTTTATTTTTTATTTTTATGCAACAAATAATGATATTAAATAATTATACAAAATGTTGTATTAATTATTTTATTAAGGGAAATATCAAATAAATGGTTTTAAAAATAAGAAAATAAATTTTATATGAACAAATTAATGTGATCCATGAATTTTTTATATTAATAGGACAATTTAGGAATCTATAAAATATTTTTTGTCGAATATATCCTCTGTGTGGACTTTATTTAAATTAAAATAAATGAATAGTTTCAAAATTGACACTATTCTTATTTTATAAAAATAACATATTATTAAATTGTTTAAAAATCACAAAAATATTCAAAAATCATAAATTTAAATTTATGGTGTCGAAACTGTCATAAATGATCCAATTGTGGACAAATTCACCACACATAAAAAATTATTTATAACAATTTAGAATTTAGAATATTATTACCAAAAATAAAATTAAATAGATTAAATAAGGATAAATCAAGTTGATAAGGTTTAAAATAAATTCCCAACATGTCTAAATTTTATTGGTTGATGAGATTACAAATTTATCTCATATCATCTTCAAATTGATTCATTTTTTGAGGTTCTTATGTGGGGTTTGAATTTATTATAAATTAATATTTTTTATGTTTCCAAAGGTGCCCCTCTCCTCCCTTATAAAAGGGAACCTCCTCCTTATCTTATTCACATAATTTCAGCATTAATTCTCGGACAAATCCTATCCATTTCTCTTATCCACTTTTATAGAAACATTCTAGAGGTCCTGATCTTCTTCAAAGACCAATTTTAGTGCCCTAAGAAAAGGTTTAGAAGAGGCACATCGAAGAAGAGGTAATATCCTTCACCAATTCTTTAAAATTTATTTCTTCTTCTAATTCCTCATCATTATTAATTTCATTATAAAGTAATAACATTAGTATCACTTATATAATGATATGTTATTAGAAATATGAAACAACACTATTTCATCTTCTATTCATCCTACGGAAAATTAAATCACTGCACGTGCGTACATACGGAATACCGTCTCCACGCCGTGGTGCAATCTATTTTTCCACCACCACCATACTTGGATGGGTATAATGGTGTAAATAATAAATATATATGGTTATTATAACATCATACTTATTCGGAAATATTATATCATTCAATCTAATTCCATTGAATAATTATGGGAATGATATCGCCGCTCGTTCGTACGTACAGATTACCGTCTCCATGACGCGATGAGATTCATTCTCCATGTTAACCATTCAAGAATGATTATAAAGTATATATAATAAACAATAATGAAAGACCTGAAATAATAATGATACTGTATTTATGTACATATATGTTTTATTTACTTAATTCCATTCATTTCTATAAGGAAACGAAAACAGCGTTCATGCGTACGTACGACCTACCATCTCCATGAACGGTGTATTTCATTACATTTATAGATGTATCATATATATTTATATGCTGAATATATATTATATATAAATCATGTATTAAATTCTAGAATTATGTAAATCAGGTTATAAGTAGTAATATGAAGAACAACAAGTCCAAACACGTACGATAAATGAAACGATTTTACTCAAAACACTGCTTTAACATGGAATTGACAAAAGAACGAGTAATATAAAGTAATAAGTGAATCATATATGATATAAAAAAATATTATTATGATTCTGTTACAAGTTTATAATATGTTTAAACCCACAATATTGGAGTTTCGGACACATACAGAAGAAATTGGACCTAAGGTAAAGGATAATTATTCCAATCTCGTTCTCATCCGAGATTGTTTATTATTAAGTATTTACTAGGGTTATATTTATCATCCACATACATGTCTTCTAAAAATGTTTTCGTAAAATGTTTACTATTCTTCCATGTATGTTTAAAGCCATTTTTACTCTTTGTTGACTGTAACGTCCCGGTTCCGGAAGCCACCCAAAGGGGCCCCGTACCCGGTTGGTCACATGGCCTCAAGCGCATTTCCCCAAATGCCAGAGGATGTTGACTAGCAGCGAGGGCCTTGGGTGTGATAGTGGGAAAACTATGCCCTCATTGGCAGAGTACATAGCGGAAAAGAAAAATAATAAACAATAATGGAAGCAGTAAACAATCCATATACAAATGAACAGCGGAAGACTAAATATGATAAACAGCAGTAGCACATATATAAGGAAATGATGCATGATACATATATGTCCTGGAAAGTAGCCAAACAAGTCACAATGCTGAATACAGTACTAAACCATAGTATAAAAGAAAAAAAGATAAGATGACTCCTCAGCATCGCAAGACTCGGCTTGGTCCCATGCTCTCTAGCTCCAGTGCAATCAAGAACCTGAAGTAGAAGGGAGATTTCCCTTATCTATACTTGCAACAATATCATCTATTTGGGCCCAAAAGTATTACCCAAACTGATTGTGAGACAAAGCCCCAATAGGAAACCACCCAAAGATCTATGCCTAACGGTCAGTGAATATATGGTAGGTAAAAGTGCAGTAACCAATAAATAGTAACAGGAAGTACTCAGTAGCAAACAATCCATAGTCCTAGCATATAATTCACAAACAAGAAAACAACCACTCTAGCAAGTTGAACAATAGGTAATCTCTGGGTAGTTCTCACAGCCTAACCCATATGGTTCAACCTACAATTACTAGCAACACTCTGGGAGGCACACACAAATCTCACCCCCCTGGTTCAGCTAAAGAGTAGACTCTCTAGGGAAGCACTCACTGTCAATTCCCCTTATAGTCTCATATCGTACTAATGGCGCTTTAGGGAAGCACTCAACATCTCATTCCCCCTATGGTCCGTGTCGAGGAACTACAGACACTCTAAGGAAACACTCAACTTCAATTCCCCCTCTGGTCTCACATTGTAAATTAAAGACACTCTTGAGAAGCCCTTACGTCCATTCTCCCTATGGTCTACCACTATAGGTTCTCACAACCCTGTGTAATGTCATTAAGTATAACGTCACGTAATGGCCAAAGTATCCTCAAGACCTACTTGGTTATCAATCTACATCATCTCACCATGGAAGAACAGTCACACCATCCTATAAAAAAGGCATGGAACTGGAAATATCCTAACAGGAAAAGCTAGAAGAAACGGTCATAACAGGAAACAAGCATGGGAAAAACATCCAAAGAACAATAAATTACCCCATTCAAAAGAAAATTCCTCTACACATGAATATTAGCAAATCAGGAAAACAATAAGGGAAAAACAAGTAAAACACAATACTCCGTTCAAGGGTATTGGTGGAATTTGCACAAAATACTCAAAGACATTCTACAAAAAGGCACAATCCACCTACCTCGACGTTAGGAGATCGATATACTCGAACCTCAAAGCTTGAATCACCTTGGAATGTCGTAGATCTAAGAAAACGTCCAAAACTATCAACCCATGATAACTTGAGAAAGAGAAGGAATTGGAAAACTAAGATCTAGGAGAAGTAAGAGATTACCACTGCGGTTCCAACGCAATCAACATCGGTCGATTCGAAGGATAAACAGAGGCTTGGGGGATAGTAGAAGATCTGCGGCTGTACGTAATGCTCTCGGTTGAAGAAGTTGGAGAAAAATATGGTTCTGGTGTTAAGATGCGACCCCGGTCTATTTAATGAAAAAATAAAGTACACGGTGTGTACTTTTTGGAGTACACGGTATGTACTAGGCTTTTTTGTACTCCGCTTTGGGTGGCCTCCATGTCACCCCTACATGGCCATGTGTGTGGAAATGGCACGTCCAACACACCGCCTCGAGCGACATCAATGTTCTTAGCGTGTACTTATGAAGTACACAACGTGTACTTCAAAAATTTCAGAAACTCTTCTTTTCTCAAAAACTCCAGAAAAAAGGAAAACATTCCTGAATAGAAGGTCCGGGTTCTTGCAAACTTCCCCCCTTAAAGAAATTCATCCTTGAATTTCCCTAGAGAGGTATAGATGAAGAAGCTCTGAACAGCTCCGGCCACTGCGATCATATATCGGCCTCCCTCTCCCAAGTCTCGTCTTGTACTCACCTATGCTATTATAGCACCCGTACCAGAGGAACATACCGGCCACGGAGAACCTTCGTACTATGATCGACAATCTGGATAGGATGCTCCTCAAATGATGCATCCTCTTCGAGCTCAACCTCCTTAGGTTGAAAGACATGAGACGGGTCTGAAATGTAACATCGTAGCTGAGAATTGGGGGAGACGACGTTTATAGTCCGGTACACCTGAGGTAACTGCAACCGATATAGAACCAGCCCAACTCTCTCCAACACCTCAAATGGCCCGACGTACCATGGTGAGATCTTACCCTATCTCTGAATCTTCTTATGTCCCAACCTCGGTGCGACATGCCGAAAAACCTGGTCCCCGACCTCGAAATCCATAGGTCCTCTCAACTGATCAGCATAAGACTTCTAACGAGACTGTGTCGTAGCCATCCTCTTCTGAATCAACTCTATTTATTCAGTGGTATCCTAAACAAGTTGAGGTCCCAGCAAAACTACCTCTCCTGCCTCCAGCCAATATAAGGGTGATTGGAATGGCCTACTGTACAAAGCCTCATGAGGTTCTATCTGAAAAGTTTCTTGAAAATATTCTTGTAGGAAAACTCCACAAGAGGTATATGCTTCTCCCAATAACCTCCAAATTCTAGAATTCAAGCTTGAAGCATATCCTCAAGAACCTGTATCGTATGCTCGTACTGGCCATCTATCTGGGGATGGTATACTGTAATCAAAAGTACCAATTTACCCAAAGCCTTCGGAAGCCCCTTCCATAACCAAGAAGTAAAACGTTTATCCATGTCTGAAACAATGGAGTGTCAAACCCCATGAAGACGTACAATCTATCAGATGTACAACCGTCCCAAATCTTCAACATTGAAGGTCTCCTTTATTGGCATAAAGTGACCAACCTTCGTAATCTAATCGATGACAACCCAAAAAACATCATTCCCTCGAGAAGTCCTTGGCAAAACTGTCATGAAGTCCATCACGACATCATTCCACTTCCACTCAATAATGGGCAAGTGCTGTAAAAGACCTACTGGTCGCTGATGTTCCACTTTCACCTGCTGACAAGTGGAACACCTCATGACAAAACCAGCAACATCTCTCTTCATACCTAGCCACCAATACTGATGGTGTAGATCACGATACATCTTGGTTATGCCAGGATGAACTGCCCAAAATGAGGAATGAAAATCCCGCATCAGCTCCTCGCGTATGTTTGATGGCACCCATACGCTTCCCTGGAAACGCAAGATCTCATCCTCACCTACTGTCCATCCAGGAAGAGAGTCCTCTCCTGCACAATATTCCGTAGGACTAGGCCTTCTTATTCTGATAGATGCCTCATCCATACCCGATCAAGAAGTGTAGAGGTAATAGCTAAAGAAGATCGGAAAGTATGCCCCTTTCTGTCGTGCACCTCCAAATGCATCTCAAAGAATAGAGCTATAAGCTTCCTCTCACTACTGGCCTCCTGAACTGGATGTATCTGAGTCCTCCTGCTCAACGCATCAGCCAATGTGTTGCCCTTTCCCAGCGTATAGGCAAGCTCAAAGTTAAAGGATTGAAGATAATTGACCCAGCTATGTGTCTCATATTCAGATCACACTGAGTGAATATGTACCTGAGACTCTAATGGTCAGTAAAAACCACAAAGTGATCTCCCAAAAGATAATGTCTCCAACAGTGTAAGGCATGAACAATAGCTTCCAACTCCAGATCATTCGTCAGGTAGTTCCTCTCATTTGGCCTCAACTGCCGAGACCCATATTCAACGACCCCATCTCCCTGCATAGGCATAGCTCCCAACCCGATACCTGAAGCATCATAGTAAACAGTGTAGCTCTTGCCCGACTCTGGAAAGACTTGTATCGGTGCTGAATTCAACCTCCCTTTCAGTTCCTGAAAGGCTGAATCATAAGAATCTAACCATAAGAACTTCACACCTTTCTTGGTCAGACCTGTCAGTGGTGAAAATAGGCGTGGAAAGTCCCATATGAAGCATTTTTATTATCCAGCCAGCCCTAGAAAACTCTACACCTCAAAGACGTTCTTCAGCTGCTCCCCGAAAACTATTGCTCTCACTTTCTCTGGGTCTACTGATACTCCTGTCTCTGAGATAACATGAACCAAGAAGTGAATCTGATCCATCCAAAAGTGGAATTTCAAGAGCTTGTCATACAACTGATGCCCCTCAATGCACTCAAAATGATCTCAAGATGGGTAGCATGGTCATGTCGAGTGTGAGAGTACACCAAGATAAAGTCCAGGAAGACCACCAAAAAAGAATCTAAGTATGGATGGAACACTCAGTTCATCAGTGCCATAAAAACTATAGGCACGTTCATGAGACCTAATTCCATAACCATATACTCGTGTAGACTATACCTACCCTGGAAAGCTATAGAGGTATATCAGATGGTGTAACGTGAAAATGATGATAATTGGACTTCAAATCGAAATTCAAGAACACTCGGGCTCCTCGATGCTGATTAAAGAGGTCATCAATCCTAGGAAAAGGATATCGGTTCTTGACTGTCAACTGGTTCAGCTTCTGATAATCCACACAAAGCCTATGGGTGTTGTCTACCTTCTTCAAAAACAGGACAGGCGAACCCCAATGAGATATGCTAGGTCGGATGAAACCCTTTGCCTGCACCTCCTCCAACTACTTCTTGATCTCCTGCAACTCAGTTGTATCCATCCTATAATTTGGAATGGACACTGGTGCCGCTCTTGGCGCAATCTCAGTAGAAAATTCTACCTCACGCTCTGGAGGAAAACCTGAAAAGTCCTCTAGAAAGACATTCCTAAAACGATCCACCACTGGAGGAAAGTCTAACTGTGAAGTCCCCTAGTCATCCAGATACAGACTGGAAATCTGAGATGTAACTCTGCCTAGCCCATGAACCTCTGGTCCTACTCTTCTCGCCTGGACATCCCACTCACCCTTATGAAGAAAAGATTCACCCTCCAGTGATATGAAAGTAACCCTGTGACGATAACAGTTGACGACTTCTCGGAAGGGAAAGTGATAGTTCATTCTTATAATGACATCATAGCCTGTTATCTCTATGACATAGAGGTCCCATAAGAAGTGATACCCAGCCACCTCTAGAGGGCACTCCTTGTACTGACGTAGACTAGTCATCCTAGTCCCCAACGGTGTGTATAGTGTCAACATGTTGGCAAAAGAAAAGATACAGAGCCTAAGGCTCTCCACAACAAAAATGGAGATAAAGCTATGTATAGCACCAGTATCAGAAAGAGAAGAAGACAAAACTGAGGATACTAAGATCGTACCTCGAACTGTAAAGGGTTTGGGATCCTGCTTCTGCTGGGTCTGCTCCACTGCAAAATCCTGACCTGTACCACGGTCCTATTACTCTACGTGGCCGCTCTGAGATGATCCATCCTGTTGTCACTGGAAGACTGGTGACTGACCACCTTGGCCTCGACCTCCACCTCAGTCTGAATGGCCATAAGAACTCCAGTTTCCAGAATTGTGAGAAACTAGCAGAACTACTCATGAATGAGGATTCATGGATGAACCTCTGTCACTAGCTGCAGGTCAGAAAACCTGACAGAAGTTGTAGAGACCCGTATCTTGACGTACATTGACATTACATTACTTTTGCGGAATACTTAGTACATAACAAAAACACACACACAAGGATCGTAATAGTTTAGTGTCTTTGGAAACTCGGAACGTAATCTTCTAATCGTGGTGAAATATCTTCAATATCTCCCATAAAGATCTTCCTTTTGTTTACCTAAAACCTTTCTTTATATCCTGGGGAAAAGAAAACATAAAAGGGTGAGCTCAAATGCTCAGTAAGGGTAAACAAAAGAAATATCAATCACATCATATACATAAGCATATAACTTTTGGAAATCTTAACCTGCAAAAGAGATCATAATTTCATAACATGGGGTAAATCATGGCAGTGAAATGTAATCACAATAATCATAACTTAAAACATGGAACTTTGTGGCATACACACATAATCATAGAGAATCATTTCTTGTTAGTCATGACTCATTGCCAAGACTATCTTAGTGGACAAAGTCCCTTTCTGAATCGATCAACCCTCGTTTCAGTCCTGTTTCACTGAACCGGTATAACCTACCATTCCATTCATGTCTATCTCATGAGATATAAAATCTTTACCCAATGCATTGGAGGGAGATATAGGTCCCACCCATCTTATAATGAATCCTTTCTTATGTGTGCCACAAAATCATAAACCATACATCATAGCATAACCCATGTAATAAAAATGGGATTCTTAAACAACATGACATCATAAAACCATTCATATAAGATAAAGGAATTCATAAACATAATTCCATCACAACATAGTCAAATCAATGAATAATAGGGATAAAAATAGAACCCTTTATTATCTTAGATGGAAAATAATTTTGATAAAACACTTGAAATGAATTCTTGAGGAAAATATCCTTTCTTCTTCAAAATCAATTTCTTTTCACAAAACGTCATGCAATTTTAAAAGAAAGAGATTTTATTGAAAATAGTCATGAAATCATTTGGAGGAAGCTTCATGAAAATAAGTCTTTATAAAACCGTAAAAATCCGTTCGTGCCGTATATGTTAAAAAAACATTCTTCGTACTTTTGTCGGAAAAGTCAAAAAGTACCTCGTACGGAAAAACGACAAAAGATTCCTTTCATATTCTTTACTAAAAACTCACCTAAGGGTAAAATTGGATTTAAACTATTGCAAGTGGATGGAAACAATATTACATATTGAGGGAACATGGATGTGGATGATAAAATACACCCCAGTAAATACTTACGAATAAACAATCTCGGATAAAAATGAGATTGTGATATTTCCCTTACCATAGGTCCGATTTGCTTTGTTCGTGTCCGAAGCTCCTGTATAATGGTTTAAATAATGTTATTGACTTATTACAGAATCATATTCATTGTTATGATATCATATATGGTTCACTTATGACATTATATTACCCGTTCTTTTGTAAATTCCATGTTAAAGAAGCGTTTTGGGTAAAATCGTTTCATTTATCGTAGGTGTTTTGACTTGTTGTTCTTGACATCATTATTACTTATATCATGATTTACTTACTTCCAGAATATAAAATATGATTTATATATCATATATATTCAGTATATATATATATATAATAGGTAGATAAATAAAATGAAAAACACCGTTCATGGAGACGGTAGTCCGTACGTACGCATGAACGCTGTTTTCCTTTCCTTATTGTCTTGAAATGGAAGTAAGTAGATGACATACATATGTATATATATACATAAATCCAGTAGCTTTATAATGTCATATATTTCATTATTATTTCTTATATATACATTATAATCATTCTTAAATGGTTAACATGGAGAATGAATCTCATCGCGTCGTGGAGACGGTATTCCGTACGTACGCACGAGCGATGATATCATTTCTATAAATATTGAATTGAATTGGAGTGGATTATACAATATATCAGAATCAATATGATGTTGTAATAACTATGTATAGTTATTCTTTACACCATTATACCCATCCATGTAAGGTGGTGGTGGAAAATAGATTACACCACGGCGTGGAGACGGTATTCCGTACGTACGCACGCGCGGTGATTTCTTTTTCCGTAGGATGGATAGATGGTGAAATAGGGTTGTTTCATACTTATAATAACATATCAGTATATGAGTGATACTGATGTTATTACTTCATAATGAAACAACCTAAGAAGAAGAAGTGGAAGAAGAAATAAAGATGAAAGAATTGGTAACGGTAATTACCTCTTCTTTGAAGCGCCTTTTGGAGACCTCCTCTTAGGGAACTAAAATTGGTCTTTGAGTAAGACCAGAACCTCTAGGATGTTTCTAGGGAAGTGGAGAAGATATTTTGGCAGGGGTTGGCCGAGCGTGAGTGCTCAAATTGGTGTGAGGAGGAGGGGGAGGAGGTGTCCTTTTATAGGGGAGGAGAGGGGCACCTTAGGAATATCTCAAAATATTATTTTATATTAAAGTCAAAATCGGTTTATAATGGTTCCAAAGGGTCTTATTTCGAAGCTAAAGTGGGGATGGGTCGAAATCCCATCAACCAATAGAATTTAGACAAGTTTAGGATATTATTGTAACCTTATCAATTAAATTTAACTCTAAGTTAAATAATTTAACTTTTACCATGTCTTTTTGTTTTCTTTCACTATATGGTTAATAAACTTACTATAACATGCCAAACGAACCCCAAATTGTTTATTATTAATATATATATCCTTATCTAAGTCATTTGGCCGAACCTTAGATTTTTAGGAATACAATAACAATTAATAATATAATATTTTATTTAAAAACTATTTTGTGTCAATTTTGACACTATTTGATATATGATTTTTGTGAAAGTCATAACAGAATTAAATGTTCGAACCAATTTGATTAAATCAACATTAATATATCATAGTAACCTAGAAAATTAGTGTAATTCATAAAAAAGCTCAAATTACATTTATTTTGGTGTTTATAACATCAATTATGTCAATATTTCATTAATAAGATAATTACTACATCATCGTTGTGTCATAAATAAATTAAATTTTTTTATGTCTAAAAATTACAAATAAAATACCATCATGTAGTAAATCTTTTTAGCTTTCTAATGAATATTTACAATTGAATTTATCTTATGTATAACCCCATATTAAAAATGATTTACTTATTAAACTTTGATTTTAACTATTTTAACCCTTCTTTAAATAAATTAATAATAAATGTCCTAATCTAATCCAAGTGGGCCTAAATGGTCATATTTTATTCCTAAGTTTGTTTTTGGTCGAATTACACTTGTCCAATAGAATTAGGACATGTGTTAGGGTAATATTAATATCATATTTACCCTTAGTTACCCTATTTACTATTAACCGCGGTAAAAAAAAGTAAAAAGTTACTATTCACCAAAAAATTATTTTCATCTCATTGAACCACATTTTAGTCCTTGATATTAACCGTGTCTCTCGGATTTTCGAAATTCCATTCACAGAAGCGGTAAAATTAAGTTTTATACAAAATTCATTTTTTAACCTACCACTTAGTAGTTTCACTATTCATCAAAAATTGATGTTTTTCAGAACAATGCCAAAATTTCATCCTAAGCTATATTTCATATTCCAAATTCAAAAATGAAATCTATTTTACCAAATTCATAACATAGAAGTTGCATTAATTAATTTTATAATTAAATCCCGCTGTTAAAACAAATAGCGTGTTTTTTTAAGAAACAATATCTATCAAAAGATTGACACTTGTTTATGTCTACTTTAAATGTGAAATTACATCCAATTACCAACATTATATTAAATTGTAAAAATATATTCTAAATATACTTTAAAACCACTCAAATTAATGATTTATCACTATTAATTATTTCGATTAAAAAAGTTGTTTTTGATTATAATTTAGTAATTTTCACTATTCATCAGAATATGAAAGTTATCCGAAAAGTACCAAAATTTCACCTTAGGCTAAATTCGATACTCTGAATCCAAAAATAAAGTTCATTTTGAAAAATAAGATTTACTGGATTTCAAAAAGTGGTTATTACTATTCATAACGGCTAGTTTTAATAATATTTTTATAGCATATCGTTGTTTAGTGAAACTCGGTATTGCGTATTACACACGCTATCGAGGAAGGTCGCGATTGCGTGTAATGCAAGGCAAGTCAAGGATGCGTGTTGTGCAAGCTCCTTTTGGTGTAGCGTACAACACAAGACATTAATAAAATTAAAAAGAATATTTTTTATAAAATCTTGGGCTGTTACATTCTACCCCCCTTAAAATGAATTTCGCCCTCGAAATTCGTCGGGGTTATAAATGGTTTACTATTCGAAAGTTTCTTTAATAGAAACCCACATCGTAAAAAGGAATATCAAAACCAATCTTTAAAAACCAAAGTATGAAACGTAACGGTTACCCAAATAAACTAATCATTGGGTTTCCACATAGGTGAAAATATGGATATGGAAGAGAAATCTAACCATCATGTTCTGATGGAGAGTGGTAGAGAACATGGCTATGGAAAAGCCAACAGTCACAAATCCATAAATTTGTGACGATCTAAGGTACCATCTGATTCATCAGATATAAGATCACTAGGACAACATTTTTGGTTTTCAAGATCATTTCCCTAAAGTTGAAAATTTGCTTAAAATAAATACTTACTTTATTTTGGTACAATCTCACTTTTGTTCGTGCCTTGAACAATTTCTACTTCATCTCTTAAATAAATGAAGTTGAATTTGTTATTTGTGAAGTGTTAGCAGATTATGTGATAGAATGATGGGTCATTCCATCTGTCTCAAACAAAAGGTTAGAAAAAGTTATTAAATATACATAAGTCATTCTATAGTGAGATTAATCACATATGGTTCCTAAAATGGACTTATACTTCATATATCATACTGCTTAATATAATAACACTAGTTTCTACTAAACAGGGACTTCTTGTAGGTCAGTGGTAGGCGATAAAGGCCAGTCGCACTTCGGTTGTGGGTTCGATTCCTACAGCCTTGTCCGAAGTGATGGGCTGTCGCCCGTCCTGCAGGTTGTCCTTTTTCTAAAACTACGTTACTATAACATCTCATCAATAATATCGAAAATCTTCTATCCTTAAACAATACTAACTTATGTCCAACATAATCCAGTCTAATCTTTAGGCTTATACATAATACTGCAGTCCACTCTCATAATATAGTGACAACGAGTACCAGAGATTTAATACTGTCGTTGATCCCTACATATCATAAGATATATCTTGTTGGTCACATTCCAAACATTCAAAGTCCTTAATCGTGTATTCTCTTGAATACCTTAGTGAAAACATGAGTGCAGTTAAAAGTTAACACTTTCCACATACCAAAATCCTCAAAATTCTATATACTCAAACCATGATATCACTTAGTCCTTATATCAATCATGAGCTCATGAATACTATTAAACATTTCATTTTCTCGTCTTCATTATGCGCATATCATCTTATTTCCAAAAAAAATATCTCAATCACTTTGAATACCACATCAATAAATATTGCAATACTCAATGATACAACATTATTTTGGAATCCCATTACATAAACACTTAATCATTCCACCACATCGTTGTCATATTCAACATTTCCAATAGTGATCGCATGTGATTTCCCTTTGTCCTTTGCCTTCAGTGGTTGCTCATGTTGATCATCACTAACCCTTGGATTAGGGCAATTATTAGCATAATGCCCCATTTCCTTGCACTTGAAGCATTGAAGTGTTGGCGGTGCGTTCTCTGCAGCGTTTGCTTTATTCACATCATTAGAAACCCTTTTTCCATTACTTCGACACTCAGCTGCTCGATGACCTTCTTTTCCACACTTAAAACATTTTCTAGTCCCTTTTACACAATCTCCACCATGCTTATTTCCACACTTTGTGCATAAGGAAACATTCATATTCTTTTCACCATTATTCTGAGATTTCTCCTTGAACTCCATCTTTCGTTTCTTGTCAAAACCATGAGATGGATATGTAACACCAACTTCCATTTCTACCTTGATAGCACAACGCACAATTTCTTCATAGCTACTGAAGTCTCTTATAGCTAATGCCCTTCGAAGACTTGGTTTTAAGCCACAGAAAAATCGATCAACTTTACTTTCAGGTTGGATGATAATTCCAGAAGCATACCTTGCAAGTCTTGTAAAATTTGCTTCATAGGTACCAACAGATTCATCGTCCCTTTGCTTCAGTTCAAGAAACTCTTTCTCCATCTTTGTTCGAAGAATACGAGGGAAGTACTTACTGAAAAACAAGTTCTTGAACTCGTCCCATTCCATGGACTCAATTTCATCTCTTGGCCTCGTATTCTTGATAAGATTCCACCATTGATCAGCTTCACCTTCCAAACGATATACTGCTAAGATGACTTTATCATGTTCAGAACATTGAAGAACTGAAAATATCTTTTCAGTAGTACTGATCCATTGTTCAGCAACTAATGGATCAGTAGACCCACTGAAAGAAGGTGGACGCTGCCTCATGAAGGATTCAACAGAATGTTGCTCCTTCCTTTGCTCGTTTGGAAGTCCTGCATGATTCATAGCTTGAGAAAGTTTTGTGAGCATGGCTACAAGATTTTGCATTCCAGCTCCTATATCGTTTGGTTGCTCAGGGGAACAATCATTGCATTGCCCATCACATTCTGTATTAACACGGTTCCTTCGGGTTCCAGCCATCGTCAAAAACCCCAAAAGAATAGTGTGAGAGGCAAAAATCATGCTAGGGAAAACAACATAATAAAGGGATAGTACCCTCAATATCTAACATCTTAGGTTAAATTCGAAGATCGTTAGCGCAATTCTAGGACTATAACCTATACGTATACTTAACCTTAGAGACATCCCTAGACATACCTTAGAAATATCTCTAGGGATCTCACTAAAGTTCTCGTATCCTAGTTTCCAAAGGTTGACTAAACCTTTCCTCTGATACCAACTGTAGAGACCCGTATCTTGACGTACATTGACATTACATTACTTTTGCGGAATACTTAGTACATAACAAAAACACACACACAAGGATCGTAATAGTTTAGTGTCTTTGGAAACTCGGAACGTAATCTTCTAATCGTGGTGAAATATCTTCAATATCTCCCATAAAGATCTTCCTTTTTTTTACCTAAAACCTTTCTTTATATCCTGGGGAAAAGAAAACATAAAAGGGTGAGCTCAAATGCTCAGTAAGTGTAAACAAAAGAAATATCAATCACATCATATACATAAGCATATAACTTTTGGAAATCTTAACCTGCAAAAGAGATCATAATTTCATAACATGGGGTAAATCATGGCAGTGAAATGTAATCACAATAATCATAACTTAAAACATGGAACTTTGTGGCATACACACATAATCATAGAGAATCATTTCTTGTTAGTCATGACTCATTGCCAAGACTATC
The DNA here is from genome assembly GCA_963277665.1 of Viscum album. Lineage (NCBI taxonomy): Eukaryota > Viridiplantae > Streptophyta > Magnoliopsida > Santalales > Viscaceae > Viscum > Viscum album. Next base: position 1,401,590,503 of record OY728125.1, read on the forward strand.
TTAGTGGACAAAGTCCCTTTCTGAATCGAGCAACCCTCGTTTCAGTCCTGTTTCACTGAACCGGTATAACCTACCATTCCAGTCATGTCTATCTCATGAGATATAAAATCTTTACCCAATGCATTGGAGGGAGATATAGGTCCCACCCATCTTATAATGAATCCTTTCTTATGTGTGCCACAAAATCATAAACCATACATCATAGCATAACCCATGTAATAAAAATGGGATTCTTAAACAACATGACATCATAAAACCATTCATATAAGATAAAGGAATTCATAAACATAATTCCATCACAACATAGTCAAATCAATGAATAATAGGGATAAAAATAGAACCCTTTATTATCTTAGATGGAAAATAATTTTGATAAAACACTTGAAATGAATTCTTGAGGAAAATATCCTTTCTTCTTCAAAATCAATTTCTTTTCACAAAACGTCATGCAATTTTAAAAGAAAGAGATTTTATTGAAAATAGTCATGAAATCATTTGGAGGAAGCTTCATGAAAATAAGTCTTTATAAAACCGTAAAAATCCGTTCGTGCCATATATGTTAAAAAAAACATTCTTCGTACTTTTGTCGGAAAAGTCAAAAAGTACCTCGTACGGAAAAACGACAAAAGATTCCTTTCATATTCTTTACTAAAAACTCACCTAAGGGTAAAATTGGATTTAAACTATTGCAAGTGGATGGAAACAATATTACATATTGAGGGAACATGGATGTGGATGATAAAATACACCCCAGTAAATACTTACGAATAAACAATCTCGGATAAAAATGAGATTGTGATATTTCCCTTACCTTAGGTCCGATTTGCTTTGTTCGTGTCCGAAACTCCTGTATAATGGTTTAAATAATGTTATTGACTTATTACAGAATCATATTCATTGTTATGATATCATATATGGTTCACTTATGACATTATATTACCCGTTCTTTTGTAAATTCCATGTTAAAGAAGCGTTTTGGGTAAAATCGTTTCATTTATCGTAGGTGTTTTGACTTGTTGTTCTTGACATCATTATTACTTATATCATGATTTACTTACTTCCAGAATATAAAATATGATTTATATATCATATATATTCAGTATATATATATATATAATAGGTAGATAAATAAAATGAAAAACACCGTTCATGGAGACGGTAGTCCGTACGTACGCATGAACGTTGTTTTCCTTTCCTTATTGTCTTGAAATGGAAGTAAGTAGATGACATATATATGTATATATATACATAAATCCAGTAGCTTTATAATGTCATATATTTCATTATTATTTCTTATATATACATTATAATCATTCTTAAATGGTTAACATGGAGAATGAATCTCATCGCGTCGTGGAGACGGTATTCCGTACGTACGCACGAGCGATGATATCATTTCTATAAATATTGAATTGGAGTGGAGTGGATTATACAATATATCAGAATCAATATGATGTTGTAATAACTATGTATAGTTATTCTTTACACCATTATACCCATCCATGTAAGGTGGTGGTGGAAAATAGATTACACCACGGCGTGGAGACGGTATTCCGTACGTACGCACGCGCGGTGATTTCTTTTTCCGTAGGATGGATAGATGGTGAAATAGGGTTGTTTCATACTTATAATAACATATCAGTATATGAGTGATACTGATGTTATTACTTCATAATGAAACAACCTAAGAAGAAGAAGTGGAAGAAGAAATAAAGATGAAAGAATTGGTAACGGTAATTACCTCCTCTTTGAAGCGCCTTTTGGAGACCTCCTCTTAGGGAACTAAAATTGGTCTTTGAGTAAGACCAGAACCTCTAGGATGTTGCTAGGGAAGTGGAGAAGATATTTTGGCAGGGGTTGGCCGAGCTTGAGTGCTCAAATTGGTGTGAGGAGGAGGGGGAGGAGGTGTCCTTTTATAGGGGAGGAGAGGGGTACCTTAGGAATATCTCAAAATATTATTTTATATTAAAGTCAAAATCGGTTTATAATGGTTCCAAAGGGTCTTATTTCGAAGCTAAAGTGGGGATGGGTCGAAATCCCATCAACCAATATAATTTAGACAAGTTTAGGATATTATTGTAACCTTATCAATTAAATTTAACTCTAAGTTAAATAATTTAACTTTTACCATGTCTTTTTGTTTTCTTTCACTATATGGTTAATAAACTTACTATAACATGCCAAACGAACCCCAAATTGTTTATTATTAATATATATATCCTTATCTAAGTCATTTGGCCGAACCTTAGATTTTTAGGAATACAATAACAATTAATAATATAATATTTGATTTAAAAACTATTTTGTGTCAATTTTGACACTATTTGATATATGATTTTTGTGAAAGTCATAACAGAATTAAATGTTCGAACCAATTTGATTAAATCAACATTAATATATCATAGTAACCTAGAAAATTAGTGTAATGCATAAAAAAGCTCAAATTACATTTATTTTGGTGTTTATAACATCAATTATGTCAATATTTCATTAATAAGATAATTACTACATCATCGTTGTGTCATAAATAAATTAAATTTTTTTATGTCTAAAAATTACAAATAAAATACCATCATGTAGGAAATCTTTTTAGCTTTCTAATGAATATTTACAATTGAATTTATCTTATGTATAAACCCATATTAAAAATGATTTACTTATTAAACTTTGATTTTAACTATTTTAACCCTTCTTTAAATAAATTAATAATAAATGTCCTAATCTAATCCAAGTGGGCCTAAATGGTCATATTTTATTCCTAAGTTTGTTTTTGGTCGAATTACACTTGTCCAATAGAATTAGGACATGTGTTAGGGTAATATTAATATCATATTTACCCTTAGTTACCCTATTTACTATTAACCGCGGTAAAAAAAAGTAAAAAGTTACTATTCACCAAAAAATTATTTTCATCTCATTGAACCACATTTTAGTCCTTGATATTAACCGTGTCTCTCGGATTTTCGAAATTCCATTCACAGAAGCGGTAAAATTAAGTTTTATACAAAATTCATTTTTTAACCTACCACTTAGTAGTTTCACTATTCATCAAAAATTGATGTTTTTCAGAACAATGCCAAAATTTCATCCTAAGCTATATTTCATATTCCAAATTCAAAAATGAAATCTATTTTACCAAATTCATAACATAGAAGTTGCATTAATTAATTTTATAATGAAATCCCGCTGTTAAAACAAATAGCGTGTTTTTTTAAGAAACAATATCTATCAAAAGATTGACACTTGTTTATGTCTAGTTTAAATGTGAAATTACATCCAATTACCAACATTATATTAAATTGTAAAAATATATTCTAAATATACTTTAAAACCACTCAAATTAATGATTTATCACTATTAATTATTTCGATTAAAAAAGTTGTTTTTGATTATAATTTAGTAATTTTCACTATTCATCAGAATATGAAAGTTATCCGAAAAGTACCAAAATTTCACCTTAGGCTAAATTCGATACTCTGAATCCAAAAATAAAGTTCATTTTGAAAAATAAGATTTACTGGATTTCAAAAAGTGGTTATTACTATTCATAACGGCTAGTTTTAATAATATTTTTATAGCATATCGTTGTTTAGTGAAACTCGGTATTGCGTATTACACACGCTATCGAGGAAGGTCGCGATTGCGTGTAATGCAAGGCAAGTCAAGGATGCGTGTTGTGCAAGCTCCTTTTGGTGTAGCGTACAACACAAGACATTAATAAAATTAAAAAAAATATTTTTTATAAAATCTTGGGCTGTTACAGAAGTGCTAGAGGTGACCCATCTTACTGCAAGATCAGCACTCCACGGGGTCTCTCTGGAACTACGGCCTCGTATGACCAGCTCTTCCATACTGGTAGAATACCACCTAGCCGCCTGAAGATGTGTCTTGCTACCTCAGATCACTTTGTGTAGACTCCCTACGGTGCTTCCTACTATCAGCTGGTGAAGCACTAACTATGGAAGCAAAACCTCCCTGGCTCTCAGCTCCATAATCTCTCAGAATGCGCTCCACAATTTGTGCCTAGTTGACAATGGATGTGATAGAAGTCAGCCTGAAGATATTCACCAGTGAGCGGATCTCCCTTCTGAGACCATACTCAAATGTCCATGACAAGAACAACCCATCTCTGCCCTGTGGGGTGTGAAATGATGAAGCTCGGTGAAACGAGAGTAATATTCCATTACTGAAAGACTAACATACTCTAGACTCATAAACTCCTGGGCTCGGTTAGCCCTCAGCATCTTCGGATAAAAGTATTCATAAAAGATGTGTTGAAACTCCACCCACACCATAGCCTGCTGATGACCTGCCTGTGAGATCACGTCCCACCACCTCTTGGCGGAGTCTCGTAGCATATTTTTAGTGAGCTTAAACCACCTCTCTAGAGGCGTCTCCAGATGCTCGAAGATCGTCATCATGGATTCTAGCTATGACTCAGCAGCTTGCGGTCCTCCTTCCCCTAAGAAGGTGGGGGGATGGTGCTGCTGGAAAACCCGCGTCAAGTCTTCCATAGTCGAGGCAAGAGGTGGAGCTCTCTAGAAGGTCTGCGTCATCCTTATAAATCCTTCCCTAAACTATGCATCGGCACCTGTAACTGGTATAACTGCTGGTGCCAAGGCTCGCATAGCAGGAGGATTTGCAAGAGGTCCATGATCAGCCATATCTAGAATTTGATCACTGCCCTGCAACTCACAGACAACCGGAGGATGTCTCGGTGGCATATCTTTGAAAGGTCAAACGCACACCATAGATTCAGGATTATCAAGGACTGAAAAACTGAATGCACAAGAAGGAACAAGTAAAAGTAGGCATTCAGGTTAAGAAAAACATGACTACACGGCGTGTTCTTTCCCTACATGGCTTGTTCCCTTAGTTCATTCACATGGGCATGTACTTCTACCTACAAGGTTCATGTAACACCCCAAATACACGTTGTGTTGTCCTAACACACGATGTGTACTTGAATCCTCTTCCCTGCCCGAGTCCTTCTACACGGTTAAGCCACATGGCTCTACTAAGACAACACTACACGGTGTGTTCAAGATAGACACGGTGTGTACTAGACATGACTTACATGGCCCGTGTAGTTAGTGACACGGCCTGACACACGGCCAACACTACACGGCGTGTTCTAGATAGACACGGAGTGTACGAGAAAGGGTAACACCAACCCGTGTGGTTCGTGAAACAGACGGGTACCTAGATCAAACTACACGGTGTGTATGATTTAGACACATCGTGGATGTGAAAAGATAACATGACCCATGTTGTTCGTGACAAGGTCAGGGTACCTATTTCATACTACATGACGTGCTAAACTAGTACATGGTGTGTTCATACAAGATTTTTAACCACCCTATGTCCCTTCTCGCACAGTCAGCGACACAGCTATAGACTACACGACGTGTATTCATAAAGTACAAGTCGTATATTCTGGGTTTTTCCAGACAGTAGCCTCAGAAACTGCTCCAGAGCCCAGAAAACACAGAGAACCTACGTCAAGGTGCCAAATTCTGATCCGTGAGATCCCATACTCTCCGTGAATCAATTCTTGGAATCTTATACAAGTTACAAACAAAGTAAACAAGCCAATGATCCACCAAATTCTAGTCCATGAGGGCCCATAACACCTCAAGAGACAAAATCTAGCATTCATTCTGGTAAAACATTACACAGACTATGTTTTAACAAGAATCATATATTTTTATCAAGGCATCTATCACAACAACATGCATTATCTACACAATATATATCACAACAATATGCACTTGATAATGCATCCTAGATGACATAAAAAGAATGCATGACGATGGATTTCTAGCAAGTGCCTATATGATGCATGAGATTGTATACCCTCATCTCATTGGGCTACGACAGAAATAGAACTGCAATAATGTCAAAAATAACATCACAAATCATGTGAATCACTCGAGGTGAAATCAATCAACTGTAAAAATCACAAAACCAGAAATATTTCAATTAATGAGGTAGATTGGCATTTCCCTGTACAGAGGTTAGCTACTCCTAGACACAGCTCATAACCAAGTACCTATTCCAACATATCCCTGCCTAAAGGATCCAAACAATAAGTCAAGAGAATAGAATCTCCTTTGATACCACTTTGTAACGCCCTGGTTCTAGAAGCCACCCAGAGGCACCCCATACCCGGTTGGTCACATGGCCTCAAGCGCATTTCCCCAAACGCCAGAGGCTTCCAGCTAGTAGTGAGGGCCTTGGGTGTGATAGTGGTGAAATTATACCCTCATTGGCAGAGTACACAGCGGAAAAGATACATAATGAACAATAACGGAAGTAGTAAACAATCCATACACAAGTGAACAGGGGAAGACTAGATATGATAAACAACATGAGCACATATATATGGAAATGATGCATGATACAAATATTCCTAGGAAATCAGCCAAACAAGTCACAATGCAAAATATAGTAGTAAACCAAAGTAAAAAAGAAAAACATATAATATGACTCCTCAGCATCACAAGCCTTGGCTTGGTCCCATGCTCTCCAGATCCAGTGCAATCATGAACCAAAAGTAGAAAGAAGCTGTTCCTTATCTGTACATGCAACAATATAATCTTTTTGGGCCCAAAAGCATGACCCAAACAGGGTTTGAGACAAAGTCCCAGTAGGAAACCACCCAAAGCTCTATGCCTAATAGTCAGTGAATTTATTGTAGGTAAAAGTGCAGTAACCAGTAAACAGTAACAGGAAGTACTCAGCAGCAAAAAATCCACAGTCCTAGCATATTAATGTACCAACAAGAAAGCATCCACTCAAGCAAGTAGAACAATAAGTACCCTTTGGGTATTTCTCAGAGCCTTACCCCTATGGTTCAACGTACAAGTACTAGGAACCCTCTGGGAGGCACACATAGTCTAACCCCTACGGTTCAGCTAAAGAATAGACTCTCTGGGGAAGCACTCACTGTCAATTCCCCCTATACTCTCATATCATACTAAAGGAACTCTGGGGAAGCACACAATGTCTAATTCCCCTTGTGTCCTGCGTCGAGGAACTACAGACACTCTGAGGAAGCACTCAACATCAATTCCCCCTAAGGTCTCGCATCGTAAATTAAAGACACTCTGGAGATGCCCTTACGTCCATTCTCCCTATGGTCTACAACACTGGGTTATCACATCCCTGTGTAAAGACAGCAAGTATCTCATCGCACAATGGACAAAGTATCCTCAAGAACTACTTGGCTATCATTCTACAACATCTCAGCATGGAAGAACATTCAAACCATCCTACAAACTAGGCATGGAACTGGAAATATCCTAACATGAAAAACTAGACCAAATGGTCATAACCGGAAACAAACATGGGAAAAACATCCAAAGAACAGTAAATTACCCCATTCACAAGCAAAGTCCTCTACACAAGAATATAAGAAAAGTAGGCAAACAACTTGGGAAAAACAGGAAACATGCAATACCCCATTCAAGGGTATTAGTGGAATTTGCACAAAATACTCAAAGACTTTCTATATAGAGGCAGAAACCACCTACCTCAACGTTAGTAGATCGATATACTCAAACCTTGAAGTGTGAATCTCCTTGGAACTTCATAGATCTAAGAAAATGTCCAAAACGCTCAACCCATGATAACTTGAGAAAGAAGAGGAATTGGAAAACAAAGCTATAGGAGAAGGAATAGCTCAACGCTGCAGTTCCAATGCAATCGAAGGAAGTTGATTTGGATGAAAGACAGAGGCTTAGGGGATCAGAGAAGATCTGTGGCTATAAAGAACGCTCTCAGTCGAAGAAGCTGGAGAAGAAGACGGTTCTGAGGTTAATACGTGACCCCAATCCGTTTAATGAAAAAAAAAGTACACAACGTGTACTTTTGGATTACATGGCATGTACTAGGATTTTATATACTCCTCTTTAGGAGGCCTATAGGTCACCCCTACATGGCCATGTGTGTGGCCATGACACGGCCAGCACATGGCCTCGAGCGGCAACAAAGAACACATCTTGTACTTATAAATTACACAGTGTGTACTTAAAAAGTTTCCAGAAACTCCTCTTTTCTCAAAAACTCCAGAAAAAAGAAAAAACATACCTAAAAAGAAGGTCCGAGTTCTTAAAAACTTACCCTCTTAAATAAATTCATCCCGAAATTTCCCTAGAGAGGCATATATGAAGAAGCCCTGAACAGCTCCAGCCACTGTGATTGTATATCGGCCTCCCTCTCCCAAGTCTTGTCCTATAATCGCTCATGCTACCATAGCACCCATACTAGAGGAACAGACCGGCCACAGAGAACCTTCATACTATGATCGAAAATCCGGATAGGATGCTCCTCAAACAATGCATCCGCTTCGAGCTCAACCTCCTCAGGTTGAAAGACATGAGATGGGTCAGAAAAGTAATGTCAGAGCTGAGAAACGTGGAAGACGTCGTGCATAGCCTGGTAACTCTGAGGTAACTGCAACCGATAGGCAACCAGCCCAACTCTCTCCAACACCTCAAATGGACCGACGTACCATGATGAAAGAATATCCTATCTTATAATCCTCTTGTGTCCCAACCTCGATGCGACACGCAGGAAAACCTGATCCCCGACCTCGAACTCCAGAGGTCGTCTCCGCTGATCAGCATAAGACTTTTGGTGAGACTTTGCTGTAACCATCCACTTCCAGATAAACTATATCTGCTTAGTGGTCTCCTAAACAAGATGAGGTCCCATCAAAGATGCCTCTCCTACCTCCAGCCAACATAAGGGTGATCAACACGGACTACTGTACGAAGCCTCATGAGGTGCCATCTGAATAGTTACTTGAAAACTGTTATTGTAGGAAACTCCACAAGAGTTATATGCTTCTCCCAAAAACCTTCAAAGTCCAGAATGCAAGCTCGGAACATATCCTGAAGCACTCTTATCATACACTCGGACTGGAAATCAGTCTGGGGATGGTATGTTGTTCTCAAAAGTATATGTGTACCCAAAGCCTTCTGAAGCCCCTTCCAGAACCGAGAAGTAAAATGTGCATCCCTATCTGAAACAATAGAGTGTGGAACCCCTTGTAGACATACAATCTCTCAGATGTAAAATAGTCCCAGATCTTCAACACTGAAGGTCTCCTTGATTGGAAGGAATTGAGCAACCTTTGTAAGCCTGTCGATGACAACCCAAACAACATCATTACCTCAAGGAGACCTCAGTAAACCGGTCATGAAGTACATCGCAACATCATTCCACTTACACTTGGGAATGGGTAACTGCTGTAAAGGACCCGATGGTCATTGATGTTCCACTTTCACCTGCTGATAAGTGGAACAACTCATGAAAAAACCATCAACATTTCTCTTCATACCTAGCCACCAATACTGACGGTGTAGATCACGATACATCTTGGTGACGCTAAGATGAACTGCCCAAACTGAGGAATGAAAATCCTGCATCAGCTCCTCATGTTTGTCTACTTCCACCCATACACGTCCCTGGAAATGAAAGATCTCGTCTTCACCTACTATCCTTCTAGGTAGAGGGTCCTCTCCTGACACACTCTCCCACAGGGCTAGGACATCTGAGTCTGATAGCTGCCTCATCCGTACCCGATCAAGAATTTTAGAGGTAAAAACTATAGAAGATAGGAAAGTCTACCCCTATTTGTTGTGCACATCCAAACGCATCTTAGAGAATAAATCCATAGGCTTCCACTCACTGCTGGCCTCTTAAACTACATGTATCTGAGTCCTCCTTATCAACGAATCAGCCACTATGTTTCCCTTTCCCGGCATATAGGCAAGCTCAAAGTCAAAGGACAAATGATACTTGGCCCACCTGCGCTGTCTTAGATTCACATCACGTTGAGTGAATATGTACCTGAGACTCTTGTGGTCGGTGAAAAGCACAAAGTGCTCTCCCAGAAGATAATGTCTCCAATAGTGTAAGGAATGAACAACAGTTACCAACTCCAGATCATGCGTCGGGTAGTTCCTCTCATGTGGCCTCAACTGCCGAGACCTGTACAAAACAACTTCATGATATGGCCAGCACATGGCCTCGAGCGGCATCAAAGTACACAGTGTTTTCTTATAAAGTACACGGCATGTAATTCAAAAATTTCTAGAAACTCCTCTTTTCTCAAAAACTCCAGAAAAAGGAAAAACGTACCTCAAAAGAAGGTCTGGGTTCTTACATTGACTTTGACCACATGGAATGAAAGGAATTTTTCTTTTTTTTACCATACGAGGTGATTTTTGACTTTTCCGGTAAAAGTAAGAGGAGAATGTTTTTTTCTAACTTATATGGAATGAATTGATTTTTATGATTTCATAAAAACTTATTTCTACGAATCATCCTCTACAAGATTTCATGATTATTTTCAACAAAAAAAATATTTTAAAATCGCAGGGCATTTTGGGAGAAGAAAATGATTTTGAAGAAGAAAGGATATTTTCCTCAAGAATTCATTTCAAATTTTTTATCTAAACTATTTTACATCTAAGATGAAATTCTTTAATATGGATATGCTTCATTTATAATGTCCCAATTATTTACATGGTTTTATGTTGTTTATGATGAAATTATATCCATTGTTTTATATGGATTATGTTATGATGTGATGACATATATGAAATCCATTTTATTCATTGGGTTATGATGAATGATTTATGTTTATTTTGTAGAAAATGAAAGAATGATTTCACTATGAGATGGGTGGGACATATATCTCCCTCCAATGCATTGGGTATAGATTTATATCTCATGAGATATACATGGCTGGAATAGAATGTAAAATCTAGTTCAGTAATACATTGTTGGAATAGAAAGTAAACCTGATTCAGTAATGGAATTTGTCCACTATGATGGTCTTGGCAGCAATTCCTTGGATACTATGGAAATCATATCATGTGCTTAATGGTTTTCCACAATTACATGTTTTATTCTCATGCTATTTTATCATGGTTAATGTTCCTTTATGATCTATGCCTTATGCAATGCCACTATTTATGTCATTACTCATGATTTTGTTGTTTTATGTTCATGTTCTTACATTCAAATGTTTATGGATTGTTTTATGTTCTCCATGTTTACCCTTACTGAGCATTTGAGCTCACCCTTTTTATATTTGATTTTCCTCAGGATATAAAGAAAGGTATTAGGTAAGAAAACAAAAGGGTAAGATCTTTATGAGAGATGTTGAATATTTTTCACCATGATTAGAATATTATGTTCCGAGTTTCCAAAGACACTAAACTAATATGGTCTTTGGGTGTCTGTTTTTGTTATATATTAAGTATTCTGAAAAAGTAATATAATGTCCATGTATTTCAAGCTTGGGTATCTACAACATCTCCCTAAAATCCAAGAAACCTAGGTGCACCCCCATGTTCCATTTCCACTCTTTGAAGATCATATTCATCAAGGATTCAGGAGAACTTCCTCAAAGTGTCTCAAATCATCCATATTTGAAGATCTAATTTATTTCTTTCATAAATTGTTATTTTTTTATTTGTTTTACCCCAAATATTATTCCACTGGTTCATCCAGACTTATAGAGCCTCTCCAAGTATATTCAATCCATTCCATTTCTTCTATGTGTGTATATCTAAAGGAAGATGAAGAGTTTTCTCGTTTCCAAGGTGAGATTTCTACTCCTTTCTTCTACCTCATCCTCCTCCTTCCATTATTTTGTAGTTTTATCTCCTCCCCTAATCATTTTTTACATAGTTTTATGTTATCCCATGTTTTTTTATTGGAGTTTTGTTTTTTTTCGGGCTTGAATACATATGTTCAGTGTTTATAAACCATCATATGGTGATATTGGGTATTCATTTCTATTCTGCCAAGGATTTGAGGTAGGATTTCCATTGAACACATCCTTTTTATTTTAGACTCATATTTTCAAGGTATTTTTTCCATATATAAATTCTTATTATTGTTTTATAAGCCTTCAATTACTTTATATGATGTGGAAAGTGGTGTTTATGCCTTATTTTGTGAAAAGTTGTGTTGTTTTGTTTTAAAATTGTAGACCAAGTGTTTGTTTAAATGTTTTATTATCATTCCCACCTTGTTTGAAATGTTTAGAACCTTTTTTAGGTTATTATGAATATGGATCAATATATTGAATAAATTTATGGAATTAAATTGATATTTTTATTCCCTTTTAAGTGTTTAAAATGAATTGGGTTGTTCTAGAGTGCATGCCTTGTGTTAAGGAAATTGACCGGTTGGATTTTATGTGTCAAGTGTGATTTAAAATAATTTTTTTTGGATTTATGAATGCATTGGAAGCAAGAATAATGGTATTTTTTGGTCCTTCAATGTCTTCCCAATGTCATTTTGTTTGTACAAACAAATGGGTTTTCGGTTTATAACTTGTTTTTGGCATGAGTTGCTGAAACATGGCCCCTTTGGCATCCTTATAAAAATTATTGTGCTTTGGATGTGTAACCTGAATATTTTAAGGGATTTCTGAAAAAAAAGTTCTACTGTGAATGGTGTGTATAAACCACTTTATTAAAATTTAAATTTTTACCTTTGGAAAACATTAGTTTTGAGAAAGGCTTAAAGGACTGTTTGGCAACCTCTTGAAAACTGGTGAAATTATTTTTTATGAAAACCTCTTGGGGATGTTTCTCATGACATAGTTTCATGTATATAATAGATCATATTTCTATATAGAGTAATATTTTTTTATCTATTATGAGAGTGCCTTGTGTTGGACTCTTTATGTTCCTTTTGATTAATGGCATGAGATCGGTCCTTGGAGTGACTTAGGGTGATGTCGATTGTGAATTAATATTACATATATGTTGTGATTGGTTACTGGGATGGAATCATTTGGCTCACCCCAATTAGATACTGGAGAAATGGGAACCTTTCTTCTTGAGAGAATATTCTAAGAATGATTACTACACTGGTAGGTTATGGGACTGACTAGGGGCCCATATTAGGTGGATATATTGGGTTTATTTCTATGAGATTTTCTCTCAGTCTGCTTGAGAAAGGATAACCAAGTGTATTGAGCATTTTTATTTTATCATGTGTGACATGTGAGCATGGATGATGTCTCATTTATTGGTATCTTATGTCTTATTCTTTATCTCCTAGGTTCACCCATGTCTATATAGATTTTAGTTGCTTGTAGTTATGAATATGATTCTTTTATATACATATACATTGCCCTTGTTGTGAGATTACTATTGTCCCTTCTTGTGTATTTTTTTCTTGGAAAGTAATGTGCTGGTTTTGATAAGGATTTTGAAAATGTTTTTTAGATGAAAGTATTTTATCTTCTTTGTAATAAAATGAAAATGTAAACATCACTTTCCCGCAGAAAATTCTATTGGAACACACTACTAGAAATTAGATCTTTACCAATGCTTCTATACCAACGGTTTGGCCAAACCATTGGGAAAGGCCCCCAAATTGGCCACTTTTCCCAACGGTTTGGCCAAACCGTTGGGAAAGGTCCCCAAATATGCCACTTTTCCCAACGGATTGGCCAAACCGTTGGGAAAAGTGGGCCAAAATTCAACATCCTACTCAGAATCAAAATCACAACCAAATACCTATACCGACGGTTGTTAAAACCATTGGTATAGGTCTATACCAATGGTTTTAACAACCTTTGGTATAGGTACTTTCATTTTTTATCAGACCTTCGTACCGAGAACATTATATAAATCAAAATTTAAAATATTTATGAGAATACATATATATATTTATGTAATTATGATCACAAAAGTCATGTTAGGTTAGTGGTTGAGTCGTTCAATTATAAACGAGGGGTCCTGGGATCAAATCCCAGCGGATATTTTATTTTTGGAATTTATATACCAACGGTTCCATTACCGTTGGTATAGATTTCATATTACCTATACCAACGGTTTCCAAAAACGTTGGTATAGACCTATCCCAACGGCTTACTTGGCTAAGGTTCTCCAAACCATTGGTATAGGCTATACCAATGGTTTGGAGGCCTATACCAATGGTTCCAAACCATTGGTAAAGGTTAGTTTTCTAGTAGTGACACTAGTTGAGTGAATCTTGTTTTGGAAATGAATAAGGGAATTGGGTCATAAGTTTTTTTGAGTAATCATGTAGAAAACCTTAATTTAATATATTGTAGATAAAAATTTAATTATATGTTTCTTTTATTTTAAATAATTTTTATTGGGGATATATTATCAGGTTAGCCAACTAAATTTTAATAATCACACATATAGTTATTTTTGGGTTTTCCCTTCTACATTTATTAGCTTGATTTCGATCGCATTGAGCGACATGTGATCATTGTGTTGGAGAGTGACTAACGGGGTCACAAGGAGGTAGTTGGTCATTAAGACTAGGTGGTTTAGTTGTATCATTCAGTTGTGCATCAATTTGTTTTGTATACATGATGACCAGTTTAGTTTTTATAAATGTGTATTGGGTTTCCATTGCTTTTTGATATTTTTATTGTTTTTAATTAGGAAAAATCACTCACTATTCTAGTATAATGATTCCCAACACTAGTTTCCAACCCGTGGGGATCGGTAACACCCTTCAGGATATATCAAGAATCGGTTCGTGTTCCCAGTTCAGGATCGACCCAGGCTGGTTCGTGAAAAAATGTTATCAAATTGTATTAGAGGAGGTTGGATCTTAGCAGACCTTTATTTTCAAAGAATAAGTTGTTATTCAGGGATGTCAAAGTAGATGGAGTTATATTTTCAGGACTTCAAGGGTAGGTTCAAAAAGATCATCACGAACTCTTTCTTGTTCTAATCCTCAAGTGTATATGGGTAGTCTGGATTTTTAAGTGTCATTGGACCCTGTTGATTGTTTGGTGATGGGATACAACAGTGGGAGTGGGACTAATAGTATCTGTAAGCTCGCAGGGCCTAGAAAGCCATGTGGAGATGGGTCATGGTCCTATGAAGTCTCTCAATGTTGGTGGTGTTTTTGACATATGGCCTCCAACCATATAGTCAAGTCACCCACTAACACCAGTTAACTTTTTTAGATCTCTTGGACTTTTCATGAATTTGGATTTTTGTTTTGAAAATCCATGTGTGAGAATTGTAAAAATGGGTTTAAATGGAATTGCTGGTTGTTGAAAAGTGTAAAATGGATTTTCATAATTTGTAATGAGGAAGGTTTTGGAATTTTGGGTTTTGGTGAATCAAATTTGTTGATAAAGAGGAAACGATTTAACATGATTGAGATTCCTTAATCTAAACTTATGGTTTGTGAAATGAAATGTTTAGAAATATTAGATTATTTTAAATTGATTCTGAAATTTGTTTTAAAGGGTGTGTTTGGGGCTATTGAAAAGTGTTTGAATCTGATAAATTGGTTTTAGGATTTTTTATTGAGAGGTTGGTGTTGTCCTAAATAAGGGTATTGGACTTTTTTGTTGTTGGATTAAGAAAAGAGTCCTTGGTGATTTTTTTTAAATGTGAAAGGGTTTTTTTAAATAAAATGGTTTTTTGGAAGTCATATAGATTGAAATTGATTGGGTTTTTAGTCAAATGATCCTTGGTGAAGTGTGGGTTGTTTTGTGAAATCAGAAAATGGTTTTTGACTTGGTGATTAGTGTGCCTATATAAGGAACATGAAATTTCAAATGACATTGTTTTATTTTCTGCATTGGTGTTATCATGGGTTCTCACATGCACATTTTTATGGATATATGAATGGTTGTCCGATATGGCATGGTAGTTGTGTGCCCAGGGTGGCATGGAAATGTGCATGTGAGTGAGAGTTTAAGAATCACCATTGGTGAATGTGAAAATCCACCATGTTAATTTGTTTTTAAAAAGTTATTTGCGCTAAAAAATTGTGTTTTTTTCTATAAACTGATGGTTTTTTGTCTTGTTTCTCCTATGTCTCAGAAGCATTGTGTATTTGTTATGATTTGTCATACTCTTATTGTTTCGTGATATGGGATCACGTTGGTGGATTGTTTTTAGGGAAATGGTCAATGGGTTTCTAAATATGTGTTGGATGTTGTCATGTGGTCAAAAATGGTTCTCTATTGGCAAGATTTCTAGATGATCAGCCTAAGGATTCATTCAAAGTGTCAAATCCACAACATTTAATAATGTCTCAGCCCATTTGATTGAATAGATAGATATTTTGTCTCAATTTAAAGTTCCTTTATGTTATTGTGTTTCCCTCAGTTGGGGTAGTTGTGCTCGGTGGGGTTGATGTGTTTCTCTATCTTCCTTGTCCATTCTCCTCTTCATTAGGAGTTATGGATAATGGTTTCATTTATTTATGAGTTGTTGTTTGGGGTAAAAGTGCGTTGTTTGAGGAAGATAGTTCCATGATGTCCCATGATCTATTTTTTTGGATTGGGAGTGTTATTTGTCACCTTTTGGAACTAAGGGGTATATTTCATGTTATGGATTATAAAATCTTGATTGCAAGGTAAGAGATGCTTCATCCATGAGATCTCCAGCCATAGGTCTTGAAGTTAAGCTAGAGCGAAGTCAGGAGTCCCAAGAAAATTGGTATTATTTCAAAGATCGTGCCTCTACCATTGCAGTAATATAGTTCCATTGATTCTTTTACGGATTTAGTGGCCCAATGATTTGGATCCCTTCCCTCACCAATATAAGTATAGGGAGTTTGGATCCTTTCAGAGAGTTTTTGCCGAGTTCTTGTCCCCTCTGTTCGGGAGTAGGGGGTTTAGATTTTCATGTTGTGTTCCCCTTAACATGGGTTCGTATGTTGTTATGGGATAGTTTTGGTAGGAATCTGTGGGAGATACTCATTCATAGTTCATGTTTAATTCTAGTTTGGTCATTGATCGTTGGTTATTAATGGTGGGGAGAACAACCACAGGTCTCTTAGAGCATCCTTCGATGAATTATCGAGTTATTGTTATTTCATAATGGTGGGGAGAATATTCCATAATACATTGGAATATTTTGTTTTCATGAGTTCTATTTGGTTTGGGTGATCATTGGGTTTATGGGGATATGGCCCAATAATCATTTTCTTGTCTTGGTTTTGGAGGTAGTGACTCGATCTTTCTGTTGTTTCTTAGGATATGGTTGTTAGTTTGTGTTTTGGTTGGGTAATAGGATTAAGTTATGTTAGTATGGGATGATATTTCCTTATCTTGATAGGTTGGAATTTGTTGATAATGAATCCTTAGTTGTTGTTCTTTTAGCTGGAAAGTGATATGGCTTTTCAAGGGAAGAAAGCTTTAATGGTGGGGAAAATTGTCACACCTGGTTTTTCATTTATTAGTTTTGATCAGGTTCTTTGGAAATCCTAATAATATTATATGGTTTTCGGTTAGATGAATGTTGATTTTTGAACTTCCTTATATTTTTAATCATCCTACCATGGGTTCACGATAGCTTGTTTGATATTTTTGGGAGAAAATGGTGGTTACTACAAGATTTGGGCCAACTGTGAGCCCATTTTCATATTTCAAAACAATTTTTTATTTTATAACTCCTACTTCTTTCAACATTATTCACTTATAAAACTTCCCACTTGGACACCCAAAACCTATTCAAACCACCATATCCTTTTGGACCCTCTTAGGACTTCGTAATAATGGTTGATTTGGGATATTTATTCAAGTATTGGTCCAGTCCATAATCCAATTTCTATTTATAAAAAAATTAATTTTATATTTTATATTTTATCCATATTTTAATATATTTTGGTAATTCCACATCTAATTTGATCCCAAGAACCCTATTATACCCCCATGTTCCAATTCCCCACTTTCGGGCACATATTCATTAATGATTAGGGTGAAATTCCTTAAGATGTCTTAAATCGTCAGTATTTGAAAAGGTGATTTGTTTCCTTCAAAAATAATTATTTTTTTACTCTATTTACCCAAAGTATTATTCCCCTAGTTCTTCTATAACTAAGGATCCTCTCCTAGAAGTTAAAATTTATTCCATTTCTTCTATGTTTGTATTTCTAAGGGAATACGAAGATTTTTCAAGTTACCAATGTGATATTTCTTCTCATTTCTCCTCCCTCTTCATCCACCTTCCATTATTTCATGGTTTTCACTTTCCCTAGATCATGATCAACCTAGGGTTCATTTATCCCATTATTTTATTGGTTTTTTTTCATTTGGGGATTGACATCATAGGTTTAGGGTTTATAAACCCTCGGATGGTGATATCGAGTGTGCATTTCCATTCTACCAAGGATTTTAGGAAGGTTTCTCATTGCACATGTACTTTTTATTTAAGATTCATCTTTTTTCAAAGTATTTTAACCATCTACACATTCTAATTATTGTTTTATAAGCCTTAAATAACTTTATTTGGTGTGAAATGTGTTGTTTATGCCCTCTTTTGTGATAAGTAGTGTTGTTTTGTTAAAAGTAGTGTTGTTTTGTTGTAAATGTGCAGGCCAAGTGTTCGTTTAAATGTTATGTTAGATTTCACACCTAGTTTGTGATGTTTTGAACCTAGTTTATGGTATTTTGAACAATTCCCAGTATATTGAATTAATTTATGTAATTCCATTGGTACTTTTATTCCTTTTCAAGTGCTTAATATAAATGTTTTTGATCTAAAGTGCAAGCCATGTGTTAGGTAAATTTCCCGGTTAGATTTTATGTGTTAAGTGTGATTTAAAATGATTTTTTGGATTTATAAATGCATGGTAAGCATGAAAAATGGTATTTTTTCTTCTATTTCTTCCCAATGTGTTTTAGGTATTACAAACGAATGGGTTTTTGTTTTATAACATTTGTTTCTCGATTTTCCGGAAAATGGACCGTTTGGCATCCCTATAAAAATGGTTGCCCTTTAGATATGTAACCTGAATGTTTTATGGGATTTATGAAAGTGGTTATCTACTGTAAATGGTGTGTATACACCTCTTTATTAAAATTGAAATTTTTACCTTTTGATAAATTTAGTTTTGAGAAATGCTTAAATTCCCGTTGGCATCCTTGTGAAAAATGGTGAAATTGTTTATTATGAAAATGTCCTATAGATGTTTCTCATGACGTGATTATATGTATATAATGGATCATATTTCCTTACTGAGGAATCTTTTTGATCCATTATGATAGTGCCTCAGGTTTTACTCATTATTTTCCTTTTGATTAATGACATTAGATTGGTCCTTGGAGTGACACGGGGTGATGTCAATTGTGAATTATTATTATTATATATGTTGTGATTGGATACTCGGATTGAATCAGTTGTCTCACCCCCATTAGATACATGATACATGGGAAGATGGATAATTGAGAGAATATTCTAAGAAATATTTCTACATTGGTACGTTATACTACTGACCAGTGGCCCATAGTAGGTGGATATATTGGGTTTATTGCTATGGGATTTTCTCTCGGTGCGCCAAAGAAAGGATGGATGAGCGTATTGAGCATTTTTATTTCATCATGTATGACACATCAATGGGTATGACGTCTCATTTATTGGTATCTTATGGATTATTATTTATCTCCTAGATTCACCCATATCTATTTGGATTTCAGTTGCTTGCAGTGATGAATGTAATGCTTGTATGTACATTTACACTGACCTTATTGTGTGATTACTATGGTGCCTTCTTGTATATTTTTTTCAAGGAAATTAGTGGGCTGTTTTTTATAAGTATTTAAAAAATGGTTATCAAATAAAAGTGGTTTATCTTCTTCGTACAAATCTGAAAATTTAAACATCACTTTCTAGTAGAAAATACTATTGTAACACTAGTTAAATGAATCTAGTTTTCAAAATGAATAAGGTAAATGGTTCATACTTTGTTTTGAGTAATCATGTAAAAAACATTAATTTTATATATTGTAGTTAAAACTTGAAATTGATGTTTCTTTTATTTTAAATAATTTGTATTGGGAATATATTATCAAGATATCCTACTATGATTTAATACTCAAATATATAGTTATTTTTGTTTTTATCCCTTGTGTAGGTTTCAGCTTGAGTTCGATCACCTTGAGAGAAATGTGATCATTGTGTTGGAGAGTGACCAGAGGGGTCACATGGAGGTAGTTGGTCATCATTACTGGTGTTTTTTAGTTTTATAGTTTGGTTGTATATAAAATTTTGTCATAAACATGATGACTAGTTCAGTTTTTATAAATGTGTATTGGGCTGTTCATTTCATTATATTGTTTATTTTATTATTTATAATTGCAAAGAATCATTCCCTTTCCTACTCTAATGATACCTGACACTAGTTTACAAACTGTGGGGATTAGGAATGCCCTTCGGGAAAATCCACTGATCGGTTCAGGTTCTGGGATTGGGATCGACCTAGTCTGGTTCATGATAAAATGGTATCAAATCATAACATAAGAGGTTGGCTCTTAGTATACCTTTCTTTTTAGAGCACCATTTGTTATTTGGGGACATCAAGGTAGATGGAGTATGATTTTCAGGACTTTAGGGGTAGTTTTGGGAATATTTTCATGAATACATTCTCTTTCCGATCCATGGGTGTCCATGGGAAGTCTTGTTTTATTAGTGTATTTGGTACTTGTTGATAGTTTGGTGTTGGGATACAACAAGGGGAGTTAGACTAATTTTCTCCATGAACTCATAGGGGCTGGAAAGCCATGTGGAGATGGGGAATTATCCTAAGAAGTCTCTTTGTGTTGGTGGGGTGTTTGACATATGGATTCCAACCATATGGTCAAGTCACCCATCAACACTAGTTCCCTTTTTGGCTCTGTAGGACATTTCTTGAATTCAGAATTTTGGTTTGAAAATACTTGTATAAGAATTTTGAAAATGGGTCTTAAAGGAATGATTTGTTTCTGTATAGTGTATTATGGGATTGAGATTCTTTAATCTCAACATACAGTTTGTTGAAATGAAATGTTTGTAAAGATTAAACTATTTTAAAGTGATTCTAAACATTATTTTAAATGGTGTGTTTTGAGCTATTGAAATTTGTTTGAGTCTGATGAATTGGCTTTGGAAATTTTTTTTGAGAGGTTGGTGCTGTCCTGAAAAAGGTTTTCAGCCTTTTTGGCTATCATATTAGGAAAATAGACCATGCATATTTTTCTAAATGGGAAAGGACATTTTAGAAAAGATTTATTTTTGGAATTCATATTAAATAAAATTGATTGGGGTTTTAATCAAATTTTCATTGATGAAGTTTGGATTGTTTTTTTATATTTGAAAATGGTATTTGACTTGGTGATTAGTGTGCCTTTGGAAGGCATGTGACATTTCAAATGATATTTTCTTGTTTTTGCCTTTGGTGGTTTCATGGGTTCTCACATGAAAGGTTTTATAGATATATGGATGGATGGATGGAATTTCATGGTGTTTGGGTTCCCAAGGTGCACAAAAATGTTAATGTGAATGAGACTTGATGAAACACCATTTGTGAATGTGAAAATCCACCAGGTCAATTAGTTTTTCAAAAGTGTTTTCAGCTAGAAAAAATTGTGCTTTTTGTTATAAACTGATTGTTATGTGTCTTGTTGTTTTTATTTTAGAGAATATTTGTGTATTTGGTATGCATCCTTGTGATCTAGAAGTAATACACTTATTATGTATTGAGATGGCGTCTTGCTGGTTGATCGGTATAGGGGAAATGGTTAGTGGGTTTCTTAAAGATGTGTTGGATGTTGTGATGTGTCCATGAATGGTTCTCCATTGGAAATATTTCTATATGATATACTTAAGGTTTCATTAAAAAGGTTAAATCCACCTATTCAAATTATGCCTCATCCCATTTTATTTAATAGAGAGATATTTGGGATCGATTTAGGGTGACCTTACATTATGGTGTTTCTATCTGTTGGGTAAGTTGTGCTCAGTGAGGTTGATGTGTTTCTATATGTTCATTGTTAATTCTCCACCTCTTTTAAAGTGAGGGAGAATGGTTTCATGTATTTATGAGTTCTCATTTGGTGTAAAAGTGTGTTTTTTTGAGGAAGAGGGTTTCAAGGTGTCCCTTGATCTGTTGTTTTGGCTTGGGATTGTTTTCTGTCACCCTGTGGAACTTAGGGGAAGAGTTCAAGTTTTGGATTATCAAATCTTAACTGTGAGGTAGGAGATGATTTATCTATCAAAGATTCACCCATAGGTCTCAGAGTGAAGTTGGTGCGTATTCATGTGTCCCAGGACTGTGGGTAGTTTTTCGAAGGGTGTCCCTCTACTATTGTAGCGAGGTAGTTCCTTTAATTCTTTTATGGTTTTATTGTCCCAATGATTTGGTTCCCTTCCTTCCCCGCCCTATGTGGTTGGGGTTTTGATTCATGCAGAGAGTGTAGGCCCAACCCTTGTCCCCTATATTCGGGGGTGGGGGGTTTAAATTATCATGTTGTGTTCCTCTTAAAATGGGTATTAGGTTGTTATAGAAGATTTATGGTGGGACTATATGGGAAAAACTCATTCTTAGTTCATGTTTAATTCACGTTTGGTCATTGATCGTTGGTTCTTAATGTTGGAGAGAATCACCACAGGTATCATAGAGTTTCCTCCTAAGAATTTGTCAAGTGATAGTTATTTCTTAATAGTGGGGATTCCATTATAAACTCACTTGTAATATTAGGTTTTTGTGAGTTCTCTTTAGTTTGGATGATATTTGGGTTCATGGGGAGGATGTCCAACTATCTAGTTCTTGTCTTGGTTTTGGAGGTAGTGACTCGATCTTTCAGTTGTTTCTCAGTATATGGTTGTGAGTTGGTGTTTTGGTTGGGCAAGAGGCTTAGGTTTTGTTAGTGGGGGATGATATGTAATTTTCTTTAGTCGAAATGTGTAGATAATGAACCCATAGGTGTTGTTCTTTCATCTCAAATGTTTTATGGCTTTTCGAGGGTGGAAAGCGTTAATGGTGGGAAGAATTGTCACACTCAGATTTTGATATATTTGATTTGATCCAGTTCATTTGAAATCATGATCCTATTCTAGGGTTTTTGGTTATATGAATGTTTATTTTTAAACACCCATCTATTTCTAATCATCCTACCATGGCTCCTTGATAGCTTGATTGTGATTTTTGGAGAAAATGGTGGTTACATTAAGATTTGGTCTAACCGTGAGCCCATTTTCATATTTAAATACAAAATTTTGTTCTCTTACAACACCTTATTTTTTCAACATTTTTCACTTATTCAATATCCCACTTGGCCACCCCTAACCTATTCAAAGCACCAAATATTTTCCCCCCTTAGAAATTTAAAATCATGGTTGACTTGGGCTATTTATTCAGGTATTGTGCCATCTTAGGATTCCATTTCTGATTTTAAAAAAATAATTTTTTTCTTTTATATATTTTTAATTTTTTAATATTTTTTTGATTCAATCTCTCACATGATCCCAAGAACCCTACACAAACCCCCATGTTCCATTTCCCCTCTTTGGAGCTCATATTCCTTGGGTATTAGGGAGAACATCCTCAAGATGTCTCAAATCATCTAGATTTGAATAGATGAATTGTTTAATTTATAAATCATTATTTTATTACTCTATTTCCCCAAAACATTCTTCCCATTGTTCTCTCAGACCGAAGGATCCTCTAAAAAGAGTTACAATCCATTCCCATTCATTTGTGTCTATAGATATAAGGGAATACAAGGATTTTTCTGGTTACCAAGGTGAGATTTCATCTCCTTTCTCCACCCTCTTCCTCCTCCTTCCATTATGTCTTGGTTTTATCTTCTCCCATAATCATTCTAGACCTAGGTTTCAGTTATACTGTGATTTTTTATGTGTTTTTTTGGTTGGTCGTCATACATTTAGGGTTTATAAACCCTTGGATGGTGATATCAGGTGTGTGTTTCCATTCTGCCAAGGATTTGAGGTAGGTTACCCATTGCACATTTCCTTTTTGTTTCTAATTCATCTTGTTCATGGTATTTTAACCCTATGAAAATTCAGAATATATTTTTATAATCCTTAAATAAATTTATTTGGTGTGCCAAGTGGTGTTTATGCCTTTTTTTGTGAAAAGTAATGTTGTTTTGTTATAAAATTGTAGACAAAGTGTTTGTTTAAATGTTATGTTACCTTGCACACCTAGTTTGTCAAGTTTAGAACCTACTTTAGGGTATTTTGAACATGGTTTAGTAGATTTAATAAATTTATGATATTAAATTGGTATTTTTATTCCTCTTCAAGTACCTAAAATTAATTGTGTTGTTACAGAGTGCATTCCATGTGTACTGTAAATTACCCAGTTGGCTTTTATACTATAAGTGTGATTTTTAATAATTTTTTTGATTTATAATTGCTTTAGAAGCATGAAAATTTATATTTTTGGGTCATTCTATATCTTTCCAATGTGTTTACAAACAAATTGGTTTTTGTTTTATAACATGTTTTGGCATGAGTTGCTAGAAAATGGCCCGTTTATCATCCTTATAAAAATTGTTGTGATTTGGATGTGTAACCTGAATGTTTTAAGGGATTTATGAAAGTGGTTTCTTGATTTAAATGGTGTGTATACACCTCCTTATTAAAAGGGAAATTTTTTACCTTAGGAAAAAATTTGTTTTGAGAAATGCTTAAAGGACTGTTTGGAAACCTTGTGGAAAATGATGAAATTTTTTTTTATAAAAAACCTCATGTTGATATTTCTCATTCCATACATATATGTATATAATAGATGGGATTTCCTTACTATGAAACCCTTTTGATCCATTATTAGTGTTCCTAGGGTTGGAATTTTTATCTTCCTTTTGATTAATGGCATGAGATCGATCCTTGGAGTGACTCGAGGTGATGTGTTTTAATGACCCAAAGCTTGATATACATAAACATTACATTAATTTTGCGGAATTCTTAATAAATGAAAAAATAGATGCCCAAAGTCCGTATTAGTTTAGTGTCTTTGGAAACTCAGAACATAATCTTCTAATCATGGTTAAAGATCTTCAACCTCTCCCATAAATATATTCCCCTTTCATTTTATTACCTAAAACCTTTCATTATATCCTGGGGAAAAGAAAACATAAAAAGGGTGAGCTTAAATGCTTAGTAAGGGTAAACATGGAAAACATAAAACAATCCCTAAACATTTGAATGTAAGAACATGAACATAAAACATCAAAATCATGAGTATTGACATAAATATTGGAAGTGCAGAAGGCATAGATCATAAAGGAATGTTAACAATGATAAAATATCATGGGAATAAAACATTTAACTATGGAAACCATTAAGTACATGTTATGATTTCCATAGTATCCAAGGCATTTCTGCCAAGACCATCATAGTGGACAAAGTCCATTACTGAACCTGGTTTACTTGCCATTATAGCTCGGTATTACTGAATTGGATTCACTTGTCATTCAAGCAATGTTTATCTCATGAGATATAAATGATTACCCAATGCATTTGAGGTAGATATAGGTCCCACCCATCCAATAATTAAATCATTCTTCCATGTGCCACAAAATAAACCTAAATCATTCATCATAACCCAAAGAATAATATGGGTTTCATAAACACTATCCCATCATAACATAATCCATATAAAATAAATGGATATCATTTCATCATAAGAAAAATGAAACCCTATGAAAAATAGATACATTATACTTGAAATATAAACATATTAAATAATGCCATCTTAGATAGAAAATGGTTTTGATAAAACACTTGAAATGAATTCTTGAGGAAAATATCATTTCTTCTTCAAAAACATTTTCTTTTCACAAAATTGCATGCAATTCTAAAATAAAAAAATTGTGTTGAAAATAATCATGAAATATTGTAGAGTAATCATAATGAAAATAAGGTGTTATTAAACTTTAAAAATCTGTTCATGCCATATAAGTTAAAAAAACATTATCCACGTACTTTTAACAAAAAATTAAAAAAGTACCATGTATGGTAAAAAAAGAAAGATTCCTTCCATAACACAAAGTAAAAGTCAAAGAGGGGTAAACATGACTTTACAAATACATGGAGCCATATTAAACACTTTATGAAAAACATTTTATGGACATGGATGAAAAATATACCCAAGTAAAAACTTAAGTATAAGTAATCTCGGATAAAAATGAAATTGAAAAATTATCCCTTAACTTATGTCCAATTTCTTCCGTATGTGTATGAGAATCCTATATAGTGGGTTTAAACATATTATTAACTTGTAACAAAACCATAATAATATATATGATATCATATATGATTCACTTACGATATTATATTACCCGTTCATTTGTCAATTCCATGTTAAAGCATCATTTTGGGTAAAATCATTTCATTTATCGTCCTTGTTTTGACTCGTAATTATTCATATGATTACTTAGATCCTGATTACTTACTTATAGAATGTATAACATTATTTATATATAATATATATTCAGAATATACATATATATAACAGATCTATAAATGGAAAGAAATACACCATTCATGGAGACGGTAGGTCGTACGTACGCATGAACGCTATTTTCGTTTCCCTATTAATTAGAATGGAAGTAAGTAGATAACCTATAAATAAATCCAGTATAATTAATATGTCATATATTTCATGATTATTTATTATATAGACTTTATAATCATTCTTGAATGGTTAACTTGGAGAATGAATCTCATCGCCTCGTGGAGACGGTAATCCGTACGTAAGCACGAGCAAAGATATCGTTCCCATAATTATTGAATGGAATTAGAATGGATGATATAATATATCATAATTAGTATCATGTTATAATAACCATATATATTTATTATTTACACAATTATACCCATCCAAGTAAGGTGGTGGTGGAAAAACAGATTACACCACGGCGTGGAGATGGTATTCTGTACGTACGCATGCGCGGTGATTTCGTTTTCCGTAGGATGGATAGAAGGTGAAATAGGGTTGGTTAATATTTATAATAACATATAATTAAATGGGTAATACATATTTTATTACTTTATTATGAAAAAATAATAGGAAGTATAAGAATAAATTAATTTGAAAGAATCGGTAAAGGATATAACCTCTTCTTCGACGCGCCTCTTCTAAACATCCTCTTAGGGCACTAAAGTTGGTCTTTTAAGAAGACCAGGACCTCAAGTATGTTTATAGGGAAGTGTAGAAGAGAAATTGGTGGGGTTTGGCCCTGATTTAAGGCTCAAAGTGTGGTGAATAGTAGAGGGAGGAGGTGCCCTTTTATAAGGGAGGAGAGGGGCACTTTTGGAAACCTCTAAAATATTAATTTATAATAAACTCAAAACCCACTTAAAAACCTCACAAAATGACTCAAATATGAATATGAGATGAAATAGAGTTGTAATCGCATCATCCAGTAAAATCTTAACATGTTGGGAATTTATTTTAAACCTTATCAACTTGATTTATCCTTATTAATCTATTTAATTTTATTTGTCATAATAATATTCTAAATTTTACATTGTTATAAATATTTACTTATGAGTTATTAATTGTCCATAACTGGATATTTTATGAAATTTTAGACCATATTAGTTTCAATTTATATTTTTAAATATTTTTTTTGATTTTTAAACAATTTAATAATATGTTATTTTTATACTTTAACAATAGTGTCAATTTTGACACTATTCATTTATTTGAATTTAAATAAACTCCACACAGAGGATATATTCAAAAAAAATATTTAATATATTCCTAACATTTCATATTCGTCTAAAAAATTTATGGAGCACATTAATTTGTTTATATAACATTTATTTTAATATTTTTAAAGTCATTTATTTGATATTTCCATTAATAAAATAATTACTACTACATTTTTGTATAATTATTTAATATAATTATTTGTTGCATAAAAATTAAAAAAAATACTATGATGCAGATAAAACTAATATATTCAACAATAATACTTTAACTAGAATTTATCATCTTAAAATCACAACATTTAAATTGTTATATTTATTAAATCATTAAGGTGACAACTTTGATATCATTTAAATTAAAATAATATAAGTGTCATAATCTAGTTTATAATGCTCCAAATCTTAAAATATTAGACCATTGGATGGTTATGGTTTACATGTACACAACCAATAAGTTTTAGTCAGGTTTGTGTGCCTTTTATGGTCACTATTAGTATAATAAAAACTGTATTAGTGATTTTTCACTAAACAAACAATTTATGCATTACTATTGTGTCACCATTAATGATAAATATTTAATCACTAAAAATTATAAATAAATTAAATTTCTGGTGGGTATTTATATTTGAATTTTTAATAAATCTATCACTAAATTAAACTTATTACACTTATAAGATATAAAAGAGTGACATGTTGTCACTTTCATTGGTTTTAATAATAATTATATAATTTTCATGGTCAAAAGTCCATGAAATGGATCTATTCTGACCCTTAGGCGATATAGGTTGACTTTTATTCATCCAATATAATTTTGGAAGGTTTTAGGGTAATTTTATAATATTATTTTTACACTTAATTACTAGATTTACCTTTACCTATGGTAAATAAAATTTACCGTAGAAACTATTCATAATGCCCAAAAATAAAAAGTAGCCTATTAAAATAATTTGGACCTACTTAATCAAAATATGGAATACATTTTTCTAAATTAAAGACACATAAGATGCAATAATTATTTTAAAATTAAACTCATTGTCGAAAAAATGTGTTTTTATTTAAAACATTGCAAAAGATTGAAATGTTTTTACCTATGAATTCAATGTAAAATTAATGATAATGACATAAATTATATTAAATGGTGAAAATATATTCTATTTATACTTTAAAAACATTAAATATTATAATTTAACCGTATGAAATCTTGATGAAAAAAGTTGTTTTTAATTAAAATTTAGGGTATTTTTACTATTCATCAAAATATGAAAGTTAACAAAAAAAATAATAATAAATTATCCAAAGTTAATTTTTATATAATTATTGAAATGAATATGTTTATTTGGTCAAATTTAACTTATAAACGTGTCAAAAACTACATTTAAAGTATGTGTGCCATCAAAAGGCGGCAAAACTGCATTATTTAAAAAAAAACTTATTTTACCCGAAAAATTTATTTTTGTATGCATACCATGTTCAATAACATGTTTAAGATGAATTATAATGTTATAAATATCAAAATGTGATTGATAATATTCATAACGGCTAGTTCATAACAATATACCATTGTTTTGTGAAACTCAGTATTGCGTACAGCACACGCTATCGAGGAAGGTCGCTCTGCGTGCAACACAAGCCATTAATATTGTTGCCTATACTAAAAACTAATAAGGTGTTGCATATAGCTCAAGATAATATTGGCGTAACATACAACACAAGACATCAAAGAAATAAAAAAAATATTTCTCATAATATTTCGGGGTGTTACATGTCTATTGTAAATTATTATTATATATATGTTGTGATTGGATGCTCAGATAGAATTGGTTGAATCACCTCCATTAGCTACTTGATACATGGGAACTTGGATTATTTGGAGAATATTCTAAGAATGATTTATACACTGGTAGGTTATGGTACTGACCAGGGGTGCATAATAGGTGGATATATTGGGTTTATTACTATGGGATTTTCCCTCGGCCTGCCTAAGAAAGGATTGCTGAGTGTATTGATCATTTGGATTTCATCATGCGTGAAATATTAATGGGGATTAGGTCTGATGTATTGTTACCTTCTAGATTATTCTTGATGTAATAGGTTCACCCGTATCTATTTGTACTTCAGTTTCTTACAGTGATGAATACGATTCTTGTATGTACATTTACATTACCCTTATTGTGTAATTAAAATCATGCCTTCATGTGTATTATTTTTTTTGGAAATTGATTGGATGGTTTTGATAAGGATTATAAAAATGGTTTTCAAATAAAATTGTTTTATCCTCTTTGTACAAATCTGAAAATGTAAATATCACTTTCCCCTTGAAAATTCTATTAGAAAACTAGTTGAATGAATACAGTTTTGGAAATTAATAAGGGAAATTAGTTGTACTTTATTTTGAGTAATCATATAGAAACCCATACTTTTATATATTTTAGTTTAATCATTAAATTGATGTTTCTTTTATTTTTTATAATTTCCATTGGGAATAGATTATCAGGCTAGCCTACTAAGTTTTAATACTTGCTCCTAAAGCTATTTTTGTTTTCAGACCTTGTATAGGTTTCAACTTGAGTTCAACCACCTTGAACGATGTGTGATTGTTATGTTGGAGAGTGGTCAGGGAGGCCATATGGAGTTATTTTTTTGTTAGGTATGGTTGGTTTAGTTGTATTTTTTGTTGTACATCATTTTTTATTATATACATGGTGATTATTTCAGTTTTAATAAATGTTTATTGATCTATCTATTTCATTCCTTTGTTTTTTTATTGTTTATAATTGGGAGAAATCGCTCCCTTGTCTACTATAATGATTCTCCACACTATTTTCCATCCCATGAGGATTGGGAATGCCATTCGGGACATGAAACAGATCTGTTTGGGTTCCCAGTTCGAGATCAAACCATGCTGCTTCAGTACATATGTTATTAACCTGATTTCACTTCCCATTCAAGTATAATAAATCCCAGGAGATATAAATATTTAACCAATTTATAAGAGGGAGATATAGGTCCCACTAATCACCTAATGAAAACCATTTTTATGTGTTCCAAAAGATCATAAACATTGATTATACCATAATCGATGAAATGAAACAGGTATAATAAACATTTCATCATATCATAACTTGTGGAAAAGATACAAGTTTCTTAATCATTTCATCATAGCATAACCCATGAAAAGAAGCAGGATTCATAAGAATATATCCCATGGAAGAGAAATGGGTTTCCTAAAAATCATGTCATTACAATATAAACCATTAAAATAAATAATATGAATAAGGCCTTTTTATTATATCCCTAACAATGAATGATTGACACCAATGAATTTCATCTAAAAAATAAAATAATTTTGAATGGCTTGTTCAAAACATTTCTTGATGAAAATATACATTCCACTTTGAAAACATTTTTTAAAACATAAAACATTTTGAAAACATTATTCTTTTAAAATAACATGGAAAAGTTAAATTTTAATATTAAAATAAGTGAATGTTCATGATGTTGGAATATTCAATTCATTTTTTACACAAAAACATGTGGGTTTCCTGCACATTTTTGGTAAAAGTCATATTGTCATTTTTTTTAAAAATGATATGAAGATTTCATCAAAACATTTATATAAATAAGTATTTCATGGGTAGAAATTTATTTTAATTATAATAATAGGGTAATAAAAAATCAAAACATTTTTGTAAAATAATTTGAAAACCTTTTTAGAAAACATGGTTTTTAAATAAAACATATTTCCTATTAAAGAGAAAAATAATGTTGTATTATCTTAAAAATATTTTCTCATTTATGTTAAGTAAAAAAGAGTGTAAAAATGGTAAAATTACATGAATATATATTGAATAATTAAATGAAAATAAAATTCATGATAATTTTTGAGAGATGTATCATAATATTTCATCAATGGAAGAATAATCATAAACAATCCTAATAAAAGATGAGATTGTAGAAATAAACTCTTTTCACATTGGTAACATTGAATTATAATAATCATGAGAGAATAAAATTACATAAATCTTAAAATATAATGATAATATTTATATACCTAATATTACATGTTAAAGGGCTAGTATATACACCTTGTATAAGATTATAGTTGGATAACATAAAATGTGTCCCAAAGAAGGTAAATTGAGACATAATTACCATACCTTAAGTGTTGTCTCACAGTGTACTCATTCAAACCTCATTTATAAAAAATATATTTTTACTATACATATATCATATAACTATATTCATATATATAATACCATAGATTATTTACTTATGACTTTATATTACTTGTATTTTAACAATTGGATGATAATGTAACTTTTCATGTAATAACCACTTTGTTTTTCATAAATGTTTTGATTCGTTTTATTTTTGTTTCTTTTACCTTAATCATGATTTATTATTCTCAAAAATGTTTAACATGATATCAATATCTTGTATATTCAGAATATATATGAATTTTTTAATAATTTATAAAAGTTATAAATAAGAAATGAAATACACCATTCATGTTGACGATAGGTCATACATACACATTAAAAAACTATCAAAATGGTCAAATTAGAACCTCACACATTATAATGTTGAAATATATCCATAAAATGGGTTTTTGGATAAGTTGTGGTCATTTTGACAACTTATTTTTTATATTTAACCACTAAGTAATCTTGTTTTTACCTTAATAGATGTAATTATATTTTAATTACTTTCACTAAATAATTTTTTAAAAAATTAAGTTGAAATGATTATACATTATAAATTATTATTATTAAAAATTAAGAATTCATTCTCAAAATTCTAATCAAATAAGTGGAAAATTTTAATTTAAAATGAATCCCATCGACGTTTCTAGAAAACACATTTTTAAAGAGAAAATTGACAAAAGTTTTCAAAGTTTTTATATTCAATCTCAGTATAAAATTGATAAAAATGAACTAAATTGGATTAATATATTTAGAATTTAAATAAATAAAATTTAAAAAAAAATAATGTACTTTAACTTTATAAAAAAAATAACCTAGAAGGAAATATTCAATTAATGTCATAAAAGAATATTCTTTAGAAAATGTTATTCCCAAAAACATATTAGTACTTTACAAAAAATATTTTAATATATATATGGTTACTTTATTTATATCCTTTTTAATTAATATTTAAAAATTATTTATTACTATTCATTTTTATATTTTTAACTGCTAGGTTACAATGAACACATATAAATGACTATATTAATAACATATTGAGGTTTTGTTAAAACTTAGTGTCATGTGTCACTCAAGATAACTGAGTGTTTCATATAGTTCAATATAACCCAAGGATTCTTATAACACAATATTGAATTGGTGTTCCATGTAACACAATCCACTAATGAAGTTTATTTTATTTGAGTGAAGAAGTTCATAAAAACTCGGGGTGTTAAATTCTACCCCCTTAAAAAGAATTTCGACCTTAAAGTTCATCACTATGACACAAAGTAATGAGGGTAATTTTGATTAATTATATCCTCTATTTTCTATGTAGCTTACTCAAAATATTGGTTTCACCATAAAACTTTGACTAGGTGTGTGGCCAGGTTTCATATAACATTCTCTGTACGATCCATAATTTCCATCGGTTTTTTCTCATAAGAAAGATCATGCACCAAAGGTATAACCTAGGATTTTATTACTTGTGATGTATTAGGTATATACTTCCTCGAGAGAGATACATGGAACACATAGACTTATAGAGGTTTGGTGGATGCACTTAGTGATATACTACCATTCTGATATAATAAATAATTTTGAATGGACCAATATAACTAGGGCTTAATTTCCCTTTCTTCATGAATCTCATAATGTTCTTCCATGAAGAAATTTTTTGAAAATCCTTATCACCAAATTAAAATTCTATATCACATTAATTATTATCAATATAACATTTCTACCAGATTTTATCAACCTTTATATGATACTGAATATCTATATCCTTCTCTACCATTTCATCAACTATCTTTGGACTCAAAATCCTTCTTTATCCAAATTTAATCAAACATGTTTTAGTTCTACAGTTATTTCCATATAGGGATTCATAAGGATCTATATGAGTTCTTTAGTTAGTGATATTTTTGTAAGAAAACTCAACTATAGAAATGTTTTTATCCCAAAAAACATTGAAATCCAAGGATTAAGATCTCAACATATCCTTAGGGGATTTAATTTTTATTTCATACTGACCATCCATCTGAGGATGATTATAATAGCTAAAACATAATTATGTATCAAGGTCATGTTGAAACCTTCTCTAGAACATTGCAATAAACATCGAATCATGATCACATACAATGGAATGTGGTAATCCATACAAACTTACCACCTCCATAATGGATATCCTGAAAATATGATCTATAGACAAGTATTCTCTGATAGCATTGAGGTGTGTCGAATTGGTTAGGTGGTCTACTACAACCTATAAAGAATTATTCTGTTTATATATTTTGGGGAGCCAAATGAAAAAAATAGACAGTGATGTTATCCCATTTCCATTTTGGTTTCTTTAATGGATGTGACATCCTCTTAGACTTGTGTCTTTCATCCTTAACTTGTTTTCATACCAAAAACCGATATACAAACTCTACAATATCTATCTTCATTCAGTCCCATAAGAAGTATTATTTCCAATATCTATACATCATCAAATTTCCAGGATGAAAATATAATGAGGAACTATTAGATTCTTATAAAAAATCCTTCTTCAAGCCTGCTATGGTTATCATCCCATCATGATTATGGTTAACACATAGGAACATTTTTAACCTTCATTTATTGCTCCAAATATTCCTTCTCACCTATTTTGTCTTCACATGGATTTATGGTTGAAAATTCAGTTAATAAAGATAATATTTCATCCCATCATATGGTATTTATAGACCCATATATTTAAAATCCCTAAATATTTGATCTTTTTTATCCTCATTATATATAATATAACATGATCCTTTTAACTCAAATAATTGGCCACCATTTTCTCTTTCCTAGGAAGGTAATGTATTGATAAGTCATAGTCTGTTATCACCGTTAACCATATTCTTCAGTCTATGTTCAAAATATTTTGTGTGAATATATATTTTAAACTTTTATGATTGGTATATATATCACACATTTCTCAATAAAGATAATTAATCTATATCTTTAATTCAATAATTATCATAGCTAACTCCAAAGAATGAGTTGGGTAGTTTTCTCATGAACCTTCAATTTTTGTGAGGTATAAGCTATAACCAGAAAATTATTCCTAAGACCACATCCCAGTCCCTTCTTGGATGCATCACTATAGATTAAAAACTCTTCTCCCCTATATGTTAATGTTATCACATGTGCGATGACTAACCTTCTATTCAGTTCCATAAAATTTTCCTCAAATTCATCTATCTAGAGGAGTATTTATCCATTCCAAGAAAACTTGGTAAGAGGACTAGATGGTCATGAATATTATCCACAGAACATTGATAATATCGATATAAAACAAATAAAACAATAGATATATATCGTTGTGGTTGGTCGAGGATAACATTCAATAGCATTTTCCTTTGATGGATTTACTAATACACCCTCTCCCGAGATTAGTTGACCGAAAATGAAACGTTTTTCTATTAAAATTGACACATTTTAAAATTCTCATATAGTATGTATACAATTTGGGTGTTTAATGCATTTATAAAATGGTATTCATTATATTAATTTCTCTTTCAATGAGGAATAATATCATCTATAAATAATACCACAAACTAATCAAGGTAATCACTAAATAATCTACTCATTAAATCCATTAAGATATCCGGGGAGTCAGTAAGACCTAAAGGAATCCCTATATATTCATAGTTTCCATAAATTGTATGGAATTACATCTTGGGAATATCCTTATTCTAAAACCTCAACTTATGATATGATTAATGAATTCAAATATTGGAAAAGTATTGAGATCAGCGCAACAGATTAAATAAGTCATCAAGATGGGGAAGTGGACACTTGTTCTTAGGTGCGATTTTGTATATATCCAGATAATAAATAAAGAGTAATATTGATCCATATTTATTTTTTAAAACAAATAGATGCACCCCAAGGTGACACACCTGGCCATATGATTAAATTATCACAGTTTTCTTTGAGTTTCTTCTTCAATTTCAGAAAATCAATTGGGGACTTTCTATAGGGAGTCTCTAAAATTACTATGGAACCAGGTATGAGTTCTATTGAGAAATCAACATCATATTTTGGTGTAATGATATGAAAATATTCTGGATAGAACTCAATAAATTATTGAATAATATGTGAAAGAGCGTTGTCGTGGGCGCCCCAAAATGATTAATGTGATTTTGGGGTTCTTAGGTGCATCAGAGTGGCTGACCATGGTCGTCTCTCAAAGGAGGAACTGAATTTAACAACTTATTAAAGGTATTCTAAAAAAAATAAAAAAAAATAGAATAAAAACACTACATTAGGGTATGGGGGTTGGTTATAGTTTAGTAATCTAGAATAATTTTTGATGGAAGAAGATTGTATTTTTCTTTATTTTTAGTTTTGGAATGAAGTTCGATTAAAATGACACAACAAAAAGATATTTTTTAGACAATATTTAAAAGACATAATCGATCTAACTCTACCTATTAATTTACTTATTAATCATCATCATTTAAATAAATATCCACTTAATTATGATCCCCTAATTTGTTACCCCTCGAACCCTACAAGAGTTAACTTAACCACAAAGATGGAATTACTTAAACCCTAGGCTAGCTTCGGAACACACAATCACAGCACCCTGCATTGATTGTTGTTCTAAGGTTAGATTATGGTCAGTGGTTAATTAGAGAACATATCCATTCTGGAAATGAGTATAAATTATGTTTAGGGATTATATTTGAACTCTACAAATTTATCCTGTGTGGTCTTGTATTACCGATTAAGATTGCGCTCTCACAATTTACACAAAATCCCGACCTCGCGTGTTTTTGTATTAATTGTTCAATTGCTTGATTAGTTTCTTACAATTTAAATACACAATTCATGAATCATATTAAGTGAATTACATTATCTCAATAATTCAAAATAATTAAATGAAGAGGGTAGAAGATAGATCGATTAATAAAAGACTACTCTTCCAGGGGTGGCGTAATCATCATAGAAGCGTTTTGCATGTGCAAAAGATTATAATGGGTATAACCCAATAATTCTTATACTCAAGAATTACAGCCCAAATATGAAGATTAATAGAAGAATAAATTTAAACAAAACAGAATAAAATAGAATAAATAAAAGAAGAACAATGATGTTTATTACACAAACAAAATCATTACAACATGAAGGAGATGAAGAAGGCTACGTCGAAGGGATCCTTTCTTCAAGAGATATCCTTATTGAAATGGCTGGATAATTTGAGTGGATCCACTTATCCTCTGCCATAAACTTCCCAAATGCATTTCCCAATCCCTCCAAATGAGAAAAACTCCAATTTATAGAGGGGAGGGGAGGAGAGGTTACAAGTGGTTTCAAGTGTGAATGTGGAAATTCGGCCAAATATTTTATTCCAACTTAAACCAACCATTTTACCACAAAAATACGTGAATTGGCCTGCATTCCTGAAGTATAATATGTGAGGATATAGGTCCTCTATCTCCTCTGACAGTTTGGGCTTATTCCAGGCCCATATGAAGGAGTTATGGCCGAAATACAGAAGCTCTTCCATTCTGGCGAGTCCAGCCCAACTTTGACTTCATGGCCCATTTTCAACAACAAAATTCACTCTTTAGCTTTAGTGTCCTGAATAATAGTTGTATATAATTATTTTATTAACAATGTTACAAAATTTTAAATTCAAATAATAAATATAAAAATATTTATCTTCGAAATACTACAGTGAACTATAAATGGTAAAACTAAAATTTTCATCAAATATTCAAATGAATGATCTAATCCCAAATACTTTCTAATTAAACATATTTAACACAATGTGAGGAAATTATATCATTTATTATCAATAAAATATTCAATAAAATAGTGTTTTATCAACTCCCCCACACTTACCCGTTTTCACTCCTGAGCAAAACCTCATATCAAGTAAATATCAATATCAAATCAAAACCACTTTTAAAACAAATATCCTTGAGATCAATAAATTTCGCACCAAGAATCAAAAGATATCATGCCTCATAAAAAACTTTATTTCAAGTTCTCCATTTATATCATTCAATACATTTCCACTTCATTTATCCTCCCATGCACAAAACACTTACCTCGCTTGAATTTTCTCTCATCACTCAAATATCAATTTTTTGCAATGTCTTTCTCATCCAAACTCATACAAGGGTCACCATAAGCTTGATAGATTCCTACATCGCTACCCGATGTGATTCAAGGACATATGTTTATCATGAGGACTTTTCAGGGTTGTTTGGTGGCTTTCGGTTGGTAGGATTTAGATGTGAAAAATTCTGAGGCTGAATAAGGAGGGCTTAACTCTTTTTGTAAAAAAATTGCATTAATCTAATTTTTACTTAAATATGGTCTCCTTGTTAATCCCTATAGTATCAATTCAGCTGCATCATCATGAAAAGTAATGAAAAGTTTACACCATTTGTCATTTCATCATAAAAATTATCAATCTTTTTCAAACATGATTTTCTTGAAAGCTCTAGATAGGCACATCTTTCCACCTCAATTAGAAGCTTCAGAAAAGGCACAATTTCCAATATAAATACTTTCTTCAGCATTAAACACATCTCTTCAGAATTTAATTTTCCACCCAAAGTATCAAAAAATGTGGTAGCACAACACAAGACAGCTTCCCCCACACTTAAGCTCAACTAGATTATGCAATTTCACTTCAAGAGTTGGTTGGATAGGGGAAATTGGCTTTTTATGTGGCTAACCTAACAGGCTGTGCATGGCTTCTAAGGGATAAAAGGATTTAATATTCAAGGTAGGCCATTATAAAAAAGGATTCTTTGAAATAGGGGCTTTAATACCAAACAAATGCCTCAATCATTTAAACATAAGTACCTCAAACCCTCATGTTTTGACATGAATAGATCAAATTCTGGTTAAATCAATCATGGATTAGTTCTCTCAAGAAGTGAGGTGAATGTAAAGAATATGAAAATAATGGTTTAGAATCCTCACAGGAAAGTGATTTCAAATATAAAGACAGTGAGATGTGGCATGGGATTCAAAATTCAGTGTACTTTTCATGAAATTACTAAATATTTGAACTTGAAACAAAGTTATTTCAGCATTAATTTAAGCTTAGATTCAAGGGATAAATTGTTTCACTTATTGATATGGATTTAAAAATGGTGATGAGAATCATTTCAGCTCAAAAGTTTCAAAAAAAACACAGAAAATTGTAAAATAAACAGACAATATTTGAAAAACACACAATTTTTTGGGTTTTTTTAAACAGGAAAACAATTGAAATTACTAAACTAAAAGGTTCCCTCCCCCACACTTAAAATATTGCATTGTTATCAATGTGAATCCATGAGATGATATATGCACATAAAATGCAGAATTTTTAAAAAGGAAAAATAATATAAAAGTGAAAGGGTTAGGAAGAGCCTGATGTGCTCAAGTGATGATGGGGTCATGTAGTGTGATAAAATCCACTGCATCAGTAGGATGTCCCTCAATGTATCTCTTAAAACATTTCCCATTTACTATAAAGCTCCTTCCAGTGTCCTCTTGTGTGATCTCCACTGCACCATAAGGAAAAACATTAGATACAATATAAGGACCTAACCATCTGGAATGCAACTTACCAGGCATCAGCTTCAGTCGTGAACTGTAGAGAAGGACTTTCTATCCAACATGAAACTCCCTTTGTTGGATCATTCAATCATGATCTGCTTTTAATCCTTCCTTATAGAGCCTTGAGTTCTCATATGATGACAGTAGAATCTCCTCAAGCTCTTGAATTTGCAACTTCCGTTGAATTCCAGCTTGGGCCAAATCCATGTTGCATTTCTTTATAGCCCAATATGCCTGATGCTCAACTTCCACTGGAAGATGACATGCTTTCCCAAACACAATCTGAAATGGGGACATACCAATGGGTGTCTTGTATGCTGTCCTATAAGCCCACAATTCATCATCCAAGCGCTTGCTCCAATCCTTCCTATTTGGCTGCACAGTTTTCTCCAAAATTTATTTCAACTCACGATTTGAAACCTCATCCTGGCCATTTGTTTGGGGGTGGTATGGTATTGATGTTTTGTGTGTCACCCCATACTTTCAAAGGAGGGAAGAAAAATTCCTATTGCAAAAGTGTGTCCCTTGGTCACTTATGATGGCCTTTGGTACTCCAAACCTACAGAAAATTTGAGCCTTGAAAAAATCCACTACAACATGAGAATCGTTAGTCCTGGTGGCCTTGGGTTCCACCCATTTACTCACATAATCAACAGTAACCAAAATATACAAAAATCCAAATGAACTAGGAAAAGGACCCATAAAATCAATTCCCCATACATAAAAAATCTCACCAAATAGTATGGGTTGTTGGGGCATCTCATGTATCCTAGAAATGTTCCCAGTGTGTTTGAAACAAGAGCATGACTTACAAAACACATGGGCATCATGGAATAAACTAGGCCAATATAATCTAGAGTCCAAAACATTCCTAGCTATCTTTTGGGGTCCAGAGTGTCCACCACAAGCAAGTGTATGACAGAAATGCAAAACCGACTCAAACTCACGATCAGGAACACACCTCCTAATAACTTGATCACTACACATGTGCCAGAGGTATGGATCATCCCAAACATAAAATATTGACTCACTCCTTAATTTTTGGACTTGATGTTTCTTTAAATTTGCATGGATTTCAGAGGCAACAAGGTAGTTAACTAAATCTGCATACTAAGGATGAGTACCTGAGATATAATAAAGATGATCAACGAGGAAAGTGTCCCGAAGTGGTACCTGATCCAAGGTGTCATCCACTAGTGTGTGAGTAAGCCTACTCATGTGGTCCTACACAAAGTTTTCTGACGCCTTTTTTTCCTTTATCTCGATGTCAAACTCTTGAAGAATGAGCATCCAACGGATAAGTCATGGCTTTGCATCTGGCTTCTTCAAGAGGTACCTCAGAGCTGCATGGTCTGAAAAAACAACTACTTTAGAGCCCAATAAATATGAACGGAATTTATCTAAAGAAAATATGATAGCAAGAAACTCCTTTTCTATGGTAGTGTAGTTTTATTGGGCTGAATCCAATGTCCTTGATACATAGGCAATCACATGTGAACGTCCTTCCACCCTCTGAGATAAGACAACTCCAAACGCGAAGTTGGAGGCGTCACACATAAGGTCAAAAGGAATCTCCCACCGTGGGGGATGTATGATTGGTGGAGTGTTCAGACACTTTTTTAGCTCATCAAAGGAAGTCCTTCAAGAATCATCAAACACAAAATCAGAATCCTTTTTGAGTAATCGTGACATAGGAAGAGCAATCTTACTAAAATCTTTGATGAAGCACCGATAAAATCCATCATGCCCTATGAAAGATCTAACATAATGCACACATGAAGGATATGGTAAGGATGAAATAATGTCTATCTTAGATCTATCAACCTCTATCCCATGTTTTGACACTACATTCCCTAAGACAATGCCATGCTCTACCATGAAATGACAATTTTCAAAGTTCAGCACCAGATTCTTCTAAATACAACGATTCAATACCTTTCCCAAACACTTTATACATTCATCAAATGAGGATCCATACACTGTAAAATCATCCATAAATACCTCCATGAAGGTCTCAATAAAATTAGAAAAAATACTCACTATGCATCTCCGGAAGGTACCTGGGGTGTTGCAAAGTCCAAATGGAATCTTTCGGTAGGCAAATGTGCCAAAGGGACATCTGAATATAGTCTTCTCCTGATCCTCTAGAGCTATAGGAACCGGAAAATATCCATAAAATCCATCCAAGAAACAATAGTGTGTCTTCCCAGCTAGTCTCTTAAGCATCTGATCAATAAATGGGAGGTAGAAATGGTCCTTGCGAGTGGACGGATTTAGTTTCCTATAATCAATACACACACGCCAACTGTTTTGCACCCTCATTGGAACTAACTCATCTTTCTCATTTTTAACAACAGTAACACCACTTTTCTAAGGCACAACCTGAATAGGACTTACCCACTGAGAATCTGAAATGGGAAAGATTATACCAGCCTTGAGAAATTTCTCAACTTCTTTTTTAACAACTTCCAGGAGGGTGGGATTGAGTCTCCTTTGTGGCTGTCTCCCTGGTTTAGCCCCATCCCCCAAGATAATCCTATGCATGCAAATGGAGGGGCTAATACCAGATATGTCAGCCAATGTCCACCCAATCGCCCTGATGTTCTCCCTCAAAATATTCAAAAGCTTTTCTTCATGTTCAAAATGGATATTGTTAGCAATG
Source organism: Viscum album (assembly GCA_963277665.1). NCBI lineage: Eukaryota > Viridiplantae > Streptophyta > Magnoliopsida > Santalales > Viscaceae > Viscum > Viscum album. The sequence goes on from OY728125.1 coordinate 1,401,632,430, forward strand.
ATAACAGGTAATCTCTCACCACTCAACAAGTATGAGTATTTTAGATTTGGTGGCAATGTCTTGAGTTCTAATGAAGGAGGGTGTAGTATGGATGGATACATTGAAGGAACTGAAATATGTGCACAAAGAGCATTAGTATCAGAATAGACATCATCAAAATTAGATAATAAAGCATTAAATCCATCAGCATACTCAACATCCATGTCATAATCAGAGTGAACATGATCAAAATCAGAATATGAATCCACATAAAAATCAAATCCAAGAGAGGATTGGGTATTAGAAACATGTGTGGAAGTGCTCTTAGACATCAAACTCGAACTAATACTCATAATCTATCTAAGCATAGGACAATAAAATTCTATGGAGTTTATATTTGGTGGTTCAAAATGGGAGATAACAAAAGTAGAATAGTCCTTTGAGGGGTACTTCATGGAATCCATAACATTAAATATCACAACTTCATCTCCATACTCCATGGAAAGTATACCCTCAATGACATTTATGATAGTTTTTGTAGTCTTGAGGAAGAGCCTACCTAAGATAATGGGGGCATGATAATTTACCTGATCATCCTCCATGTTAAGCACGTAGAAATATGCTGGAAAGATCATGTCTCTTACCCAGACAAGTACATCCTCAAGGACTCCCACTGGATATGCCATAGCTCTATTCGCCAACTACACCACTACTCTTGTCAGCTTCAACTCACCAACCTTTAAGGAAGAGAATACAGAGTGAGGCATCACATTTATGGAAGAACCTAAATCACAAAGTGCATCAGAAAAGTGCAACTCCCCTATGGTGCATGGGATGGTGAATATCCATGGATCCTTGCACATTGTTGGCATTTCTAGAGTTGGTGTAATGAGTGCTGAGACATTCTTTCCAAGGTTGATCCTCTCATTTCCCTTGAGCCATCTTCGATTGGTGCAGAGTTCTTTTATGAATTTGGCATACCTTGGGATTTTCTTAATGGGTTCAAGTAGAGGAATATTGATCTCCACACGCTTGAATTTGTCCAAAACCTCCTTTTGCATTGCTTCTTCAGCCATCTTCTTGGTCTGAACAACCCTGTTTGGAAAAGGAAGGGGTTTAGGAGAAACATCATCAATCTTTTTCTTACCTTTATTTTTCTCCTTGGATTTCCCATCAGTTGGTATGGAATGCGGCTTCTCTAGAGTAGAGGTGAATCCTGGTGGAATGGTAGGTCCAGATGTATCGTTCATTTGCTTCCAACTTCTCAATGTGATGGCACTAACATTCCCCTTTGGATTTGGAGTGGGTTGGGAAGGTAGATTTCTAGAATTCTTACTCACAAGTTCATGGAGGGCGGTGGAAATCTGGCTCATTTGAGTCATCAACTCCCTCAGCTCTGAACCTTGACTCTTTAGCTCATTCTATTGATTAAGAAAATTTTTTTTTCAAAAGGTCATCAGTGTTAGAATCTACCTTGGGTGGGGGATTCCCTTGTTGTTGGCTTGTTGATGTTTGAGCTTCAAATCTTCTTTGGTGTTGTTGGAAACCCTGCTGGTAAGGCGAAGGCTGCTTGAAGTTTTTTGAAAGGGTGTCCTTTGTTGTTGTCCAGAGCTATACCTCATGTCTGGTTGATCTTTCCACCCTTGGTTGTATGTTGGATCAAATGAATCAAACTTCTTTTGGGGATATGGTTGTGGTTGCGTGTCGACGCCTTGAATGCATTATAACTTGCGCGCCTATGGTTTTTCAAGACCAGAAGATCCAAATTTGGAAAAGTCAAGATGTTCGCGCAAGTTTGGATGTTGATCGCACAAGTGCCTAGTAGGGGCCGAGACTTTCACGCCGATGGATGACTTGCGCGCCGCCACGCAGGGGTCCAGTTTGCCTATAAATACTGGACCACCCCCCCTCATTTCTCACGGAGCTCAAGACTTAGAGATTGTTCGAGCTCTCGTCGCGCAGGTGGTTGAACTGTGCAAGTGGTAGTTGGGTCGCGCAAGTAGAGGTTGCGCGCCGATAGATGGTTGAGCACCCCAGGTGATTTGGGAAAGGAAGGAAGTGAGTCGCGTAGGTTTGAAGTTCAAGAAGGCAGAGTCGCGCAGGTGCTCTGGAGACACTTGCGCACCAGGTTATACCTGCGTGCCTAAAACTTGCGCGCAAGATGGAGACTTGCGCGCCGGGCTTGAAAAGGAGATCCAAATATTGTTGATGCACGCCCGCCTTTCTGGAGCTGCACAAGAGCTAAAGATTGCCTGATACTTTCGGTGCAAAGCGAGATTGATGAAGAAATCTAAATGATACATGCATGATCTCATGCATACATGGTGAATTGATTCTGACGAATGCCGAGTAAGCTGAACATCATTTATTGAGAAATCACATAAGTGATTGTGATTCAGGCAAACGAAGACAGGGGGATCTAGTGCATTCAGTCATTGCACTAAAGATGAAATATTAAACTATAAAGAGCATCAACTTTGAACCCTGATGAAAGCAAAGTCTCATGCTGAATAGGAGACGAAGAACATCAATGCACACCTATTGAAGAGACCTTCGCGTCTATAAACTGAGTGGGACTTCACCAATGGTAGTGAACCAGGGGGAGTCAATGGGAGTGACATGAGGGACGCAGTGAGCTATCCCTGAACAATTGTAAAGACAGTGAGCCTGGGACAAAGTGACTGTACCCAAACCTGTGTAATCTACAGCTAGTGAAGCATAGTGGATATAGGTACAAATGACAACCTGTCGGCGTATGCTCCTTGGATGTAGCCCTTAGTGGTGAACCAAGTAAAAAATAACTGTTTCATCTCTCTGCATGTGAATGTTTAATTGCTGATCATATACATCATACAGGTTTGAGTAGTTCCTACCAACGTGGGAACAAGATCCACAACGAAAAGAAGAAAAAGTTGCCACCCTGATTCACCCCTCCCCTCTCAGGGTGTCCCGGGGTCCTACAAGTGGTATCAGAGTGAGGATAACGTATGTTGGATACTCTCCAGTAATTCTATTGAGAAGAGGATTTGAGTTTCTTTCCTAGAGTCAACAATGAAGAGCAGTCTTGATAATGACGCAGTCATTTCTGAGCAGAAATCTATATCCCCCAAGACTTTGACATATAGGAAAAAGAAAGAGAAGAAGATTATGAAGAAGTCCCCCACATCCAAAGAAGATGCAGTGTCTTGTTCTCCATGCCATTCCAATAATTAAGAAACATTAGGCTTGGAAAGTATCAAGCAGGTGGCTTAGAACTCATCCAGAGGAAAGGATGATACCCCTAATTCAAGATTTCAGGAAAAACTCAGAACATATTTTCATGATATTCCAGAAGAAAGGGTTGCTATTATTTGTAGCCTATTCCAATCTACGCAGGTTGAGATCAATAGATTAGAAAGGGAAGCTGACAATATGGAAAAGGGGATGGAAAGAAAAGTTATGGATAGTATGAAGCTCATCAAACGGGTGAAAATCTTTGAAGAAGAAGAGGAAGTCAATAAGACTTTAAAAGAAAGGATCCATGCACTTGAAGCTGAGCTGAAGAAGAGCAATGAAGTCAAGAATTTTTGTTTGGAAGAAACTTCCATTAAATTCAGGGAACTTGACTCTTTGTTACAAAACAAAGTTAAGATGCATGAAGATGAGGTTGAAAGGTTGAAGAAGACTTGTGAAGAGAAGATGATCACGATTGAAGATCAGAATATCATCCTCAATATTGTGGGTCAAAAATTGGAAGCTCAGTTGACCAAGATTGAGAACACACATATTGAGACTTCACAAAAGAATGAAATGAGTGATGCTTGCACTCAATATTCATTGGAGGAGTCTAAAGCTGAAATGCCTCCAACATGTGATAAGAAGATTATGACAACTCTTGATAATCCACATCAAGAATCAGTTGCTGCTGGTACTCAATTCTCACTGGAGGATTCTATTGTCAAAAGGCCTCCAACATGTGATAAGAAGATCATGACTTCACTCTTTGATCTATCACAAGCAATTGAGAAAGTGAAGGTACCATCCAAACCATCTTGTACTCATATTTTTAAATACACTCCTACAATCAGTGCAGGTGGGAAGAAAAGTTCTAAACAAGTATGGATGAGGAAAAGTGAGAAGAAGAAACCTACCACCATGGCTAGGGTAGATGGGAAGAAAAAGGAGGAAGTGGGTTCCTCAAATAGAGCACAAAAGATTAAGAAGATGGCCCAACAACTTAATACAGAAGACACAAAGAAGAAAAGATTTGTGGGTCAATGATGGTGTTGCAACAGATTTGGGCACTGTGCACTGGATTGTCTTTATAATCCCTTACATGGAAAAGTACAGAGAATGCCTATATCAAAGAGAAGGAAGCCAGAGAAAAAGAAGCAACATCAGCAGTTCCAGAAGCATCTGTTTACGTCAAAAAGATTTGGAATTCTTGATAGCATCTATGATGTATGCAACAACAGCGGTCACAATGCAGGCACATGTCCATATCAACATGCTTTCACTGTTGAAAAGAAAAGAAGACCTCAGATTTCGTCAAAGAATGAAGTAGCTGCCTTGGGGAGAAATCAGAAGAATGTTGTGAACACACATTTCCCCAAGAAGATCTCAAGTAGGGAAGCTGAGAAGACTCAGGATTTTAGATCCATGAAATTGAAGGGTCATTCATCCAAAAGAAACACTAAGTGGGATGAATCTTGGATGAACCCATGTGGAAGACCTAAACCAGCTACAAAAGTTCCAAATGATATATTGGTCATCTGGCCAGAATATTTGAAAAGAATAAGGAAACTTGAAGATGAGAAGGCCAAGGATGGTGACAAAGGAAAAGAAAAACTTTCACATGATGAAGACACAGTGCAGGAGAGATTGTAAACAATGAAAAACACACGTGTCAAAGAAGTTCTGTGTGAGAGATGCAAGAAGTCTGGTCACATTGCAAAAGGTTTCCTAACCTTAATACCAGAGCAAGAAGCAGTCCTTAAGGGAAGTAAGAATGTATCATTCATGATGGCTGCTAAGCAGAACAATTCTCCACACAAAGCAGAAGAGATTGTGAACAGAGCCATGCCACACCGACAGATGTCAGAACATATGTTCAAATGTGCAGGCATGAAGACTGGAGTGAACATAGGAACTTGGTTGAGAAAAGAACCTCAACCAATCAAGCCATCTTGATGAAGTAAGAAGGAACCACCTTATTCCCGTAATCATTTGTGTATTGTATTTGTGCTAATAATGCAGGGAATTGAAGGTGAAGCATGCTCCTAGGGGGAGAACATGAGAAGTAGTGAATGTTGTCAACTCTTGATAACCAAGCTGAAGAAGTTTCCATCCTTAGTAGATTCTTCAATTGATATTAAAAGATTATGATGATGAAGGATCACTCTTGATGAAGATAATGAGGAGTGTTTCCCTCGAGGAGGAGAAGAATGAAGAAGCTTCCATAATCACTGTTTCAATCAATATCAACTCCAGCTGGACTCAAAAGCAGTTACTCTGTGAATTTCTTGAAGAACACTCCAATGGAGAAGGTATGTCATTTCTCAATCACTATCCCTTGGTTACTCAGATCAAATATTATTTTACAAAGGGTAGTAACTGAATTGATCAGTGACATAAAGAGAATGGAAGTGCCCCAAGGTCACTTATCCTGCCGATTGCACTTGAATGTTTTTTATCTATTTGCTGAAGTGATTGCAGGAGTTTCAGGTTGATTATTATCTATCATAGTTGATCTTCTTCTACCTGGAATTAAAGTGGTAAACCCTTGAAGACAAGATACATGAGTTATCATCTCATGTTGGTATCATGATCTGTGGATAATGGACAGCCTTGTTGACTTAATCAAATCCTCTTGTTTTCTATATCGAGCATTGCTCAAGTAGACATAGAGTGAAATGATTAATGAAACATTGCTTAAGTGTGGATTGATATCCTCCCTAGCATGTGCTTTGTATTTCTTGTCAATAAGGGGGAGAGAAAGTGAAATAAACGTTTGAAAAGAAAAGTTGATTGAATAGAAGATTCTCATTTTGACTTTGACAAATTCATTTCAGAAGATGTATAAGGTATTGACAAAAAAATACAAAGGGGAGATTGTTGGAACCACTTTGTGTATAGGTTTGTATTTGTTGTCAATAGTTGTCAATGGAATATCAAAATGAAAGAGATCAAGAAGTACTCCAATAAAATGGAGGAATGGAAGACCACAATGAAGGAGATCATGAAGTACTACGATGAAGTAGAGGAGTAGTGATTCAAACGATTTTTGTGCTGATCGTAAGTTCAAAGAACATGTGTCAAAGGTGATACATTGTTTACAACAATGAAGAATTTTAGGAGTAATCCATCCAAGGATGATTAAAGCAGGATGGTGTTTTTGGATGAAGACCATGCAATTCCTCATTATTGCATAAGAACCATGGGCTTTGATAAAGACCATGCAATTCCTCCTTATTTCATAAGAACCTTGGGTTTTGATGAAGACCATGCAATTACTCATGATTGCCTGAGAACCATGCTAGAGACTTCTTGATGGATTGAATCACATGGTTTGCATGAAGTTGATCATAACGGTTGATGAAGGAGGCAATGTGCCAATGAGTTGACTTATGAAATGGCCATGCACATCACATTGTCATAGAAGATGATGGTACTAAAGTTGTTCCTTTAGGGAATACATATCACAATAGTGGAGTTTGTGATAAAAGCAAAAGAGTTGTTGAAGGATTCAAATCACCAAGAAGAAGTGTTGTTGAGGTGATCGTGCTTGTCGACAAAGCAAACAAACGACATACAAATTTGTTGACAAAGGAGATTCCATGGTGACATGTCGAGTTCAAGAGTTTTGTTCAACGATCTATGTTTGATTCAAGAACATCGACAGAGGAATGGATGATCTGAAGGCGGTACAAAAAGAGCAGATACAAGGTGGCGCTGTTTTCCAGTGTTTGCCAAATTTCAGGGCCTCAAAATCAACAAATTAAGAAGAGTGTTTTTGGCAAAGGGACTTGCGTGCCATACTCTTGGGGGAAAGGAAACTTGCGCGCCATATGTTTTTGAAGATCAGAGCATCAAAATATGGAAAAGGGATAGGGGTCGCGCAAGTTTTGGGGAGGTCGTGCAGGTGAATTATGTGTCAGGAAGAGACCTGCGCGCCGACACCTTGAATGCATTATAACTTGCACGCCTATGGTTTTTCGAGATCATAAGATCCAAATTTGGCAAAGGCAATATGTGCACGAAAGTTTGGATGTTGATCGTGCAAGTGCCTAGTAGGGGCCGAGACTTGCACGCCGATGGATGACTTGCGCGCTGCCACGCAGGGGGTCCAGTTTGCCTATAAATACTGGACCACCCCTCCTCATTTCTCACGGAGCTCAAGACTTAGAGATTTTTTGAGATCTCGTCGCGCAGGTGGTTGAACTGCGTAAGTGTTAGTTGGTTCGCGCAAGTAGAGGTTGCGCGCCGACTGATGGTTGAGCGCCCCAGGTGATTTGGGCAAGGAAGGAAGTGAGTCGCGTAGGTTTGAAGTTCAAGAAGGCAGAGACGCGCAGGTGCTCTGGAGACACTTGCGTGCCAGGTTATACCTGCGCGCCTAAAACATGCGTGCCAGATGGAGACTTGCGTGCCGGGCTTGAAAAGGAGATCCAAATATTGTTGAAGCACACCCGCCTTTCTGGAGCTGCACAAGAGCTAAAGATTTCCTGATACTTTCAGTGCAAAGTGAGATTGATGAAGAAATCTAAATGATACATGCATGATCTCATGCATACATGGTGATTTGATTCTGACGAATGCCGAGTAAGTTGAACATCATTTATTGAGCAATCACATAAGTGATTGTGATTCGGGAAAATGAAGACAAGGGGATCTAGTGCATTCATTCATTGCACTAAAGATGAAAGATTAAACTATAAAGAGCATCAACTCTGAACCCTGATGCAAGCAAAGTCTCATGCTGAACAGGAGACGAAGAACTTCAATGCACACCTATTGAAGAGACCTTCACGTCTATAAACTGAGTGGGACTTCACCAACAGTAGTGAGCCAGGGGGAGTCAACGGGAGTGACCCAAGGGACGCAGTGAGCTATCCCTGAACAATTGTAAAGGCAGTGAGCCTGGGACAGAGTGACTGTACCCGAACCTGTGTAATCTATAGCTAGTCAAGCATAGTGGATTTAGGTACGACCGACAACCTGTCGGCGTATGCTCCTTGGACGTAGCCCTTAGTGGTGAACCATGTAAAAATAGTTGTGTCATCTCTCTGCATGTGAATGTTTAATTGCTGATCATATCCATCATACAGGTTTGAGTAGTTCCTACCAACGTAGGAACAAGATCCACAACGAAAAGAAGAAAAAGTTTCCACCCTGATTCACCCCTCCCCTCTCAGGGTGTCCCGGGGTCCTACATGTACCTCGATCGCCAAATTGTAGGGAGTTTTGTGGAATCCTATTGATCAATGCATGTGCGGCTTCTGGTGTCTTGTCCACCAATGCCCCTCCTACTACAGCATCTACCATGCTTCTCTACATAGGCGTGAGTCCTTCATTGAAGTACTGAATGAGGAGTTGCTCACTGATTTGGTGATGTGGAAAGCTTGCACACAACTTCTTGAATCGCTCCCAATACCCATACATTGACTCCCCTTGGGATTGCTTGATCCCGAAGATCTCCTTACGAATGTAAGTGGTCCTCGATGCTAGAAAAAATCTCTGTAAGAAAGACGTTTTAAATCGTTCCAACAAGTTACATCCTCAGGTTGTAAATAATACATCCAATCTTTCGCAGCTCCATCAAGTGAGAATGTGAATGCTCTAAATTTGATGTGATCATAAGAAACATTTCTTGGGTTTTAGTTTGATCAAACCACATTAAATTCCTTAAGGATTTTATTATGATCCTCACAAGATAAGCCATGAAACTTTGGAAGACGGTGAATTAATCCAGATTTCAATTCAAAGTCCGATTCAAGATTTGGGTATGCAATACAATTTGGTTGATAGTTAGTATCAGGTGCATCAAATTCTTGAATGGTTCTATTAAGTTCATTTACATTATTTCTAGCCATTAGTTCCACTTTTATGTTTGAATTTTAATAGCTTCCAATTTCAATGTTCCCAGAAGAGAGGAATTCACCAACTGGTTGAATATTAAAACTTCATGTAGACTGAGAATGTCTGATTTGAGCCCTAAGGCTGCGTTCAATATCAGGGTCAAGATCTAAGAGATCTTAGGGATTAGTTCGTGTCATAAATCAAATAAAAAATGAAAAGAAAGTGAGTGGACCATAGTAAAATTAAAATGAGAAGTTGAGTTGATGGTCCAAAAAGAAAAGAAGAGGATGAAAAAAAATGAAAACTTGAGAAAGGGGAAGGATGAAAGAGAGAGGTGAAGAATATAATAAAATGAAAAATAAAAGAAATACCTCTAAATGGTTGAATAAATTACATTCCTCCCCGGCAATGGTGCCAATTTGAAAGAGCGCTGTCGTGGGCTCCCTCAAATGATTAATGTTATTTTGGGGTTCTTAGGTGTAGCAGAGTGGCTGACCAAGGTCGTCTCTCAAAGGAGGAAGTGAATTTAACAACTTATTAAAGGTATTATAAAAAAATAAAATAAAATAGAATAAAAACACTAATTGAAGGTATGGGGGTTGGTTATAGTTTATGAATCTAGAAGAAGTCTGTGGGAAGAAGATTGTATTTTTCTTTGTTTTTAGTTTTTAAATGAAGTTCGATTAAAATGACACAACAAAAAGATATTTTTTAGACAATATTTAAAAGATGTAATAAATCTAACTCTACCTATTCATTTAATTATTAATCATCATAATTTAAATAAATATCCATTTAATTATGATCCCCTAATTTGTTAACCCTCTAACCCTACAAGAGTTAACTTAACCACAAAGATGGAATTACTTAAACCCTAGGCTAGCTTCGGAACACGCAATCGCAGCACCCTGCATTGATTGTTTTCTAAGGTTAGCTTATGGTAAGTGGTTTATTAGAGCACACATCTATTCTGGAAATGAGTATGAATTATGTTTAGGGATTATATTTGAACTATACAAATTTATCTCGTGTGGTCTTGTATTACCGATTAAAATTGCGCTCTCACAATTTACACAAAATCCCGACCTCGTGTGTTTTTGTATTAATTGTTCAATTGCTTACTTAGTTTCTTACAATTTAAAAACACAATTCATGAATCATATTAAGTGAATTACAGTAGCTTAATGATTCAAAATAATTAAATGAATAGGGTAGAAGATAGATCAATTACTAAAAGACTACTCTTTCATGGGTGGCGTAATCATCGTAGAAGCGTTTTGCATGTGCAAAGGTTTATAATGGGTATAACCTAATAACGCTTCTACTCAAGAATTCCAGACCAAATAGTAAGATTAAGAGAATACAGAATTTAAAGAAAACTGAATAAAATAGAATAAATAAAAGAAGAACAAAGAAGTTTATTACACAAACAAAATCATTACAACATGAAGGAGAAGAAGAAGGTTTCGTCGAAAGGATCCTTGCTTCAAGAGCTACCCTTATTGAAATGGTTGGAAATTGGAGTGGATTCACTTCTCATCTGCCTTCAACTTCCCAATGGAAGTCCCAACCCATCCAAATGATAAATAATCCAATTTATATAGGGGAGGGGAGGAGAGGTTACAAGTGGTTTCAAGTGTGAATGTGGAAATTCGGACAAATATTTTATTCCAACTTTCACCGCCAATTTGACCACCCAAACGCGAGAATTGGCCTACCTTATAGAAGGATAATATGTGTGGATATGGGTCCTATATCTCCTCTAAAACTTGGGGCTTAATCCAGACCTAGATGAAGGAGTTATGGCCGAGATACAAAAGCTTCTCCATTATGGAGAGTCCAGCCCAACTTTGAATTCATGGCCCATTTTCAACAACCAAATGCACTATTTAGATTTAGTGTCCTCAATAAAAGGTTTAGATAATTATGTTAGGAACACTTTTAGAAAATTTCAAATTCAAATGATAAATATAAAAATATTTAGCTTCGAAATACTACAGTGAACTATAAAGGGTAAAACTGGAATTTTCATCAAATATTCAAATGAATGATCTAATCCCAAATACTTTCTAATTAAACATAGTTAAAACAATGTGAGGAAATTATATCATTTATTATCAATAAAATATTCAATAAAATAGTGTTTTATCAATACTCATATCATCAACATTATGTTTTCCCCCAACCATTTGAGATAAAAACACCATATGAATACAAATTAAGACCCATACACTGGATGTAATTTCCATCGGAAGTTAAAACTTATTATCACATTGATTGATGATCATGGGTTGTTTTAAGAAATCAAACATTACATCCCATAATAAATTATTGATTTTGTATTTTTTATAGATAAATCCAATCCATTCATATCATGACATCAAATTCAACCAAACGAAGAATGAAATGATTTGTAGAAATCACATTCCCACTAACATCAACCATGGAGGAATCATAGACATGAGATTCCGTCATCTAATCATTTAAAATTTTCACTACTAATTATATATATAATAATCTATGTGGAATATTTATACTCTTGGAAAATTATCTAGATATGATAGAATTGTTAGATCTAGAATCTTATATGGCATTAGCATCTCTATAGTCAATAGTAAGGGCACCTTTCACCACATAGTTATCGGAACCCTCAATAGAAATAGTGATCTCATGAGATTTAACCAGTTACATTATCTGAAGAGGTTTTTGGAATTGATCATAATCATTAACCCTCTGGTTTGGGAACTAGTTATCATAATGCATATTCTCCTTACACTTGAAGCACTAATGCGGGGGATGTGCATTAATGCAACTGCCTTATTACTAGCATCGTTAGCTAACTTTTTCCCATCATATTGGAAATCATTTCTCGATGACTATACCTTTAAAACAAGAAAGATTTACCAGTCCCGCTAAGTTAATTTTTTTCATGTTTCTTCCTAGACATACATCATAAATTAAATCTCATATTCTTCTCACCATGGTTCTTAGATTTTCCATTAAACTCCATATTAGTTTTCTTATTAAAATCATGATATTGATATGTAAATTGAACTTCCATTTTCACCTTAACAATACATAGATCAATATATTCATAGTTAATGAAGTATGTTGTGGATAATTCCCTTAAGATAATCAGTTTTAATAAATTGAAGTATCAATTAACCTTACTTTTAGGTTGTTTTAAAATAATAGAAGAATACCTCACAAGTCTTGTGAAATTAGCCTCATGGGTACCAATATATTCATCATACTCTTTCCTTACCTCAAATAAATCCTTCTCCATTTTCATACCACTAAAACCTAAATTCTTTAACTCATCTCAATCCATGGAGTCAATCTCGTTTTGTTTCCTCATATTCTTGATAAGGTTTGACCATTGATCTATTTCAACTTCTGAATGGGAGATAGAAAAAAATCAATATTCATTTTCAAAAATTATTGAATGGAAAATGCATTTTCACTGGTACTGATCCATTTTTCAAAATATAGTAGATAAATAAAACCTCTAAATGAAGGTGGAAGTTGACTCATGAAGGGCTCAATAGAATTTTTTTCCATCCTTTGATTGTTTGGAATTGCAGCATGATTCCAAGATTGGGAAAGTTGTGGGATCATAGCTATGATATTTTTCATTCCAATATCCATTACATTTGGGTTATCTAGAGAAAAATAATTTTACTTTCCATTTTCTCAACATTTACATGGTTCCTCCAGGTTCCATCCTTTGACTAAAACCAAAATCATAGATTAAGAAACAATAATCATAGTGGGAATCATCTTAATCATGAAAATCACTTATATGATATCTAAAATATAACACCATTTTTATTTTTGACACCATAGGTTTATCCTAGGTCATTCATAGACATATTCTATTTAAGTCCTACATGATAGTTCATAACGAGTTTGTGAATTTCTAAAGTGTATCCCCCAAAAGTGTCAAACCAGGTGTCCAATAAGGTCTATTGTCATGTACCATTTCTCGATAATTTCTAGCTAAATACTATGTTTTCATAGTTGTTAATCCTTCTTACATATGTTCCAAATCCACATCCACCTATTGTATCCACAAGTAGATGTATTTCTTGGAATCCACTCGCTCTATCCTTTACCAAAATTCAAGGACATTTTCATATACTTTTACTCATACATAGACTTATCATTAGGCATGTACATTATGATCTCACCATGGTTTTATCATCAAATTATCTTATGATTAACTAAAAAATTCCTATGATACCAGCGATAATGATCCTGGTGTAACAAATATATAAATTGCATCATTTTTTTTAATATTGATTACATTTGAAAAAAATATGCCTGAGGACCATAGTAGTTTAGTTTCTTTGGAAATATAGTGTAAAGACCCGAAATTTACCATTTAGTTTTTTAATTATATGGGAACATTACGAGTCCCCAAAAATTGACAGTGTGTGATTCTGAGGCCCGGTGTGCCTGGAATGAATTTCTGAACTTTTTTTTAGGTACGTTCAGTAAACACATGAGCGGCGTTTTGTAACATTCGAACCGGTGCTTGGAATTGAAATGTGAAGATATCATTGAACTCACAGCACCGATGATCTCTTAAGGATACCTTCACCTCGAACACAGTAGGTTGAGGGTGAAAATTAGTTTTTGGACTTTTTGTGGGAGAAAATAAAATAAACATGATTTATTTTATTTTTGAAATTCAAACCTCGGATTTTGAATTCAGTGGTGGGGACCACCCAAACCCCTATTTATTATGAGGAAACCATTGGAATTCTACCAATTTATGGAGCCATCTTATTTTATTTAATGTTCCAAATTTAGTTGAATTATCTTAATTAAAGTTGGCTCCTCACTTCTATGATGGGAATAGTTGTCAAAAGTGGTCTTGGGAGAACATTGGGAGAAATATTCTACAACGAAGAACAAATATTCGGATCAAGAACCTTGACATTAGAGCGTGGTTTGTAAGTGAGTTATAGGAGTGAAGAACGTCGACGCCCCTTCATCGACTTCATCTCCTTCTTTACGACACCTCCAACGAATGTCAAGGTACGGGTTTCAAATTAAATTATGATTAAATCTCTTTTTTTTATTCTTCATATTCTGGATTCACAACAACGATGTCCAAAAAAACATGGCCATCATCACGCATATACCTTACCTCTTTTTCTTTTATTCTTCACACGTACATCATGCATTCATCAAATCCAAATAATTAATGTTGTTGGAAACACAATGTATCATCGAGCGCAACATATGTATGTGGAGATCTCGACGCAAGGATCGTGAATATGAAAATTTCATAATTTTCAGGCTTTGAACGATGCTGCGATGGATTGCGGAAGAATACGTCGGTCGACACCTGGTTGATCGCAAGGAAGGAGGGTGGCGTGCATCCGTGCTACCGGTTGAGTAGGAGTCCATGGCCCATCGCCTGCGGTGGAGCAGGGTCACGACCGGCGCATCGGTCGACCGTGTGGTGGAGCGGCTGCGCACGTCCGCGCTGCCAGAATAGGAGGTCGCAGCGAAGGCCGGAGGGGGGCTGGCACCCAACTTGCTGTAGGTGGACAGCGGCACGCATCCGCTCCACTGGGAGGAGAACCTGTCATCCGTTCTGGCCGGTCGTGTCTCATCGAGTGAGATTTCCAAATGGCCCCACGTGCTAGCTGGGTGACCGAATGGTCTGCTGGACTGTTCGAGGAAACAAGGGGTCCTCCCCAAGGGTGTCGACAAGGGAGGACCCTGCACCTGGCCAGGCAGGCCGCACCTAGCGTGGGCTGGGTCGTGCCCAGTGGGCCAGGCACACCGCGGTCCAGGCCAACCGGGCATTTGTTTGATGAATCATCTGTGTCCTCGGAATCCTGGGACCAAGATAGTCCTTTTGGTATACACCACTAGAGTTTTGGATAAAGTTTGAGTACAACCGGGTTGGATCGAACCCCAAATCCAACCGGGCCCTCGAAATGAAAACACTTATAACTTAGAGACCGGGTGCCCGATTGACATGCCGTCTATTGCGTTAGGTGCCTTATGAGGTGACTGACCTTTGGGATACTTCTACATGGAACATAGTGGTGGTAGAGGTACAATTGATATCTCGAGGGACAGATTCTATGGAACTCGATCACACCGGGTGTGAGGAATCCAGTGGCTGGAAGTGAGGCAGAGGTTGGATACAGATAATACAGAGGTTAGTTTCCTATCAACTCTAGGAAGGTCGGATCCTATGTGGGTTATTGTGGGGGTTAGTACCTATAGATCATGTGTGGGTCAGTTCTTAGTGGTCCTGTGTGGGTCAGCGCATACCGATCCTATGTGGGTCAGATTCTGTGTGGGTCATTGTGGGGGTTATAACCTATCGATCATATGAGGGTTAAACTACGTATAATCAGCAACAGTTCCTCTTGATGGAATGATATGATCTAGCTTCACGACTAATCATCTGTACATCTATACTTCCCTGAAAACATGGTTTGATCTGAGACTCTATTTGAACTAAGTCTTTTACCTGTGTGGTACTTTTATCTTCATGGTGTTACCTGTGTGGTACTTCTACCTTCGTGGTCTTACCTTTGTATATCTTGATAACTTAGGTATATGTATGAGCATATACCTAAGTACTTTTAAAGACTATTGCTTCATGCTTTGTGGTTTTTCCTTTGTGTAACTCTAGGAGACCTACGAGGGTCTCGGGGTCCCTACTGAGTGTCGTTATACTCACCCCTGCATGGTCTACACCCGCACCATGATGTGTCTTGTGCAGACGATGGAAAACACTGATCAAGGTCGAGGGTACCAGACCAGAGGCTAATCATAGGTGGAAATTAGACAAGACGATCCGCAGGGCGACCGTTCGAGTGATGTACCTACCCTTTTGGTAGGGTCCTTAGTGGGTGTTCACAGGAGCTGTTCTTTTTCAGTTTTACTTGTACTTTCTAGTTGGGATTTTTTTCTGGCCCCTTTACATTCTGTACACACACTGTTTACTTTATAGTTTGCCTTGTTCTTGTATCTTGTGAGTGCTTGGTTTGGGTGAGTTTACAAGTTTATAGGCAATACTTCCTGGTTTTACGGAAATGCTTTTCTGGTGCTAGTAGCCAGCCCCTGGCCTATGGAAGGTAGGCTTTGTGTAGTCACGGCATGGGCCTCGAGGGATGGGTCGTGAAAAATTGGTGTAAGAGGTGTTCAGTTTTATTAAAGAACATGGACTCTGATCTTTGAATCAGAACTAATGTTAAGTGTTATGAGTGTGGTTATCAGTCTGGGGAATCCAGTAATGGTGTGACAACCGATGTGTCCATACACCAAGACCCTGAATTTTGATTTCTAACTTAGTGCATTAAAACACTAATTTTATATGTGTTTTTGAAAAGTTTTTTTGTGATATCTTTGAGTTAGCTCACCAGGTATTATCTTAATGACTATGGCACACCTGTTTCTTTTTATAATTCCTCCACACAGACATCCATCTAGGGTTCCAGTTAGAGTATGTGATGAAATCCCACCGAGCAACGACGCTTCAGTGTAGGGCCCCCTTACGGTAGTTGTACCATCGGGCACCACTGCCTATTGGGAATCTGATGCCACCAGCCCCAGTAGTAGAGGGTGCACGCCGCTTGAGCGCATTGCACAAGTTCTAGTGCTATAGACCATTGTGGTTCTAGGGATAGATGGATCCATAGGAGGTTGAGGACTGGCTAGAGGTCGTGGTTAGAGTTTTTTGACTAGTAGGGACACTATTTGATCTCATGGTGATCCTTTCCGCCAGTCTTCTTCCAGCAGTAGCAGGCAGATGGTGGATCTTGATGCTCTAGGTTCATAATGATGTGACTATCGTCGGGGTGGACTTCGTGATCCTTTTTAGGGAAGAGATTGTTCCAGGGACCCTATTCTCAGTGCGTGTATAGGAGCTTCTCTACATGTAGTAGGGTAGCATGATTGTGGCTCAGTATTCAGTGAGGTTCACCGAGCTCTCGCACTACTCCACTAACATGGTGCAAGACCCTTTTCTAAGGGCCCAGACCTTCAAGCAGGGGATCATACAGGATATTAAAGCTTTTATTGTTTCTCTTAGCATATCGAGATAGGAGGGGGTGTTAGAGCGAACACTCTTAGTGGATAGCTTCCTTGCTGAGTAGTCATCTTCAGCGAGACCCACCACCGGACAACACGTAGCAGAGTCATCGACAACTGGTAGTAGATAGATAACATAGTGGTCCTTGTGGACCAGACCTACATGTGGATGACTATAGGATATAGGGATGGTTGTGTGGTGATCTTGAGATAGAGAAGGACCAGTGAGGAATAAGCAGTGTTATTCACGTGACAGGTAGGGTCACATGGCTCGCAACTACCCGACCCACCATACAGACGACTAGAAGACGGTCAAAGGACTACTTGGGTGGAGGAGAAGATTCGATCGAGGAGGTCCACAGGAAGGAGGAAGATGTGGTAGAGAAGATGGTCATGAAGTTGGCAGTGGGTGACAATTATAGGTTCTACCACCATCACCTTCAGGTGGTCCACCCCAACAACATAGAGTAGGTGGATAAAGATGAGCTCAGCTCCAGTCAGCTTAGGCCTACGACCATGGTGCTACAGATATGATACGAGGTATGATCTGTGTCTACTCCACTCTAGCTATAGTAATTATTGACACAGGTGTTAGTCACTCATTTATTTCCATGACCCTCGTTCGGATCTCAGCGATACTTGTGGAACTGTTGGATCGATTCTTATGGCTAGAGACTCATATGGGAGTATATTCGACAATTATGCACAATTACCGGTAGTGTGAGCATACTCAAGAAGGCGAGAGCTTCGGCTAAGATATTCTAGTAACGACATTGAGGCCTTACCTCATCATCTTTGGTATGGACTGGTTATCTAGAGTCCATGCTCAAATTGATTGTATTCGGCGCAAAGTGTGGTGTGTCTGCACGGATGGGACCAGGTTTTCCTTCACTAACAAGAAGGTAACCACTACTGCACATGATGTAATTACATAGAGGAGGGTGTATCCAATCACATATCATTTGGATAGCCTTACCCTCAGAGAAGTTGACGTTGAGAGTCTGAGCTATCCTGTAGTGGTGGACCTGTACGCTAATGTTTTTTATGATGATGTTCCAGGTCTACCTCCTCACAAAGAGGTGGACTTATACATCTACATGTATCCCAGGATGACAGTGATATCTACTCCAGCATATCAGATGGCTCCCATGGAGCTTTGAGAGTTATAGGTACAATGGGAGGACTTACAGCGCAAGGGGTTTATTAGGCCCAGTGTTTCTCCTTGGGCAGCCCTGATTTTGTTCGCCAAGAAGGTGAATGGGAGTTTGGGACTCTGTGTGGACTATCAGTGCCTGAACCAGGTGGTCGTGAAGAACAAGTACCCAATTCTGATAATTGACGATATTTTTTATCAGCTGAATGGAGCAAGATGGTTTTCGATGATAGACCATAGATTATGTTATCACCAACTTAAGGTACGAGACAAGGATGATCATAAGACAGCTTTCAGATGTCGATATGGCCATTATGAGTTCTTGGTTATACCATTCGGTGTGACCAATGCCTCAGTAGTGTTCATGGGATTCATGAACAGGACCTTTCAGCTATACCTCGATAGCTTTGTTATAGACTTCATTGATGACATCTTAATATACTCGGCTATAGAAGAGGGGCACGCCTATCATCTACAGATAGTTCTAGACACACTTCGAGAGCACCGGCTTTATGGTAAGCTCTTGAAGTGCCAATTCTACATTATAGAGGTTCACCTTTTGGGAAACATTGTCAGAGGCCGGAGTTGTACTGGATATATTGAAGATCGAGGTTGTGCTTTCTTGGGAGCCACCCAAGAGTGTGACAAAGCTGTATAGTTTTCTTGGACTGTTCGATTACCACCAGAGGTTTGTACCTAAATTTTACAGAGTTGTGAATCCCTTATCAACATTGATGAAGTAGGTGAAACCCTTCATGTGATTAGAGAGATGCCAGCAGAGTTTCCAGGATTTGTGGTAGAGACTGACGATTGGCCCCATATTAAGGCTACCAGAGGATTGTGTTGGGTACGTAGTCTACTACGACACATCAGGGACCAGACTCGGATGTGTCCTGATGCAGGAGCGAGCAGTGATCGCATATGGTTCTTGACAGCTGAGGCAACATGAATAGAACTACGCTACCCATGACCTGTAGTTAGCAGCAGTGGTCTTTGCCTTGAAGATGTGGAAAAAATTACTTGATGGTTGAACATTTTACAGTCTACTCTGATCACAAGTGTCTCAGGTATATCTTATCTAAAAAGGACATGAACCTCAGACAGTAGTGTTGTCTTGATTTCCTCCAAAACTATGAATTCGAGATAGTATATACTCCTGGAAAGGGGAACGTAGTAGCAGATGCACTCAGTAGGAGATCTGGTATACAGTTGTCGAGTGAGGAAACAGAGCAGTTAGCCGCTTTGTGGATATCCTATATGGATTGATATTGAGCATCTTATCTTCAGTCTCCGACAATGACTCCCCCACTCCTTTAGTAGTCCGGGAGGCACAGCATGGGGACACTAACTGCGAGGCTCAATGTGCACAGATATCCATAGGATAAGCCCCTAATAGATTTTCTAAAGGTGGGGAGCACATCATCCTCTTCATAGGGCATACTATGGTACTGGTGGTGCTTTGGGAGGAAGTGTTGAGGGAGTTCCATACATACCCTCTAGTGGTACCTCCAGAAGTGGCGAAGATGTACCAAGACCTTATGTGTCAGCACTGGTGGCCAGGAATGAAGTAAATAGTGGTAGAGTTAGTCTCTCGGTGCCTCACTCGTCAGAAAGTGAAGTCAGAGCATCAGGTTCCAGTAGGATTAGTTCGGCCACTAGAATTGCCAGAGTGGAAGTGGGATGGAATTTCCATGGACTTCGTGATAGGACTTCCACGCATGTCCAGGGGTCATGATTCTCTCAGGGTGATCATTGGCCGACTCACCAAGTCATCTCACTTCCTATCTATCAGAGAGCAGGGATTGGTAGAGAGCTTGGGATACCACTATGTACAAGATATTGTGTAGATTCATGGAGTGACATCATTGATTGTCTCCCATCATTATGCACATTTAACATCTCGTCTATGGAAGGGGTTGTAGGAGGTGTTCAGGACACAGCTTCAGTTGAGCACCTCCTTCCATCCTCAGACAGATGGTCAGACAGAGTGGACCATTCAGACCCTTGAGGACAAGTTGCATGCTTACATCAAAGATTTCAGTTCTAGATATAAGAATCACTATCCTTTGGTGGATTTCACGTACAACAACAGTTATCACTCCACTATTGGAATGGCACCATTTGAGGTGTTGTACGGTCGAAATTACAGATCACCTATGTGCTAGACTGACCCAAGGGAGTCAACACTCATGGGACCAGAGATGGTACAGGCCACCACAGAGAAGGTGCATATCATCCTAGAGCGGATGAACACTGCACAGAGTAGGAAGAAGTCCTATGCTGAAATGAGATAGATACCTCTTGAGTTTGAGGATGGTGACTATGTATTTCTTTAAGTCTCACCACAACGAGGTTTTCAGAGATTTGGTCGTGGTGTCAAGTCATCATCGAGGTTCATTGAACCCTTTCAGGTCCTCATTAGAGTTTCCAAGGTGGCTTACCGCTTAGCTCTTCCACCTCAGTTGCACCAGGTTCATGAAGTTTTCCATGTATCCCTGCTAAGGAGATATTTATATGATCCTTCTCATGTCATTGACTGGGGTGAGCTTGATATCGATGATGGGGTGACATTTTCGTAGGTTCTAGTAGAGATTGAGGATCGACAGGAGCAGGTCCTTCATGGGCAATCGATACCTCTAGTGCGCATTCTGTAAAGACCCGTAAATTTCAAGGAAATTTTTTTCTTATTTTTCTTTGGACTTTTACAAAAATGCAGTTTCTGATGGCACTTGATTCTGAGGCCCGGTGTGCCCGGAAATCATTTTCCGAAGTTTGGCTCGAGTATGTTCAGTGAACGAACGAGCGGGTTTTTCTAACTTTTGAACCGGTGCTCGGAATCAAATTTTGAGGGCACCGATGGAATCGCAGCACCGGTACTTGCTTAGAAACGCCTCTTCCGGAGTTGCGTTTGCTCGGGTGTGGTTTTTAATTTTTGGGCTTAAAGTTAAGAAATAAAATAAAGTGGTGCGACAACTTTATTTTTATTTCACTTAATCCACTTAAAAGCCACTTAAAGTTGCTTAAGCTAAGTTAAAGAATATAGGGTACAATTCAAAATATCCTACCCTCTTGGTAGGATATTTGCGGGGTGGGGCCCGCACGAGCCCACCGTTTCTTTTCCGCTAAGTAACGCACCCGCGAAAACCCCTATTGATTGAAAGTCAACTAGAGCGTTTCTTGAACAATTAAACGCTCCTATTAATTGGGCGGTTTTCTTCGTTGAATTAATTCTATGAATTAATGGGTCGTTACTTAACTTATCTCTTTTTTTTTCTTTTGTTGGCATGTTAATAAAATAAGACCAACGCTATTCTTCTTAAGTGTTGTTCGTTGAGAGGATTTGACAGAAACCTCAAGTTCTTCATCCTCCTTCGCGAAGAACGCGAAGAACGCGAAGAACGCGAAGAACGCGAAGAACGCGAAGAACGCGAAGAACGCGAAGAACGTGAAGAACGCGAAGAACGCCGGCCTTCGACGAAGGGCGACGAAGAACGCTGATCCCTCGGAGATCGACGACGCGACGCCATGTACCGCGATGCCGACGATTCTTCTTCTGCGACGTTCTTCCGCGACAATCCAACCCTGCGAAAACCTTCGATTGACAACGACAAGGTAGGGGGTTGTGCTCCTTTTAAATTATTTGTGGATTATTAACAACAATATGGATTTAATTATTATTAATTAAATCTGTATGTTTTTTCTCCTCGGAGTTCGTCGACGCGATGCCAAGTACTGCGTGACAGCTACGCTCTTCCGCGACACGATGATTATTTTCTTCCGCGTCGATCAATTCTGCGAAGAACGCACGCTCGACGACTACGGCGAGGTAGGGGTTTGATTCTTTAAATCTTTGTGATTAAATCCTCGGTCTTTTAAATATTGTTGGGTGAATACCTTTAAGACCGCTAACGCGGTGGGTGCGGACTAATGTACAAGTCCGAACCCACCGCACCTTTTCGTTCTTGGTGCGCGAAACAGCAGACGACGACAAATGGGGCCGCAAAGGAAATTCAAGGGCCTAGAAGTGAAGATTAAGTCCCGGGAGGACTGCTGGCGAAGACCGCACGCAAAACGGACCACCAGAGCGCGTCCGGTGGACCGCGAAAGCTCCCGCCAGCGCGCCACTCCGGCGCGGCGGCGCCCGGCGCGCCGCCGGAAAAACCCGCCACGGCTGAAGTCGCGGCAGAGAGCCGGTTCCGCGGCCTCACGAAACTGGGAAGAGGGACGTGGCCCAGCCACCGTGTCCGCTGGCGAGGCGGCCCCACCCGGGGCCGCGGCGTTACATCCTGCGCGGGCAACTCCCACCCCACGGCTTACTCCGCTCAGCCGGCTCGGCCGAGCCGAGCTGGGAATACCCGCCGGGCCGGGTCGCGCCCAGGCCGGGCCGGGCCACCCAGGCCGGGTCGGGTCGCGCCAAACCGGGTTGGGCCCGGACCCGGGTCGGGTCGACCCGGTTCGGGCCGCCCCAAGGGGGGTTGGGCCGGGTCGGTCCGGGCCCAGACCCCCCGTTTTCGGATGTTTCCCGTCTTTTTCTTATTAATTGAGCTACGGGCCTCCAAACGACGCGCTTTCAGTGGCAATGTGTTCCTTGGATCGACACGGTCGTTTCGGTATATCGCACTCAAGGTTTCGGAATACTTTGGGTTCGGCCGGGCTGGTTCGTCCACAAAACCAACCGGGCCCTCAGAGTGGAAACGCTCATAACTTGAGCTCCGGATGTCTGATTGACGTGTCGTCCACTTTGATGGATTCCTCTTAGTGAGACAGACCTTTTGGCTTACTTTGATCTAGGTTTGGACATATTTGGAGTACGATCGGGTTGGTTTTGACTTAAAAACCAACCGGGTCCTGGAACGAAAAAGCCAATAACTCTCAGACCGGGCGTCCGATTGACGCGCCTTCTTTGAAGTTGAGTTCCTGTTGACGATACGGAACTTTTGGATACATCAACTCTGGACTATGTGTAAGTTGATGTATCAGCCTCTCGGATCGTGGAGCAGACCCTCCCGAACGAGCTTGCTGTGTGCGGAAACCCTAGAGTTGGCTGCGTTTGCGACAATGAAGACTGCTGGTCTTGTAACCTATGTGGGTCCCAGCTTAGATGATTCAGTGCTGGTCTAGTATCCTATGTGGGTCCCAGATTAGATGATTCATTGTCGGTCTTGTATCCTATGTGGGTCCCAACATAGATGAATCAGTGAAGACTGCTGGTCTTGTATCCGATGTGGGTCCCATCTTAGATGATTCAGTGCTGGTCTTGTATCCTATGTGGGTCCCAGCAGAGATGAATCGATGAAGACTGTTGGTCTTGTATCCTATGCGGGTCCCAGCTTAGATGATTCAGTGCTGGTCTTGTATCCTATGTGGGTCCCATCACAGATGAATCAATGAAGATTGCTGGTCTTGTATCCTATGTGGGTCCCAACTTAGATGATTCAGTGATGGTCTTGTATCCTATGTGGGTCCCAGTGTAGATGAATCAATGAAGGCTGATGGTCTTGTATCCTATGTGGGTCCCAGATTAGATGATTCAGTATCTATATCTGATAATCTCTTTCACCTTTTCGATGATGTATTCATGTGTGAGCTCAGTCTTGACTTTCAACCCTTATCATCAAGATGATTGGGTTGTGCTTTCCTGTGTGGACTGAGTTGTGATTTTCTGTGTGGACTAAGTTGTGCTTTCCTTTGTGGACTGGGTATGTTTTTCCTGTGTGGACTGGGTTGCACTTGGGCTCGGATGTTGGAGCTGATTTGGGATTGATAACTTAGGTATATGTATGGGCATATGCCTAAGTAGTGTTTGATGTTACTTCGTGATTGTATCTTTCCATTGTGGGTTATCCTTTGTGGATTCTGGGAGACCTTCGGGGGTCTTGGGGTCCCTACTGAGTAGCTTATACTCACCCCTGCACGGGCTATGCCCGCACTATGTTGTGTTGGTTTCAGATGACAGACAGCGCCGATCGTGGTCGAGGTTTGCGGAGCAGGACGGTACCTGGAGGTGGACCATTGGGCGGGGTGTACTCAGAGCGGACGGCTGGACCGAGGAGCTGTGGAGGCTATCTGTACTCACCCTTCAGGTGGGACTTCCAGAGGACGGCTCGATGCTGCGGCTTTTTCTTTCAGTTGCTTTTTTTCCCCTTTCAGTTGTACTTTACAGTTGGGCTTGAATTTCTGACCCCCTTTACTTTTCCGCACTTACTGTTGTACACAGTTTTCTACTAGTGTTTACTTCTTCTGCTTGCTTGCTCTGTGATGTATGTTTACTTTACAAAGGCAATGCATTCCTTGTTTACCGGGATTTATGCCTTGGTGCTAGTCGTCAGCCCCTGGCCTATGGAAGGCGGCTTGGGGTAGTCACGGCACGGGCCCCGAGGACTGGTCATAACAAATTGGTATAAGAGGAGTTCAGTTCCACCACAGTCTCTGATCTTTCTTCTATGTGAAGCAATAGTGTTTAGCGTATTGGGTGTGGTTATCATCCAGGGAGTCCAGTGTTGGTGCGGCGGCCGACGTTTCCATACACCAGGACCCTGACTTCTGATTTCCAACTTAATGCACGAAAACATTGATTGCATGTGTGTTTCAAGTTTTCTTTGTGATTACTTGTATCAGCTCACTAGGTGATAATGAGGAACAAGTATCCACTACTGAGGATTGATGACCTCTTCGATCAGCTCAAGGGAGCACGGTGGTTCTCGAAGATAGACCTCAAGTCATGCTATCATCAGCTTAGAGTTAGAGATGAGTACGTGCAGAAGATGGCCTTCAGATGTCAGTATGGCCACTATGAGTTCTTGGTTATGCCTTTCGGCGTAACCAATGCTCCAGCAATGTTCATGGGCCTCATGAACAGGATCTTTCAGCCATACCACGATCGATTTGTCGTAGTCTTCATCGACGACATTTTGATATACTCGAAGACTGAGGAGGAGCACGCCTACCACTTGGGTGTTGTACTAGACACACTCCGAGAGCACTAGCTTTATGGAAATCTCTAGAAGTGTCAGTTCTGGATACGTGAGGTCCACTTCTTGGGGCACGTCATCTCTAAGGCGGGAGTTGCAGTGGATCCTGCGAAGATCGAGGCAGTGCTAGCTTGAGAGCCACCCAAGAGCGTGACAGAGGTGCGGAGTTTCATGGGACTAGCTGGATACTATCAGAGATTTTTTTAGACTTCTCCAGAGTTGCGGCACCACTCTCAGCTTTGACGAAGAAGGGGAAACCCTTTGTGTGGTCATACAGATGTCAGCAGAGCTTCCAGGAGCTGAGACAGAGATTGACCAGCGCACCTATCTTGAGGTTGCCTGAGGAGGGAGTAGGGTACGTAGTCTACTGCGATGCATCAGGGACCAGACTCAGGTGTGTCCTGATGTAGGAGCGGGCAGTGATCACCTATGTATCACATAATTTGAGGCCGCATGAGCAGAACTACGCTACCCATGACCTGGAGTTAGCAACAGTGGTCTTCGCTCTGAAGACATGGAGACAATATCTGATGGGCGAGCACTTTCAGTCTTTTCTGACCACCAGAGTCTCAGGTACATCTTCCCGCAGAAGGACCTGAACCTGAGACAGTGGTGATGGCTCGAGTTCCTCCAGGACTATGACTTTGAGATAGTCTATACCCTTGGGAAGGGGAAGGTGGTAGCCGATTCTCTCAGCAGGAGGACGGGCATTCAGCTACTTGAGGAGGTGAAAGAGCATCTAGCCTCTTTGCAGATATCCTTCGTGGATAGAGATGGTGTAGCCTTCCTTCAGTCTCTCATAGTCACCCCTCTACTACTGCAGCGGGTCAGAGAGGCATAGTGTGGGGACGCTAACTATGAGATGTGGCGTGCACGGATATCCTCAGGACAGGCACCTGATGGCTTCTCCTTTGGAATAGAGCACGACATCCTTTTCAGAGGACGTACCTTAGTACCAGTCGATTTACGAGAGGAGGTGCTGAGAGAGTTTCACACTTCTCCTTTGGTGGTACGTCCAGGAGTGGTGAAGATGTACCAGGACCTCATACAATAGCACTGGTGTCCTGGCATGAAGAAGGTTGTGGCAGAGTTCGTTTCACGATGCCTCACCTGCCAGCAGGTGAAGGCATAGCATTAGGTACCAGCAGGCTTGGTACATCCCTTGAAGTTCCCGGAGTGGAAGTGGGATTGGATATCTATGGACTTTGTGACTGGACTTCCACGCACTTCCAGAAGTCACGACTCCATCTGGGTGATTGTCGACTGACTCACCAAGTCGGCTCACAACTTACCCATCAAAGAGAAGGGCTCAGTGGAGAGCTTGGGGAATCTCTACGTTCTGGAGATTGTACGGCTTCACGGTGTGCCATCATCTATCGTCTCCGATCGAGATGCTCGCTTTACTTCCCGACTTTGGAAGGGGTTGTAGGAGGCATTCGGGACACAGCTACGTCTGAGCATCGCCTTTCACCCTCAGACAGATGGTCAGACGGAGAGGACCATTCAGACCCTCGAGAAAATGCTCCGTGCATTGTCCTCGACTTTGGTCGCCGCTGGGTGGACCACCTACCCTTGGTGGAGTTCGCGTACAACAACAGCTACCACTCCACCATCGGGATGGAACCGTACAAGGCATTGTACGACAGACCTTGCAGATCTCCTTTGTGCTGGACAGACCCTGGGGAGTCAGCACTTGTGGGACCAGAGATTGTCCAGGCCACGACAGAGAAGGTCCAGGTCATCTAGGAGTGGATGAGGATAGCTCAGAGCCGGCAGAAGTCTTACGCTGACAGGATGCGGGGGCCACTAGAGTTCGGGGATGGCGACCACGTCTTCTTGCGTGTCTCACCTCGACGTGGATTACAGAGATTTGGACGAGGCGGTAAGTTGTAGCCACGCTTCATCGGACCATTCCAGGTCCTCAGCAGGATTGGCGAGGTGGCTTGTCGCCTGGCTCTACCACCTCAGTTGCACCGGGTGCACGACGTCTTCCACGTATCTCAGCTGAGGAGATACGAGCACGACCCGATGCACATCATTGACCATGGGGAGCTAGATGTCGATGATGGGGCGACTTTTGCGGAGGTCCCGGTGGAGATCGAGGATCGACAGGAGCAGGTCCTACGTGGACGGTCGATTCCTCTAGTGCGCATCAGATGGCAGCACGGGAACCCCCAAGAGAGCACTTGGGAGCGGGAGGCTCAGATGCATGCTCAGTACTGCCTTTGTATCCCTAAGTTTATATTGAAGCTTTACGGGGACGTAAAGCCCTGTGGTGGGAGTAATGTAAAGACCCGTAAATTTCAAGGATATTTTTTTTCTTAATTTTCATTGGAATTTTACATGAACGCAGTTTCTGACGGCACCAGATTCAGAGGCCCGGTGTGCCTGGAAATCATTTTCCAAAGTTTGGCTCGGGTACGTTCAGTGAACGAACGAGCGGGGTTTTCTAACTTTTGAACCGGTGCTCGGAATCGAATTTTGAGGGCACCGATGGAATCACAGCGCCGGTACTTACTTAGAAACGCCTCTTCCCGAGTTGCGTTTGCTCGGGTGTGGTTTTTAATTTTTTGGGATTTAAGTTAAGAAATAAAGTAAAGTGGTGCGACAACTTTATTTTTATTTCACTTAAGCCACTTAAAAGACACTTAAAGCTGATTAAGCTTAGTTAAAGAGGATAGGGTACAATTCAAAATATCCTACCCTCTTGGTAGGATATTTGCGGGGTTGGGCCCGCACGATCCCACCGTTTCTTTTTCGCTAAGTAACGCACCCGCGAAAACCCCTATTAATTGAAAGTCAACTGGAGCGTTTCTTAAACAATTAAACGCTCCTATTAATTGGGCGGTTTTATTCGTTGAATTAATTATATGAATTAATGGGTCGTTACTTAACTTATCTATTTTTTTCGTTTGTTGGCATGTTAATAAAATAAGACCAACGCTATTATTCTTAAGTGTTGTTCGTTGAGAGGATTTGACAGAAACCTCAAGTTCTTCATCCTCCTTTGCGAAGAATGCAAATAACACAAAGAACGCAAAGAATTCCGGCCTTCGACGAAGTGCGATGAAGAACGCCGAGCCCTCGGAGATCGAAGACGCGACGCCAAGTACCTTGATGCCGACGATTCTTCTTCCGTGACATTCTTCCACGACAATCCAACCCCGCGACAACCTTCGATCGACAACGACAAGGTAGGGGGTTGTACTCCTTTTAAATTCTTTGTGGATTATTAAAAAAATATGGATTCAATTATTATTAATTAAATCTGTATGTTTTTGATTCTCGGAGTTCGTCGACGCGACTCCAAGTACCGCGCAACAGCTACGCTCTTCCACGACGCGACACTTATTTTCTTCCGCGACGATCAATTCCATGAAGAACACACGCTCGACGACTACGGTGAGGTAGGTGTTTGATTCTTTAAATATTTGTGATTAAATCCCCGGTCGTTTAAATATTGTTGGGTGAATTCCTTTAAGACCGCTAACGCGGTGGGTGCGGACTAACGAACAAGTCCAAACCCACCACACCTTTTCTTTCTTTGTGCGCGAAACAGAGGACGATGACAAACGGGGCCACAAAGGAGATTCGAGGGCATGGCTGTGAAGATTGAGTCCCAGGAGGACCGCTGGCAAAGACTGTATGCAAAACGGACCACCGGAGCGAGTCTGGTGGCCCGCAGAAGCTCCCGCCAGCGCGCCGCCGGCAAAACCCGCCGCGGCTTCAGCCCCGACGGCGAGCCGGTTCTGCGGCCGCTCGGAACCGGGAAGAGGGACGCGGCCCGGCCGCCGCATCCACTGGCGAGGCGGCCCCACCTGGGGCCGCGACATAACATCCCGCGGGGGCAGCGCCCACCCTGCTCGCCCGGCTCGGCCGAGCCGAGCCGGACCTACCTGCCAGGCCGTGTCGCGCCCAGGCCGGGCCGGGCCGCCCTGGCCAGGCCGGGTCGAGCCTAGGTCGGGCCGGGCCGCCCTGGCCAGGCCGGTTCGCGCCAAACCGGGTCGACCCGGTTCGGGCCGACCCAGGGGGGGGGGGGGTTGGGTCGGGTCAGTCCGGGCCCAGACCCCCAGTTTCCGGACCTTTCTGGTCTTTTGCTTATAACATGAGATACGGCCTCCGAACGACGCGCTGTCAGGGGCGATGCAATCCTTGGATCGAGACTTTCATTTCAGTATATCGCACTCAAGGTTTCGGAATACTTTGGGTTCAGCCGGGCTGGTTCATCCACGAAACCAACCGGGCCCTCGGAGCGGAAACGCTCATAACTTGTGCTCCGGACGTCCGATTGATGTGCCGTCGACTTTGATGGATTACTCTTAGTGATACAGACCTTTTAGCTTACTCCGCTCGAGGTTTGGACGTAGTTGGAGTACAGTCGGGTTGGTTTTGACTTAAAAACCAACCGGGCCCTTGGAACGAAAAAGCCAATAACTCTCAGACCGGGTGTCCGGTTGACGCGCCGTCTGTGACGTTGAGTTCCTGTTGACGATATAGAACTTTTGGATACATCAACTCTGGACTATGTGTCAGTTGATGTATCAGCCTCTCGGCTCGTGGAGCAGACCCTCCCGAACGAGCTTGCTGTGTGCGGAAACCCTAGAGCTGGCTGCGTTTGCGACAATGAAGACTGCTGGTCTTGTATCCTTTGTGGGTCCCAGCTTAGATGATTCAGTGCTGGTCTAGTATCCTATGTGGGTCCCAGCATAGATGAATCAATGAAGACTGCTGGTCTTGTATCCTATGTGGGTCCCAACTTAGATGATTCAGTGCTGGTCTTGTATCATATGTGGGTCACAACATAGATGAATCAATGAAGACTACTGGTCTTGTATCCTATATGGGTCATAGCTTAGATGATTCAGTGCTGGTCTTGTATCCTATGTGGGTCACAGCATAGATGAATCAATGAAGACTACTGGTCTTGTATCCTATGTGGGTCCCAGCTTAGATGATTCAATGCTGGTCTTGTATCCTATGTGGGTCCCAGCACAGATGAATCAATGAAGACTGCTGGTCTTGTATCCTATGTGGGTCCCAGCTTAGATGATTCAGTGCTGGTCTTGTGTCCTATGTGGGTCCCAGCATAGATGAATCAATGAAGGCTGCTGATCTTGTATCCTATGTGGGTCCCAGCTTAGATGATTCAGTATCTATATATGATCATCTCTTTCACCTTTTTGATGATGTATTCCTATGTGAGATGAGTCTTGACTTTCAACCCTTATCATCAAGATGATTGGGTTGTGATTTCCTATGTGGACTGAGTTGTGATTTCCTGTGTGGACTAAGTTGTGCTTTCCTTTGTGGACTGGGTATGTTTTTCCTATGTGGACTGGGTTGCACTTGGGCTCAGATGTTGGAGCTGATCTGGGATTGATAACTTAGGTATATGTATGGGAATATGCCTAAGTAGTGTTGGATGTTACTTTGTGATTGTATCTTTACTTTGTGGGTTATCCTTTGTGGATTCTGGGAGACCTTTGGGGGTATCGGGGTCCCTTCTGAGTAGCTTATACTCACCCCTACACGGGCTATGCCCGCACTACGTTGTGTTGGTTACAGACGACAAACAACGGCGATCATGGTTGAGGTTTGCGGAGCAGGACGGTACCTGGAGGTGGACCACTGGGCGGGGTGTACTCGGAGCAGACGGCTGGACCGAGGAGCTGTGGAGGCTATCTGTACTCACCCTTAAGGTGGGACTTCCAGAGGACGGCTCGACGCTGCGGATTTTTCTTTCAGTTTCTATTTTTCCCCTTTCAGTTGTACTTTACAGTTTGGCTTGTATTTCCGGCCCCCTTAACTTTTCCGCACTTACTGTTGTACCCAGTTATCTACTAGTGTTTACTTCTTCTTCTTGCTTGCTCTATGGTGTATGTTTACTTTACAAAGGTAATTCCTTCCCTGTTTACTGGGATTTATGCCTTGGTGATAGTCGCCAGCCCCTGGCCTATGGAAGGCGGGCCTGGGGTAGTCACGACACGGGCCCCGAGGACGGGTTGTGACACATTCGTTGGCTACACGAGAACCTATATGCAAGAAAATGGAAGCGGGAGGCTTAGATTCATGTTCATTACCCCCAATTTTCCCCTAGTTTGTGTTGTGGCTTTTAGGGATGTGAAGCCCTGAGGTGGGGAGAATGTAAAGACCCGAAATTTTCCATGGAACTTTTTTTAATAACATGAGAATATTACGAGTCCGAAAAAATTGATAGTCCATGATGCTGAGGCCTGGTGTTCCCGAAATGATTTTGTGAACTTTTTTTCAGGTACGTTCCATAAACGTGTGAGTGGCATTTTGTATCTTTTGAACTGGTTCTCGGAATTGAAATCCAAGGACACTGTTGAACTCGTAGCACCAATATTCACTTAAGGAGACCTTCACCTTGACTGCAGTAGGTTGAGGATGAAAATTAGTTTTTGGACTTTTCATGGGAGAAAATAAAATAAACATGCTTTATTTTCTTTTTGAAATTGAAACCTCTCATTTTGAATTCAGTGGTGGGTACCACCCGAACCCCCATTTAATGTGAGGAAACCATTTCTATTCTCCCAATTTGATGAGACAAATTATTTGATTTAATGTTCCAACTTTAATTGAATTAACTCAATTAAAGTTGGATCCTCACTTCTTTGTTGGGAATTGTTGGCAAAGTAGAGTTCGGGAGAACTTTGGGAGAAATATTTTCCAACAAAGAACAACTCTTTGGATCAAGAACGTTGATGTTAGAGCACGGTTCAGAAGCGAGTTTTGGGAGAGAAAAATGGTGGAACCCCTTCATTGACTTCATCTCTTTCCTCACAACACCTCCAACGAATAACAAGGTAGGGGTTTTATAATAAATTTTGATTAAATATATTTTTATTGATTCTTCATATTCTGGATTCACAATAACCATAGCCAAACAAACATGCAACGTCCCGCTTATACCTTAACCCTTTTTCTTTTGTTCTTCACACGTTCTTTGTGTGTTCATCAATGCCAAATAATTAAGGATGCTGGAAACACAACGTCTCGTAGAGAATGACATATAGACACGTAGATCTCAACCCAAAGATCATGAATATGTGAAAGTCATAATTTTTAAGCTTGGAATGAAGCTACGATGGCCTATAGAAGAAGGCGGTGGCTGGAACCTGACCGACCGTGAGGAAGGAGGGCGGCACGCATCTGCACCGTAGGTTGAGCATAAGGCCATGGCCCGTCGGCTGCAGCGGAGCAGGGTTGTGTCGGGCATGCTAGTCGGTCGTGTGGTAAAGCATTAGCGTGCGTCTACACCACCGGAACAGGAGGTTGAAGTTGTTTGGCCACAGCGGAGGCTGAAGGGTAGCCGACACCCAGCCAGCCGCAGGTGGACAGTGGCGCGCATCGACGCCACTGAGAGGAGAACCAGTCGGCCATTCCGGCCAGCCGCGTCACACCGAGCGAGACCGCTAAGTGGTATCGTGTTCTAGTTGGGCGACCTACCTGTCTGCTAGTCCATTCATGGAATCTGGGGGGGCTCCCCCCGGGTGTCGGCATGGGCATACCCCACACCTGGATGGGAGGGTTGCACCCAGCGGGCCACACCTAGTGTGAGTCAAGTCACGCCCAGCTAGTCAGGCCAGTCTGTGGCCCAGCTGGCCAGGATCATCGTGGCCCAAGCCAACCAGGCCAAACGTGGACTTGGTCGGGTCGACCCAGACTGGGTCAGGTCGGCCCAGTCCGAGTCTGACAGGACCTGGTCCCCTTTAGACCCAGAAACACCTTTGTGGCCATACATGAGAACTGGGCGTCCGTTTGATGAACCATCTATGGAACTGGAATCCTATGATTGAGATGGTCCTTTTGTTATACTACACTTGAGTTTTGAATAATGTTGGTGTATGGATGAGTTGGATCAAACCCCGAATCCAACTAGGCCCTCAGAGCGGAAACACTAATAACTTACAGACCGAGCATCCTATTGATGCACCTTCTATTGCATTGGGTCAAATATAATGTGGAATACCTTTTGGATTCTTTTTCCTGGAACTTAGTGGTTGTAGAAGTATGACCGATATATCGAGGGACAAATTCTATGGAACTCGAGCTCACCGGGTGCGAGGAATCTAGTGGTTGGAACTAAGGTGGAGGTTGGAGATGGATAATATGGAAGTTAGTTACCTATCGACTCTAGGAAGGTCAGATTCAGTGTGGGTCATTGCGAGGGTTAGTACCTATAGATCCTATGTGGGACAATGCTCAGCAATCCTATGGGATTCAGTTCATACCGATCATGTGTTGGTCAGCGCTCAACGATCTTGTGAGGGTCAGCAAATACCGATCCTATATGGGATAGATCCTATGTGGGTCAGTGCTCAACGTTCCTGTGGGGGTTAGCGCAAACTGATTCTATGTGGGTCAGATCCAATGTGGGTCATTACGGGGGTTAATACTTAAAAATCTTGTGTGGGTCAGATTTTGTATAATCAGTAGCACTGCCTCTTGAAAGAATGAGATGATTCAGCTTCATGTCTAATCATTTTTACTTATATAGATCACTAAAAACCTGGTTTGAGATAAGACCCTATTTGAACTATGTATTTTAGATATGTGGTACTTTTACCTTCGTGGTGTTTCCTGTGTGGTAATTCTACCTTTGTGGTGTTACCTTTGTATATCTTGATTAATTAGGTATATGTATGGGCATATACCTAAGTAGTGTTGATGACTTTTGCTTTGTGATTTGTGGTTTTTTCTTTTGTGGAACTCTAGGAAACCTACAAGGGTCTCAGTGTCCTTACTGAGTATCATTATACTCACCCCAGAAAGGGCTACTCCTGTACCGAGCTGTGTCTCGTGTAGACAAAAGATAGTTCTGATTGAGGTCAAGGGTACCATACTTGAGGCTGATCAGAGGAAGACATTAGACGAGACGATCTACATGGATGGCCATTCAAGAACTGTACCTACCATTTATCTAGGGTCCTTGTCAGGTGTTCACTGGAGCTGTTCTTTTTCTGTTTTACTTGTACTTTCCAGTTGGGCTTGTATTCTACCCCCTTTACTTTCTGTACACACCCTGTTTACTTTATAGTTTACCTTGTGCTTTTATATTGCTATCTTCTTGGTTTGAGTGAGTTTATTGGTTTAGGGGAAATACTTATTGATTTTAGGGATATGCCTTTCCGGTGATAGTCTCCATCCCCTAGCCTATGGAAGGAGGGCTTGGGGTAGTCACGTCACGGGCCCCGGGGGATTGGTCGTGACACATTGATCCATAAAAATTGGTTCATAGGTGATCTACGTCATCTCCCAATATGATATTCACAAATATAACCATTATTATACATATCATACATAATAAAAATATGCATAACCTATGGAAAGGAAAAATAAGAATGGGTGAGCTCATATGCTCCGTAAGGGTAGAAAATAGATAGATATATATATATATAAGCATAACATGATCATAAGGGTATGAGAAGATGCGAATAATAATTGAAGACCAAACTCTGTATATCAAATATCATAATATTGATCCTTGACATTAATATTAGTAGTTCATAAGACTTCAGTCATAAGTAAATCAACAAACATGATCCATGAGGGAAAACATTGGAATATGATATGGATTTTGTTTCATACACATAAGCATAGTAAATCATTTCATATTATTCAAGGATCGCTGCCATGACTATCGTAGAATATAATGTTCTTTAATGAATCGGGTTCACTGTTTATTCTAACCTTGTATTACTAAATTGGTTTCACATCATGTCCAAATGCTATATTACTAAACCATCTTTACTTCCTGTGCCAGTCATATCTATTTCATGAGACAGAAAAACATACCCAATTCCTCATAGGGAGATATAGGTCCCACTAATCCCATAATGAATACCATGTTTATGGGTGCCAAAATATCATAAACATTGATCATATCATTTCCTATGAAATGAAATGAGTATCATAAAAATTTCATCCTATCATAACTTATGGAAAAGTGTTTGGCTTCATGATCATTTCATCATAAAATAACATATGGAAAGAAGTAGGTTTTATAAGAATATAAATCATGGAATATAAATCATTTTCATAAAAATAATTTAATTAAAACATAAACCATTTAAATATATTATATGAATATTACCCATGGATCATATCATTAGTATGTCATGAGTAACACCAGAAGATGTTATCTTATATGGACAATAATTTTGAAAGGATATTTTAAATCATTTCATGAGGAAACTATCCTTTCCTCTTTGAAAAATATTTTAAAAACAAAAAAAAATGATTTTTTTTTAAAATAACATTTAAAACATACAAATGAATAATTGAAGTAATTATTTTTCAAGACATAATAATATTCAACTTATATCATACACATAAACATGACAGTTCCTTTCACATTTTTAGTA
The DNA here is from genome assembly GCA_963277665.1 of Viscum album. NCBI lineage: Eukaryota > Viridiplantae > Streptophyta > Magnoliopsida > Santalales > Viscaceae > Viscum > Viscum album. The sequence goes on from OY728125.1 coordinate 1,401,668,042, forward strand.
AAATCCAAACTGACGTTGTTTTGGAAAAATATATGAGTATTCCTTACAATAATATCATTAAAGAACTCAAAAATGGGTAAATATTAATTTTTAACATAATAAAAGGGTAATAAAACCTTTTTGAATACATTTTATAAAACAATTTTGGAAACATTTTTAGAAAACATGGTTTTGAAAGAAAATAGATTATTAACCAAAGGGAAAAATAAAGTCATATTTTCTAAAATACAATTTCTTAATTTTCTTATGTAATAATGAGTGGAAAATGGTACGATACCGCCAATAAATATTTTTTGGATTTTAAAAATACACTTTTAAGGGTACGTGTGAACCTTATAGTTTGAACCAATTAAAAACATACAAGAAATTATCCCGCCCAAGTCAAGTTTCAAACACCGCCCATCATAGATTTCAAAAACTGCCTAGAAGATTAGCCAGCCTACAAATTCAAAAAGATCACAAAATCCTCAAACTGAATCGATCCACGTGTCGTGCTCGGTCTGAGACACCAAACATCAAAGACAATCAATCACCACCATCATACCGCCATTGGAAACTCAATATCACAGAATTCACATCAACGCATCATCAAGGACTGCATCCTCTATGCCTCGGCACCGCCGAACTTCTTCAACGACTACCGCCTGCTCCAAAGGATAGACTCGACACCTCTCCATCATTGCATCATCCTGAGTATCACCATCATGAAGGTATCATCTTTATCCACAACCTTGTTGGACAGCACCTGCAACAAACAAAACTGTCGTCCGCCACACACCCTGGTCCCATCACCATCTCCTATCTCTACCAGAGCCGATGGCAGGAGAAAATCCAACCAAAGACAGCCCACCACAACATCCTTCAAAGAAAACATTCACATGATCGTAATTTCACCCTCATCGTAACCATCAATGCTAATGATCAACACCACACCGGAAACAAAAATCACCTCAACCAGAAACACAAATCCACATCTTTCCCAAACAAACATAAAATGGGTCAAGCATCTCGTAGAAAAATATAACAAACCTTCATCGACAGAAAAGAAGAGGAATCAACAAGAAGATCGAACAAACCGGTAATCGCCTTCACAACAACACATGTCGCGCTTGGAGAACTGACAACCACCGACCCACATCCCAAAACCCCATAGTTCCTCCACTCCAGAACCGATTGGGAGAGGCGGAGAGGAACACAGGGCCAGAGCAGGGTATTGAGTGGCTGAGAGCTTCGAGAAAAGGCGTCACCAATGAAGAGGAAAACTAGTAGCTGACAGAACAAAAGAAAGCCGAATCTTGAGTGTCTGAAACCCATCGACCACAGAACTTCATAACCCAAACCCTCTTTGTTACAACTGCTCCAGGTCTGATAGGGAGAGGCGTAGAAGAACATGAGTGTAGAGCGGGGTTTGAGAGGTCGAGGGACAAAACTAGTGAAAATAAAACACCATAGAAGATCGGAGGAAAAGAGGAAGAGTCGGACAAGGGCCTCAATACCAAAATGTGACCGCAAACCATCAACACATCCCAAACCACTGATAAGAACACAGAACATGACTGAACTCGGAGTACGACATGGTGGATGTGGTCGGCAGAGCATCCGAGATCACGGTCAAAGGTCGACGAAGAAGCGGACTAAAAACCTAAGTGCCAAAGTCAAGAGTTCCATACGAAAGGAAGAAAAAACATGGAAAATGAGAGAAGGAGGTAGAGGTCAGAGAAATATGTGTTGTCTCTATGGGAAGGAAACCCTTAGGGGGGGAAGAGGGCGCTCGGGGGAGATCCCGGGAGAGAACAGAGCCATCCCTTGTGGAAAATGGAACTATCATCTGGAGATATCTTTATTAAAGAGTGGAGAATAAAATTCAAGATAATTCTTGAGAGATGGATCATAATATTTCATAAATGGAACCATAATCATAAATAATCTTAATAAATGATGATATTATTGAAATAATCTCTGACCACTTTTGTAATTTTGAATCACAATCCCCGTGATAGAATAATATTACATTAAGCTTAAAATAAAATGAAAATAAGTATATTAATGATATAACATGTTAAATGATAAGTATAAACCACTAGTAAAATTGTATAGGTGCATAACATAACATGTATCAAAAAGAAAGAAAATTGGTACAAAATTCTATAACCTTAAGTACTGAATATCATTATTCTCATTCATAACTCATATATAATAATATATTTATATTATAAAACTATCAAATAAAAATATTGATATATATAAAATACTATATGATATTTACTTGTGACTTTATATTACTCATATTTTAATAATTCCATGTTAATGTTATGTTTCAGGTAATAACCTCTTTGTTATTCATAAATGTTTTGATTTATTAAATTGTTGGTTCTCATTCCAAAATCATGATTTATTCATATAAATAATTATAAACATGATATAAATATCATATATATTCATTATATTTTTATTTATTTATTATAATCAAGAAAAGGTAGAAATATGAAATGAAATACTCCATTCACAGAGAGGGTTGGCCATACATACACATGAATCTTGTTTCCATTTTCTTATCAAATTGAAACAAAGACAATAATATGATATATTATTATTAAAGAATAATTTTTTTACATATATCTTATTGGCTTATTAAACCTATCCTTAATAAATCCCTTGTAAATCATGAACTAACCACATCGCTTTACGAGGTGGTAGTCCACCATACACACGAACAATGTTAACATAATCCCATAAAATGGAATGAATAAAGATACTTATGAAATAAAAAATCAATAATCATAATAAAATCATGAAAATAAAAATTATTTTATTTAAATATTTTGTCCATATTTATTCCCATCCAAGATAAGTGGTAATGGAAAAATAGACGACATTGGTTTACGAGGCAGTAGTCTGTCGTACACAAAAATGATAATGTCATAACAAATTTGATGGATGTGTGTGTTGTTTTTGGTTGTACCCATAACATAACCACATATAAGTAAATTTTAGATACTATTTTTAATATTTAATCATGATATAAACCAATTTAATGGGTTTTAGGCAGAAATAAATCAAATGTGTTCATTGATGAAGGTTGCCACTTCTTTGGGTATCTCATTTTGGTTTTCACCAAAGGGCTTCCTTAGTTGGCTTTATTCCCAAAGTAATTCTTCTAGAATAATGTTATTTAATTTTTTAAGATATTTATATAGGTCTTTTATGATCTAAGGATAATTTGATGTGTGGATAGAGGAGAAGAGCGGGTTCCTTTTATAAGGGAGGTGAGTGGAATGTTTATAGATTTTTGGAATAGATAATTCTACCCATGTTTTTTACTTGTAAAAAGTGTAAAAATGAAAAATTTAAGACTAATACATTATAAGTTCTAAATATGTCCATCCTATGGATTTTATAAAACTTATGGGTCTTTTTTATATTTTATTTTTGTATTATAACCACTAATTAATCTTTTTTTACCTTAATAATTGTAATTAATTTTTAATTTATACACATATTAATTTGATATTTTTTTTAAAATTATAAGAAATTATAAATTATTAATAATAATAATATGGAATCTTTTTTTTCCAAATTATAATCATAGAATTATAAAAAATTAATCTAAAATTAATCTCACAGACGTGTCAAAAAAGTGGGTTTTTAAATTGAAAAAAGATCAAATGCTTACAATGTTTTTATATTGAATTTAAATATAAAATTTATTCCAATAAACTAAATTGGATTAATATATGTATAATTTAAATAAATATTATTTAAACCAAAGTTAAAAAAAAGTTTTACTTTATAAACCAATTTAAAGAAAATGAAGTTTTCAATTAAAATTCAATATCTGTCACTATTCATCAACAAATAAAACTTTTCCGAAAAACCAGAAAATTCACCTTAAGATATATTTAAAATTATTAATTTATAAATTAAATTTTTTGTATCAAATTAAATTTCTAAAATTTTTAAAACTTAATTTTAATATACTTTACAAAATAATTAAAAAGCATATTTTTTAGAAAATAGTATTTTAAAAACATATAAAGACATTACCAATAATTATATATTTTATTATTAATATGTATAATTTGTGTAAAACTATTATAATAAAATTTTAATAATAACATATTACTATTCATTTTTCTATGTATAACAAATTGGTTAAAAAATCAAGTACAAATAAATATATTAATAATATGTCATGCTTTTGTTGAAACTCTTTGTCAAGTAATATTAATTAATGAACACCTTCCTTCATTTAAATTTGAATAAACTGGGTTTATAGAGTTATTGTAATCCCTAGTTGAGGGTTCCTCCATCTAATTGGGAGTTATTATGTAAACTATTAGTTGAATTAATTAAATATATTAGCAAATAAGTAGGAAATAACTATCACTGTTCAGAAAATGTGTGGAGGGAATCAAGGTTGTGATTTTGAGAATCTATGACTTCACTCAATAGTTCAAGGAACTATGAATCAATAGTATTTTCTCTTCTAGTTCTTACCTTGGTACTCTTAAAATAGTAGTGTTGTTATAACTTGGATTATGAGGGGAGTTATGAACGATCTATTCCACTAGAGTACTCGAACAACATAGTATTCTAAATCTAGTTGTGATGGATATAAGGGTTCGATAAAATTGTGGCTTAAATTTAATGATTTTATTTATTAATCCATAATTTATAAACGTTTGTAAATATAAAGTAATAAATTCTAAATCAATTTTTTGTAAATTAAATATAAATAAACACCACAACTTCATTATCATGGTGATCAACTCTAGATAAAAAAAATCATGAATGGTCACAACTAATATGAGTAGTACTTGTGCCTATGCAGAGAACTATTCCAAGAGAGGATGATTTATGTAGTAAATTCATAACTTCATAATAAAACTCTTCAATGATAAATAAACGTGTAAAAGGAAAAGTGGAAAATCATATAGATGATTCACTAGATGTATAGTGTATCTTGTTGTCTACTTTGTCCAGTAAACTACAGAAAATGAATGAAGATGAAGATTCAAACAAAATTCAGACCCAAATCTAATAGATATATCATGGAATAGCTAGAAAGAAAGCTTTGAGATATCCGAGGAACTATATATGTGAACAATACTATATGGGGATCAAGAAGGACCTCATGAACTCAAGATGATTGGGCATATCGGGAGACATGAAGCCCTTGGGATTAAGTTGAACAAAGAAAAAACAACTAATACTATTTTGGCATCATTACCACCATTCTTATCTAATTTTATTGTTAATTGTAATATTATAAATATATAAAAATCACTCCCAGGTCTATTTTTTTTGTTCTACAAGATTATAAGGATATGAAGACTACCAATTCTTCAATCCTTAGGGTGAATAAGTGGAGGAAGGGAATGGATAACGTGTATAAAGATAATCCCAAGTTGAAGACATCAATGTGACATCCATCCAAAAAGAAAAATACAAATAGGGAAAAATGAGAAGGTGGAATTATTAATTTAATATGGAAAGAAAGGCCACTGAAAGAAGAATTTCATAGCATGGAAGAAGAAGCAAGGTGATTCTTCTACTTTATATGTTTTTTTATGAATGAAATCTATCTTTAAATACAATTTTATTATTGCATAAAACATGTGGCTCACACATTTTTATTCAAAAGAAGGGTACAAGTAGATTCATGATGATTTGAAAGGGTGGGGTATCCATGATGAAAACAGTGTGACACTATGAGCCTTGGAAGTGGGAGATAATCATTTTAAGTTTCCAAGTAGTTTGGTTCTCACATTAAAAAACTATTCTTATGTTTCTTTAGTTAACAAAAATGTTATCTCAATTTCAAGTTTGGAAATGAGGGGATTTTATTTCATGTTTCGAAATAAATTTTATTCGTTTAAAAGGATGATATATTTTATTGTATAGTTCATCATATCAATGGTTTCTATATACATCAACTTGAAAAGACTATAAATGAAATCAATGAAAAAACCATAAAAATGAATTAAATAATACCCACATATGACACCTTAGTCTTGGTCATCTAATTGAGAATAATTTATATAAATTACAACAAGAAGTATTTTTAGACTCAACTAAGATAATGTAATGTCCCAGATTTTTTCCATGTATTATTTTAATATTATATGGGAATTATTTTGAAACCAAGCTCTAAGACGGCGTGCAGTTCCAAGGCCCGGTGAGCCCGGATCAAATGTTTGAATTTAATTTAAAAATTAAATTACGCGCGCATGCATTTTTCCTGAGAAAGTGGAATAACTCCCGAATGGGTGCTTGGATCAGAAATTTGAGGGTGTCGTTGTGTTCAGAATAGTGATTTTACCTAAGGCGAGGCCTAACATCGGCCGGTACAAGTCGGTGGTGAAATCTGGTTTTTGGACGCAACAGTAATAAAATATTTAATAAAAATATTTTATTTAAATCTTGTTTCTGTATTAAGATCTTTTTAAAATCTGATGCACCAAATATGTTTTATATTCTATAAATAGAGGCTTGCACCAGGGTCCAGGGTTACAAACCCCATAACCCTGAAAACCCTTGGCGGCTCTAGAGGTCCTGGAGGAAGCCTCCCAACGTGGCGACGGTGTTCTTGACGTGTTTCGCCGGTGAAGACAACTCGGAAACCGAATCTTCGCCAACAAACATCACGAAATCTAGGTAGGACATTTTTTATTGATTTCTCCTTCCCTCGTTTTTGATTTCCACGATGAACACGGACTAATCCACGAACAGATTAGCCCGTGGGTTGATCGTTCTTGCGGGACGGGTTCATGCGGGGATTTGAGGCTTTGATTCTAGAGATTATTTTGGTTTTCAATCTAACGGCGGAAAACCTGGATTATCATGAACAACGATCGAGGTTCGCCCCTCTTATTGATTCTTGTTCTCCCTCCCCCCCCCTCGCGTTATTCATTGTGTTCTATGTGTTCTTGGAGTAAATCGATCGTTGCACATTTTTTTATTGACACAAAGATCAGAAATCAAAGATCCAACATCAAGGAGACCTAGCGGAGGTGCGATGGCGACGGAGGTGGGTGAATCGGTTCGGTTCGAAAGTTTCCGTTCTTCAGGCGTTTTCGTGCGGACGGATCGAGATGCGTTTTTAAGACCGATCAGAAGCCCGAAACAGGAGGAATCAGTTTTGTAGGTGCGGGACGACCCCAAATCCGAAGTTTCGTGATGTTCGAATGGTTGGATTAAAATCTGGAGTGTTAACTGAGGCGCACGGAGGAAGATGATGGTTCTGGAAAATTCTCGACTACACACCGTGTAGTATGGGCTACACGGTGTGTGTTCATCGTCGAATGACCTGGCGTGTACTCTGGGAGTACACAAACATGGGCAGGGTACACGGCCACAGACACGCTATGTATACCCCTCCCCGGCCAGACCTGGCCAGATACACGGGATACCCCATGTACTGGTACACGGGCAGGCGACACGGACACAGGCAAAGACCGTGTATGGGCACATGGCCAATGTACATGGAGCAAGCCTAAGAGCTCAAACACAGTGTGTGATTTCTTCTACACATCGTGTAGTTTTTTTTCTATCTGACAAGACGAATGACATGGGACGGCTACACAGGCAGCACCCAAGGACAAGGAACACGGCGTGTACTTTTCTACATGCCTTGTAGTTTGGTTTTGCACGGCTTGAACGGAGGACACCGGACGTTTACACGGGAAGTACATAGGGTCAAGGAACGTGGTGTGTAACCATACTACACGCTATGTAACCTTTTCTTCGTGGCTTGAGCCACATTCCTTCTGTGACTTGGACTAGTTCTTAGGGTTCTTATCATTGGTAATCCCCTAAAGGTTCTGGTATTAATTCCTTTATACATGAGTACGATCCCTTCAGCAGACTCCTTGAATATAGTTTTTGGAATCCCCTCTGTGAGACTTAGAGACGAATCCTATATTCATTCATGGAACCCTAGGTAGAGTACTTTGTATCGACGTGACCAACTTTACTCGGGCGCCAATCCTCTGCTTAGCAGATTAGCTCAAACTGAGTTGTCAGAATCACCCCATGACTTGGGCTATGATCCTCATTTGAGCATCTTGTTTCCAAGATACATGTGGAGTGTGTTCTCCTAGAATGAGTACTTCGTGTCTCTCTCTTCAGACCTAGGAGTGTGTTCTCCCGATGGTATGCTTAGTGGAATCTTTGAGCTGGATCTTAGTGGTGGTTTCATGATGGTCACCAGTTTATGAGTATATCTAGATATTCTTGTTATATATTCCATAGACATAAACTGTGTAGAGCTGACTGTACCTTTCTACATGGTATTTTCCTTTTTTGTATTCCTTTGTGGTTTTCAGGGTGTCCTACTAGGTATTGTTATACTCACCCCTGCACAGGCTTTGCCCGCACGTGTCATGTCTTGTGTAGACGAGCAAGCCTTTGACAGGATTCTAGGTGGACCAGGACCGGACGGTGCTCAGTGAGATCAGACAGGCTGAGGTGAATTCCTTTGGTGATGGGTTGTTGTCCCAGTACCTTTCTCTACAGGTTGGAATTTTTTGCAGACTTTTTTTTGGTGGGATTGTAATTTTGGCCCAGGGTTTTACTTTACTGTACTTTAATTCCCTGTCGTACTCTGTTGGTTGGGTTTTAGTGTATGCATGCTTCTTTTCCTTTTAGTAGTTTTTACTTTTCAGCTTTGTGGGCTTGGAGATGTGTGTGCATGTGTACAGGTTTATAGGCAATGCCTCCCACGTTAGTAGAATGCCTACTCAGTGCTAGTCACCAACCCCTGGCCTATTGGAGGCGGGCTTGGGGAGTTGCGGCTCAGGCCCCACTGGGACGGGTCGTGACATAGTGGTATCATAGGTGGTCTGTTCTACCTTAGGACCGAGAGTCTGTGAGTTGGTTTGGGGCAACAGTGTTAAGTATTTCGAGTTTGGCTCTCAGGCCAGAGACCGCAGTGTTGGTGCGGCGGTCGACGTATCCATACACCAGGACTCTGAAAACTTTCTTTTCTACTCGGAACATAAAGACACTAGTTGCATGGAAAAAAATTATGGTACATGCTTCATATAGGAATGGTTTGTGGTTTCCATGTCCTTCTTGAGTTAGATCTCTAGATATACTCACTAACTGTGATACATCTTGTTTCTTAAACAGGATGCCTCCGCGATGCGCACCCGCTAGGATCCAGCATCTCGATCACGATGATGACCCCCTCAGTGATGAAGCTTCGATACAGGGACCAGATCCCCCAGTTCTACCTCCAGGTGGCATGCTAGTTATCTATCCACCTGTTTAGTAGTGTTTAGTGCCTTCTGTACCAGTGGAGGAGGAGCGCAGGCTGAGAGCACTCCATGAGTTTCAGAGACAGAGACCCCTCAAGTTTCAAGGAGAGCCTAACCGTCAGGCAGCAGAGGACTGGCTTGAGGCCGTGACTAGAGACTTCTGTTTGGTCAGTACACCAGCAGACTAGATGGTGATCCTGGCAGTGAGCCTTCTATATGGCTCGATAGGGCGATGGTGGAGTTTGGTCATCCAGACTCACGACCAGGCAACTCTTGCATGGTCGGAGTTTGAGAATCTCTTCAGATTGGAGTTCTCACCAGTTACCCTGAGATCAGTACGTATACATGACCTTCTTCAGCTCCAGTAGGGAACCATGATGGTGGTTGACTATTCATTGAGGTTTACCGACCTCTCGTGGTACTCGATGGATATGGTCATAGATTAGTACTTTAGAGCTCAGAATTTTGAGTGGGGCTTGCGCAGAGATATCTGAGCTAGCATCATCCCTATGAGCATTCCTACTTATGCTAGGGTGCTCGAGCGGGCTTTACTGGTCAAGAGCTTCCTGGAGGAGCGAGGACAGCCAACAGTTGTCAGTAGTGGGTGAGCTGGTGTAGAGACCTCGGTGTTGGGGAGCTGATGTCAGGGACCCAGGCGTGTGAGACGTTTCCAAAGGAGATCCCAGAACCGGGGAGCAGTCGTACAGGGTTCACAAGGTGCATCCAGCCAGCCTTGAGAGATGTGATGTTACTCATGTGACTGCAGGGGACATCCCACTCGATATTGTCTGACCCGCTGTACTACTGACATGGGAGAAGTGGATGGACCCCCGAGGTAGAGGCAATGTGTGGAGAAGGCAGATCCGTGAGGCGGAGGACGTGGCAGAGGAGCTGGGAGAGCAGCTGTAGGTGGTCGGCATTTTGACCCTTTACCACTGCCCCCACAAGAGGTACACCCCAGGAATAGGGAGCTAGTGGAAAGAGGCAGGCACAGGTGCAGGCGGCAGAGGCTTATGACCCAGGTACTCCCGGAATGATTAGAGGTACTATCTATGTCTTTTCTACTTTGGCTGCCGTATTGATAAACATCGGTTCTAGTCATTCCTTTCTGGATGATTATATAGTTTGAGACCTTGAGATTCCAGTTGAGCTGTTGACTCGACCCTTCTGCTTAGAAACACCGACTGGAGAAGATTCTAAGATCACACACCTTTGCAGGCAGTGTGACCTGACCCTTGGAGGCGAGAGTTTCGGTTGGAACCTATTTTTGGTAGCATCAAGGCCTTACGATGACATTCTTGGCATGGATTGGTTATCCCCAGTTCATGCCCAGATTGATTGTTTTAGGTAAAGGGTGCGGTGTGTCCGCAGTGATGGAACAATGTTCTCTTTTGTCGGTGAATGAGAGACCTAGGCCGTGCAGGATGGACTCGTGCATAGGAGGGAACAACCAATTTCACATCTGTTGGCTAGCCTAGCCCTTGGCATGGCAGATGTTACGAGTTTCCAGTTCCCAGAAGTGGTGGCTTAGTATGAGAACGTCTTTCCAGAGGATTTCCCCAGGCTACCTCCCCATCGGGAGATAGATTTCTGCATTGAGTTGCAACCCGGGATGACCCCGATATCAGCATCGGATTATCGGATGGCTCTTGCAGAGCTTCATGAGATGAGGATGAGGCTGGAAGACTTGCAGAAGAAGGGATTTGTGAGACCCAGCCTTTCACCCTAGGCGGCCCCAGTGCTGTTTTCCAAGAAGGCGGACGGGAGCTTGAGGCAGTGTGTGGATTACCGGTGCTTAAATTAGGTGACCGTGAATAACCAGTATCCACTACTGAGGATCGATGACCTCTTAAACCAGTTGGGAGGGGCACGATGGTTCTCGAAGGTTGATCTACAATCAGGATATCACCAGTTGCGAGTACGAGAGGAGGATATACTGAAGATGACTTTCAGATGTCGCTACGGTCACTATAAGTACTTGGGGATGCCCTTTGGCATGAAGAACACCCTGATAGTGTTCATGGGACTCATGAACTGGATCTTTCAGCCTTATCTAGACCGTTTTGTGGTGGTCTTCATTGACGATATCCTTGTGTACTATGCGTCCTAGGAGGAGCACATGAGAAACCTAAGGATGGTTCTGGACACACTCTGAGAGCACCAGTTGTATGGGAAACTCTCGAAGTGTCAGTTCTAGTTACTGGAGGTCCACTTTCTGGGGCACGTTATCTCATCGGATGGTGTAGCAGTGGACCCAGTAAAGGTGGAGGCAGTGCTAGCATGGGAGCCACCCCGGAGCATGACGGAGGTGCGGAGTTTCCTTGGGTTGGCATGCTACAATCAGAGATTCATCCAGGATTTCTCCAGGATTACAGCACCCATGACAGCTTTGAACCGAAAGGGACAGCCTTTTGTGTGGACTGAGAGATGCCAGCAGGCTTTCCAGCAGTTGAGACAGAGTCTGATGAGTGCCCTGATCTTGAGATTACCGGAGGAGGGTGTTGAGTTTGTAGTGTTCTGCGAAGCATCAGGAACCGGGCTTGGTTGTGTCCTGATATAGAGGTAAGTGGAAATTTCCTATGGATCACATCAGTTTAGGCCACATGAGAAAAACTAGGTGACCCATGATCCTAAGTTGGCAGCGGTAGTCTTCGCATTGAAGATGTGGAAACACTACCTGATGGGAGAATGGTTTACCGTCTAATCTGATCAGAAGGGTCTTAGATATATCTTTTCTCAAAAGGATCTGAATTTCAGACAGAGGCGATAGATTGAGTTCCTCCAGGATTACGACTTTGAGATCGTTTATACTCCTAGGAAGGGGAATGTGGTGGAAGATGCTCTTAGTAGCAAATCCAGTTCGCAGTTGCTGGATGAGGCGACAAGGCAGTTGGACTCTTTGCAGTTTTCATTCATGGATAGAGATGAGGGAGCTTACCTTCAGTCGATGGTTGTTACCCCTCAACACATACAACGATTCAGGGAAGCACATCGCGAGGATGCTAGCTGTGAGACTCTACGTGCCTAGATATCCACAGGTGATGCTGCTGATGGATTTTTAGAAGGAGGGGAGCATATTGTCCTTTTTAGAGGGCGCACGGTAGTACCAGTGACGTTGTGGGAGGAGGTTCTAAGGGAGTTCCATACATCCCCTTTGGCGGTGCATCTAGGCATGGAAAAGATGTACCAGGACCTCCGACGTCAGTTCTGGTGGCCAGGGATGAAGAAGAGTGTGGCAGAGTTTGTTTCTTGGTGCCTTACTTGTTAGTAAGTAAAGGCTGAGCACCAGGTTACAACACGTTTGACTTAGCCCCTTTAAGTGCCAGAGTGGAAGTGGGACGGGATATCCATGGACTTCGTGACGGGTTTACCATGCACGTCCAGGGGATATGATACCATCTGGGTGATCGTTGATCGACTAACCAAGTCGGGCCACTTCCTAGCCATACGGGAGCAGAGTTCAGTAGAGAGATTGGGACATCTCTACGTGAAGGAGATAGTTCGACTTCATGGAGTACCATCCCTGATCGTCTCAGATCATGATGATCATTTCACATCCTGGTTGTGGAAGGTATTGCATGAAGCTTTTGGGACTCAGTTACGCTTGAGCACAACGTTTCATCCCCAGACTGATGGTCAGAGAGAGCGGACCATCCAAGTCCTAGAGGATATACTATGAGCTTTCATACTTGACTTCGGTCATAGTTGGGAGGATCACCTACCAGTGGTGGAATTTGATTATAACAACAGTTATCATTCCAATATTGGTATGGCACCATTCGAGGCTCTATACTGGCGACCTTTCAGGTCGCCACTTTGCTGGACTAACCCGAGAGAGTCAGCACTCATGGGCCCAGAAATGGTGAGAGATACTATAGAGAATGTGCAGGTCATCCAGGAGCGGTTGAAGACTGCTCAGAATCAGCAAAAGTTTTATGCTGACGGGAGGCAGAGGCCTTTGGGGTTCGAGGAGGGAGACCATGTGTTCCTTCGGGTCTCACCTCGACGAGGATTGTAGAGATTTGGACGAGGTGGCAAGCTATCTCTCAGGTTCGTTGGCCCTTTTCATATTCTGAGTAGAGTTAGCGAGGTGGCATATCTATTGGCTCTACCTCCTCATATGGACCGGGTACATGACGTCTTCCATGTGTCGCAGCTATGGAGGTACGTGCATGATCCATTACACGTCATCGACTAGGGCGAGCTGGACATCGATGATTGGGCGACCTTTGCTGAGTATCCATTGGAGATCGAGGATCAGCAGGAGAAGATCCTTCGTGGGTGATCTATTCCCTTGGTGTATGTCCGGTGGCAGTATGAGAATCTCTAGTAGGGCACGTGGGAGTGGGAGGCTCATATTCACGTGCAGTACCCACATCTTTTTGAGTAGCCTTTGTTTTGGATTTTCGGGGACGTGAAATCCCTAAGGTGGGTGTGATGTAAGGTCTTGTATTTTTTCCATGTATTATTTTAATATTATATGGGAATTATTCCGAGACCAGGCTCTGAGATGACGTGCATTTCTGGGGCCCAGTGAGCTCGGAACAAATATTTGAATTTAATTTAAAAATTAAATTACGTGCACATGTGGTTTTCCTGAAAAAGTGGCATAACTCCCGAATGGGTGATCGGATAAAAAATTTGAGGGCGCTGTCGTGTTCAGAACAACGATTTTACCTAAGGTGAGGCCTAACATTGGTCAGCGCAGGTCGGTGGTGAAATCCGGTTTTTGGACGCAACAGTAATAAAATATTTAATAAAAATATTTTATTTAAATCTTGTTTCTACAGTAAGATCTTTTTAAAATCTTCTACACCAAATATCTATTATCCTCTTTAAATAGAGGCTTGCACCACAGTCCAGGGTTACAATCCCCATAACCCTAAAAACCCTTGGCGGCTCTGGAGGTCATGGAGGAAGCCTCCCAACGTCGCAACGGTGTTCTTGATGAGCTTCGTTGGCGATGATGACTCGACAACCGGATCTTCACCAACGAACGCTGCGAAATCTAGGTAGGATGTTTGTTATTGATTTCTCCTTCCCCCATTTTTGATTTCCACGACGAACACAGACTAATCCACGAACAGATTAGCCCGTGGGTCGATCGTTCTTGCGGGACGGGTTCATGCGGGGATTTGAGGCTTTGATTCTAGAGATTGTTTTGGTTTTCAATCTAACAGCGACAAACCCGGATCGTCATAAACAACGATCGAGGTTCACCCCTCTTATTGATTCTTGTTCTTCCCCTCCTCGTGTTCTTCGTTGCGTTCTACGCGTTCTTGGAGGAAATCAATCATTGCACATTCGTGTGTTGATGCAAAGATCTTAAATCAAAGATCCAACATCAAGGTGACCTAGTGGAGGTGCGATGGTGACAACGGTGGATGAATCGGTGCAGTTTGGAAGTTCCCATTCTTTAGGCATTTTGGTGCGAACGGATCGGGATGCATTTTCAGGACTGATCGGAAGCCTGAAACCGGCAGAATCGGTTTCATAGGGGCAGGATGACCCCAAATCCGATGTTTCGTGATGATCGGACAGTTGGATCAAAATCCGGAGGGTTAGCCAAGGCACACAGAGGAAGATGACGGTTCTAGAAAATTCCCGACTACACGCTGTGTAGTATGGGCTACACGGCGTGTGTTCGTTGGCGAATGACCTGGTGTGTACTCTGGGAGTACACAGACACGGGCAGGGTAGACGACCATAGACACGCCATGTATATCCCTCCCCGGCCAGACCCGGCCAGATACACAGGATACCCCGTGTACTGGTACACGGGCAGACGACATGGACACGGGAAGAGACTGTGTACGGGCACATGGCCAGCGTACACGGAGTGAGCCCAGGTGCTCAAACACGGTGTGTGATTTCTTCTACACACTTTGTAGTTGGTTTATATTTAGAAAGCCGAATGGCATGGGCCGGCTACATAGGCAGCACCCGAGGTCAAGGAACACGACATAAACTTTTCTACACGCCATGTAGTTTGGTGTTGCACGGCTTGAATGAAGGACATGGTCCATTTACACGGGCAGTACCCGGGGTCAAAGAACAGGGCGTGTAACCATACTACAGACCGTGTAACCTTTTCTTCATGTCTTGAGCCACTTGCCTTCTGTGACTTGGACTAGTTCTTAGGCTTCATACCCTTGGTAATCCCCTGAAGGTTCTGGTATCAATTTATTTATACAAGAGTATGATCCCTTCAGCAGACTCCCTGAATAGAGTTGTTGGAAACCCCTCTGTGAGACTTAGAGTTGTATCCTCTATTCATTCAGGGAACCCTATGTAGAGTTCTTGGTATCGATGTGACCAACATTACCCAGACACTGATTCTCTGCATAGCGGATTAGCTCAGACTGAGTTGTCGGAATCACTCCATGACTTGGTTGTGATCCTCATCTGAGCATCTTGTTTCCAAGGTAATTGTGGAGTGTGTTCTCCCAGAACGAGTACTTCGTGTCTCTCCCTTAAAACCTAAGAGTGTGTTCTCCTGATGGTATGATTAGTGGAATCTTCGAGTTGGATCTTAGTGGTGGTTTCGTGATGGTCACCTGTGTATGAGTATATCTGGATATTCTTGTTATATGTTCCGTAGACATATATTGTGTAGAGCTGACTGTACCCTTTCTTTATGGTATTTTCCTTTGTTGTATTCCTTTGTGGTTTTAGGGGTGTCATACTGGGTATTGTTATACTCACCCCTGTACGGGCTTTGCCTGCACGTGTCGTGTCTTGTGCAGACGAGCGAGCCTTTGACATGATTCTTGGCAGACCCGGACCGGACGGTGCTCAGTGAGATCAGACAGGCCGAGGTGCATTCCTTCGGCGATGGGTTGCAGTCCCAGTACCTTTCTCTACAGGTTGGACTTTGTTGCAGACTTTCTTTTGGTGGGCTTGTACTTTTGTCCTAGGGTTTTACTTTACTGTACTTTACTTCCCTGTCATAATATATTGGTTGGGTTTTAGTGTATGCATGCATATTTTCCTTTTAATAGTTTTTACTTTTCAGCTTTGTGGGATTGGAGATGTGTGTCCATGTGTACAGGTTTATAGGGAATGCCTCCCAGGTTAGTATCATGCCTACTCAGTGCTAGTCACCAGCCCCTGGCCCATTGGAGGTGGGCTTAGGGAGTTGCTTCTTAGGCCCCACTGGGACGGGTCATGACAGTTAAAACCCCAGGATGTATGTCATTATTTTTTACAAGGGAAAATAACAAAAATAGAATTATTTTATAATGGTGTAAGATCCACTAAATTACTTAAATTGCTTCATACTAGCATATGTGGTCCATTTAAAGTTGAGGAAAGGGGAGGGTTTTTTTACTTCATTACTTTTACAGATGACTGTAGAAGATATGTATATATCTATATAATGTGGTATAAGTAATATTACTTTTAGTTCTTTAAGGAATATCAGAATGAATTATAAAACCAGGCTAGTAAGACTGTTAAGGCACTCCACTCAGATCGAGGTAAAGAGTATCTTAACTAAGTATACATTGATCACTTGATGGAGTGTGGGTAGTATCCCTACTCACCCACCCCATATAAATAAATGGAATATTGTTAGTGGAAGGATGAATTGGTCGTTAATAGACATGATTAGATCAATGATGAGTGATGAAACTCTTCCATTATCCATTTGGGGATACGCGTTGCAGATAGTGGCATATACCATTAACCGTCTATTAACTAAAGCGACAGATGTGATTCCATATGTGTTTTGGTAAAGAAAGAAACCCATTTTTTCACACTTTCATGAGTGGAGAATAAAATATTTCATAAACACTATACATTATGGGAAATTAAAAACCCAAATCACCAAGTTCATATTTATAGGTTATCCTTATGAAACAGAAATATATATATTATATAACCCTTCAGATAGAAAACTGATTAGAGTTAGAGATTCTATATTTCTAGAAAGGGAACAGATTTTTAATTGATATAATGGGAGGATGTGATTTATCTATTATTTCAATGAAATTAATTGAAATATATCTCATAATATTTTAAAACCTAGATAATGATATTATGTGAGATTCATAGGACCAATGATCCCAAAATTGATATTTAAAAAATATTAAATAAATTGATAAAATGTGTGTGTATTTTTCTTGAAAAAGTGGAATTACTCCTAAAAGGAGTATCTAATTGGAAATATAATACCTCCATTTTTTTTCAAAGCATGACTTTTACAATATCCATGACTTAATTTTCTCGTCTTTGAGAATTGGTTAAAAAGATGTTGTTGGCGAAAATAATAATATAATTTTATTATATTTGTTTATTTATTTATTTTAACTGGCACAAAGTCCTAAAAATATTTAATTTAAACCTCGTTATTAGAAAATATTAAGGTTGGCCTCATAACATTATAATTTCAGAGATGATCTAGTGGAGGAGCTTTTGGAGTCCATCATCAATGGATCATGTTTTGACAAACATTTCCCAAACAAAACCAAGGGGTCTCATCAAAAATAGTGTCTCTGAACTATTCTTCACCAATGATGAATCCAATTAATATTTTTGACATTTCATTAATGTGGATTTATCCCCGTTTTATTATCCCATGATGAATGAAAATAAAATAAACCAAAAAATTGATTTGGGAGTCCGTTGTTTTTTATGTACATGATTACACTTTTATTTTGATTTTTTTATTTTCAATTAGTTATTTCTATTGACTGAAAATTAATATTTTTTATTATATGATTAACCTCTTTTAAGGAATGAAGTGGAGCCCAACATGTCTACAAGGACATAAGACAATAAACTATGTCCTAAAGCACCAAAATCAAAAAACCTAATAAAATCAACAAAGGCAGCCCCTCCCCTGCATAAAAACAATAAGTCCAACTCCCACCTTCTCATCACTTCTCAGCTAGCTGTCATGTGCAGTGATGCATGGGCCTGGTGTGGATGTAAAAATCCAAACCCTCTCAAACTTCCAATTCCAAACAACCATGATCTGATGAAAACTCTCAACTCTAAACCTTATGTAGAGCAGCCCCTGAAGTACATATGGAAGCATAAACCCTTGTACCTCTGACGGAAAAATAGAACACACCACCCAACCAGATTCGCACATCAGATTCACTGTATGAAGAAGATTCAAAACATTTATAAGATCCAAGAATATGAAAAATCAGAGCACAAAACCCATCACCATAATACCAACCACCTGAACCCTAGAACAAATGCCAGAAGGACCCCTCTCCGCATGGAAAACTGAGTCAAAATCAAAAATAAAACCCATCGCCACCATCAACCCCTCTAGAGAAGAACACATCAAACGCCCAAAGCATGCACTGCAAACGAACAAGGCGAAAACCATCAAACTTCCAAAATAGCCATGGGACCTCGTGATGCCGCCCAGAAGCTAGGACCATGAAACCACCGATGATGCTTGCTTGTGTACATGTAGTGGGGGCCACTGTCGTGGGACATAACCTGACCAATGTTACAAT
The DNA here is from genome assembly GCA_963277665.1 of Viscum album. NCBI lineage: Eukaryota > Viridiplantae > Streptophyta > Magnoliopsida > Santalales > Viscaceae > Viscum > Viscum album. Next base: position 1,401,686,778 of record OY728125.1, read on the forward strand.
TCAGGACTTCCACTCATGGATCTCAAACCACTGACGACACTTGAGATATGATAGAAACAGTTATGAATTAGGACCAAATCAGAGAAATTTACGTGTGGTTTTTGTTCATGTGATAAAGGTGTAGCTTTGAGTGGTGATTCCCATAGAATCCAAAGTCATAATCTAGCCACTTATGATGAGATTTTCAATGAATCCCTAGATTTGAGATTCTTGGGAATATTTCTTGGTGGCAATAATGGAATTAAGAGACCACAGGTAGAACCATGAGATTCAGGAATATCCCAAGTTACACGGTGTTTAATCCGATGATACACACTATGTGGGGCCCTATCTATGGCTCTATTGTTTCTATGATGAAGAAAGGATCACACATAGTGTGACACATATCACACACCACTTGACTCAACTATTCAAATCACTATATTCCCTCAAGTATATGGGAATGGGAAAAGTACATGGGATAAGTCATGTACTCATACCTGTCCAAGGAACATTGGATGATCCATGTAATTGGATATTTACAAGTACACAAGCATGTCCTAGGGTATATAAACATGCCTAGGTGTACACAGGAATGTCCTAGAGTACACGAGCACAGGAAGGAGCATATGAGAAGAACTAGGACCATCAATGCACACTGTGTAATACTTGTAAATTCCATATAGTTTTCCTAGTTAGGTCTAAGTCCCTTAAACTATTCAACATGTACCAATTCTGTTAGTGTGTGATCCTTTGATCCAACCTTATTAAGGTATAGTTCTGAAATATGTCATAGAGAAAGGATTGTGACATACTCTAATTAATTTTTCTTCGATAGAGTTATAGGTGTCTTCAAATGGCCTTATGAGGGATCTTTTATCATATTCTATCCTATGTGGGGTTCTAAGAATTAACATAAATAGAAATACCTGGACATCAATGCCCTATATAGCGTGTTAATCCAAATTGGTTTATATGTATACCACCATGGAATTGAGTGTGATCTCAATATTTTCAATGATCTCATTGAACATCTAGCATGTACTTACTCATATTAAGACCTACTGATCACAAAATCTAGGATGGATGCCATTAGTGTTATCAGACTCATAGAGTGAGTTCTCCTATACGATTGTTTCTATATACACTCAAGTATAATCTTAAGTCAAAAATGCAGTTATTACCATTATATAATAATTAGTGTCGACCATGAGTATATATGGATGTATATTTTTGTATATAACATATTTACAATTGAGATTCCCCTATGATGAGTTTTCTACTGTGATTTTTTGATATATTATACTTAGTGAATTTATGGTGTCCTAATAAGTGTTTTATACTCAGCCCTACATGGTTTCTCCCTATATGAGTCTTGTATTATGTACATTACAAGCCATTCAACAAGATTCTAAATGGGCCAAAAGTATACATAGCTTATTTTGGTCTAGACAGACTATGTTTCATACTGAGATTCGCATTTTACTACAATCCCCTATTTCTTGAAAGTTAGACTTCTTTACAACTTTTATTGGGATTGTATTTTCTCCTTTATGCTTGCTAGTATTATTCATCATACTCTTATTGTGGGATTTAAATTTATTCATGCATTTTGTATCAGTTTTATATTATTTTTTATAATTGTATAGATTTAGAGATGTGTGTGAGCATACATGTACATGAGGATATGGCCTCTCATGTAAGTGTTATTCCTACAGGTCATTGGTCTCCATCCCCTAGCCTATTAGAGGTGGGATCTAGTTAATCACTCATGGATTATTATTGGCCATGTGAGCCCTAGTAGTTTAGGTCATTATAGAGTGGTATTAGATTCACATTCATTTTTGGAATGGATTTCATATTTTTTCTACCTGTGAGATTGGTTTGGGTTTTATGGAAATAATGTTAGGTTTTTTGAGTTTTATGTTTCTACAATGTACTCCTATATTGGTGTTGCGGCCAACATATCGATTTTCCATGATTCTGGTAACCTTCCTTTCAACTCAGTTAATATATATTGGTTATAGGGAAATAGTGGTACATGTATCATATTGGAATGGGAAATTCTTTTCATTTCCTTGTTAAGTCAGCTCCCCAGATATACTCATCAACTATGATACATATTGTCTATTTTAGGGTTCCTCCATAATGATTTCTAGCCAGGATTAAGAATTAGGATCATGAAGATGATCCCATTAGTGATGATTCCTTGATAAAGGGACCTTTTTTGGTGGTATTTTCTCTAGGGGTTTTCCAGCCATACCTATAGCCATTGAAATGTTGATACTGCCAGTATTACTAGAAGATGAGTTGTGTAGGATAAGCCCACTTCATGAGTTTCAATGTGAGAGAACCCTCAGGTTCAAGGGAGACCTAGAACCATAGGCTGCTGAGGACATCCATGAGGTGGTTACATGAGTCTTTCATCACATCAGGATAACTACAGACCAGATAGTGGTCGTAGTAGTGAGTCATCTCCATAGTTTCACTGGGTCTTGGTGGAGCCTTTTTTCTATCTTATAGTGAGGTTACACTTTCAAGGATATTGTTTTACTACCTCTTCATAGAAGAGTACTCTCTAGATATTATGAGATCATGGAACATCCATTAGATTTTAAATATACAGTAGTGAAATAAAATTGTGGTTGAGTTTTCATTAAGGTTTACCAAACTCTCATATAATAAATGGATATGGTTTGAGATCCATTATTTTAGGTATAAACCATTTAGAGAGGTCTATGTAGATACATATGGTCTATTGTGATTCCACTATTCATTCCTACCTATTACCGGTTTCTAGAGAATTCATGGGTGATAAATAGACTTTTGGTCAAGCAGACACTACTAGTGGGTTCTATTAGTGGGAACATAAGAGTTGAGACATCAACAATATGTAGCTATTAGAAGATGCATATAATAACCCTTATATTTATTACATATTTAAAAATGATTTATTACATAAACATGCACTTAAGACAACTCCGAGGATAGAGAGGCCTAGTTTCTTGGGAAATTAGGAACATTACATGAAAACGTAAGACATAAAATACAATTTTTTTTTTGAAAACTTCTTTTATATAACCACAAAATTCTTTCATACTAAGCATTTCATGGGAGAAGATGAGGACATACATTAGAAATAGGTGAGCTATAAAGCTCAGTAAGCGAGTAAAAAAGGAATAAAAAGAAGAATACAATACATGTTATGAAATAGGAATATCAATGGAGTGAAATAGAAACATGAACATAAAGTTATGATATAGTATGATTATCATAACATAGAAATGTGGAAACAACATACAACATGATATTATTATGATCCAGGGCTCATTGCACATGGATTAACTTGAGTAAACCATCATTTAATATGAATTAGCATGAGGAAACCCTTATTTCACATTTATTATAATGTGTAAAACCTCATTTCACATGGAATATCATGATATTAAACTTTACCCAACGCATTGGAGTGCTATCAGGGCACACCCTTTATAAATATATCATTTCACAAATAAGTGTGCCACATGGATTATGTAACATGGAATCATTCAACATCATAAGTTATTCAATGATTAGTGAATGTGAAATACATACATGTGTGTACCATTAAATATGTATATGTACATAAAGGTTAATACCCTTGATAGAGAAATATGTATGGTATTTAGTACATAATGATTTTGCTGTGGAAAATCACAATGCAATTTCATCAGCATAATGGCGTGAAATAAAAATTAATAAAAATGGTTAATGAGAGAGAAATGGGGATCTCATAATGTGTACATGAAATGTAAAGTAAGGGGTTCATATATATACATGTTCCAACACATGGAATTTGGAAATAGAAGGCGTAACATAATAAAGAAACTTGAAGAAAGAGGAGAAATGGAATAACTCTTATGAACATTCTTCATGGTAACAGGTGTTTGTGGGAGGGGTTAATGAGAGAGAAAGAGGTAGATTATCATTCAAAAATAATTTGTTCAGTATGGGGTAGTTTATAAATCATCCCCCAACAATTTTAATTGAAAATAAAATGGAATAACATCATATTGAAACTTGGACAAAAATGAGAAAGGAAGAAATCCCTTACGTGAGTGTGTGATTTCAATAGCTTGAGGAGGGGCTTCTTGAAAGATTTGGGTGACATGGGAGGATTATAGAGATATGAGGGAAGATTATAGACGTTATTAAAGGAATTTGAGTAAAGAGAAGTGGGATCTTGAGTGAGTTTATATAGGAAATGAGAGGGACATTATTTAATATTTCACAAACTTAGGTTTTAGAATCTGTATAATTAAATATTCAAAACCACAAACCGACCCATGGATTTTGCCCATGTGTTTTTCAAAGGGGAGTTGAAGCCATTATTTTATAAAGAAAAAGGCTTAAATTATTAAAATATTAGGATTTCTTATGTGGAGGTGAGTCTCGCCCTCATGGAAATCATTTTAAAATGCTAAAATATTTTATAAGTGGGGGAGGGTCCACTAAGGAATTATAAAATTAATAAAAGTAAAATCTAAAATCACATTATTTGAAAGTCATATTATATATTGGATTAATAACCCTTTTATGGTATTTTATTTCATCACTATTAGATCATTATAATTTTAGAAAAAACATTATATATTTATACTGTATTTGATTTTTACCCAAAAATTCTATTGTCTCATAAAATAATGAAAAATTCACCATTGGATAATTTTAAAGTCCTTATTCAAAAAATATTATTAATTTTACCTAAATAATTTTTTAAATATGATATATTTTACATTTAAAATAAAAACTCTCATTTATTGAAAATTTAAGGGTTTTGAAAAAAATAATTTCCAAACCTTAATAAAAGTTACATTTGACTTCAAACAATTATATGCTAATTTATGTTTAATAAAAATTATATAATAATAATATTATAATAAAATATTATTTATTCCAAAAATTCATTAATTAATCACAATAAATTCTTAAATTAAAAATATAATTGTTGTTTTATCATATGAAAATATAATTCTTATCAAACTGATTAATAAATAATTTATAGAGTAAAAACAATAAGGAATAAATATAATCATCTCCTACAATTAAAAGGAAGTTTCTTATAAAACTATTATAATAAAAATATATACATAACCTTAGTTTAATATAATAGTTTATATATTTCTAAAAAGTACCATTTTACCCAAAAAACAAATTTATCTAATTCCTTTTATTTTTAATAAAAACTATTCTCATAAAGGAATTGATGGAATCAGACTTTTATTTATAAAAAGTTATTACAAAATAAGAAACTAATTAATTATTACATAACCTCTTATAACACCCAAATAAGACCTAAGGGTAAGGTGTTATGTGGTGGCAGACTCTTTGGGTGGCATAGATAACATCACCCTGGTGGTAATGTCTGTCAACATGAATTTATATCATTAGAGATTCTATTCATGCTTTACATTTTGAAGCTCGGCTTGGTCTTGATCAAGAGTCAATACTAGTGATGCAACCTACTTTCTGAGCTCTGAAAAATAAGATTCATACAGCCCAAGTCTACGGGATGAGGCCATCCTCTCCTATGTCTGTGTTCAATGGATTATTTTGAAAATCCTTAAATTTATATCAATTATGTGATCACTATTCAATGAATATATTATCAACAATAATGATACATAATGGTCATTTTGACCTAATAATAAAAAATTGATGGCATGTGTTTTCTATATCCATAATACATTTAATTTAATAAAATAAAGGGAATTTTATTCTGGAATGTTCGGGTCGTTAAAAAATTTCCCCCTTCAAAAAATTCACCCTTCAAATTTCCTTTTCACACACTAAAATAGATATGGGTAACTCTTCCTCATCACTTCCTATTGTTCCCACATTTCTTCTTCAAACATGTGATTTCTCCACTACACTTTAATGAAGGTAATTGTCATATTTTGAATAACTTTTTTCCTACGCTCTAAGATCTTCATCGAATTATTCTAATAGATGAGGTCATTCTCTAATGTTACCAGCTTTGGATTGAGTACATGTGATGGTTCTGGTATTTACTTCTTCAAGAGTGATACATGGAATACATCATGTACTTGAGACAGGTTTAGTGGGAGTCTAAGTGGATAGGTCACTACTCCTATGCGATCAGGGATATGAAAACGGAAACTGTACCTTGGACTAAGCTTTCCCTTCTTACCTAATCTCATAACTCACATCTAGAATGATATGAAGAGGAATACCATGTATCCAACATTAAACTATAGGTATCATCTATGGTTGTTAGCATAACTCTTTTTTAAACTCTGAGAATCTTTAATGTGCTGCCCGACTGTCTTAATGTTTTCCACAATTTCTTCAAACATTTCTAGACCTAGAAGTTTTTGCTCCCCAACTTCACCCCAACATACCGATGTTCTACACCTCTTCACATAATGGGCTTCATAATTAGCTATTTGGATGCTTGATTGGAAACTGTTATTGTAAGAGAACTCAACCAGAGGAAGATGTTGACACCATCCTCCTTTCAATGACATTTCGCCTGCTCTAAACATTTCCTCAAGTGTTTGGATACTCTATTCAGATTGGACCTCATTTTGAGGATGATAATCCATATTTAAGTTCATATTAGTATTCAAATCATGTTAGAGACTCTTCCAAAATGTAGAGATCAACCTTGGATCTCAATCTGATACAATCGATAGTGGTACTCCTTGAAAACATACCACTTATCTGATGTATATCTATGCTAGTTGATCCAACTATAAATTATCTTAAATTCCAATGAAGTTAGCAGTCTTTGTAAGACAATCCACAATAACACAGATATTAGTGTTTCCTTTGGAAATATTTGAAAGTCCGGTAACAAAGTCCAGGGTGATGTTTTCTTATTTCTATGTTGGTAAGGGTAATGGTTTCATCATCCCCTTAGACTTCGGCCTCTCCGCCTTCACTTGTTGACATACCAGGCACTTTGATGTATACTCAGCGATCGCCTTCTTTATGATATCCCACCAATAATTCTATCAGAGATCTCGACACATATTTTTTGTTTCCTGGGTGAATGGATAAATTTAAACTATGTACATCTGTAAAAAGTTCATTCTTTAACATTAGATTTTATGGAACACATTACCTTGTCCCAGATCTCACAATTACTTATTAATTAACATTGAACTTTGAGGATATCCATTTTTTTGTTAGTTCCCACATTTTATGAATTCCCACACCATCCTTTTTAGAATCATTTATCCCTTCCAAAAGAGTCAATTGATAAATCAATTGCTGATGGATTGATTATGTTCCCTTATTTATGATTCTCGTGTCTATCTTCTTCAAATATAAGAATATTGGAAACTTTTCAATTCACATCAATCAAAGAGTTGTTGGATCCTTTATACAAAGAGTGTCTACCACATTATTTTCATTCTCTGGATGCTAGTCAATTGACCATTGATAGTCTTTGATCATCTCTAACCATCTTCATTGTCTCATGTTCAACTCTTTCTGTGTGAATATATACCTGAGGATTTTGTGATTCATATATATTTCAAACTTCTCCCCAAAGAGGTAATGTCGCCAAACTTTTAACAAAAAGATTACTACAACCAACTCAAGATCATGTGTTGGATATTTTTTCTCATTAAATTTCAATTTCCTTATAGCATTGGAAATAAATTTTTAATTTTTCATCAACACACAGCGCAGGACCTTATTTGAAGCATCACTGAATACTAAAAAATGTTCTCAACTTGTGGATAGTGTGAGAATGGATGCAGTGATAAACCTCCTTTTCAAATCCTTGAATTTATCTTCTTATTAATAATTTCAAACAAACATGACTCCATTTTTAGTAAGCTTGGTAAGAGGGTTTGATAATCATGAAAAATTCCTCAAAACTTAACTATATTATCCAACTAACCCAAGGAAGCTATAAATATCTGTCACATATGTTGGCCACATCCATCCATGAAATGCATTTCTCTTGGAGGGATCCTAAGATATCCCATTTCTTGTGATGCAATGACCCAATAATGATACCTCCTTCAATCAAAACTCACATTATTGGTACTTTTTATGGAGATTCCCCTTTTGTAGGATCTTTATTACAATGATTATATGCTCCTCATACTCCTCCTTGGTTTTGGAGGATATTATAATATCATCTATAAAGGCTAGCACAAATTTGTCATGTTAATATCTAAAGACATTATTCGTCATGTATATGAAGATTTATGGGGAATTAGTGAGTCTGAAAGGAATTTCTATGAATTCATAGTGTCTGTACCTTGAACAAAAAGAAGTCTTTGGGATATCCTTTTTCACCCTTACTTAGTAATATCCCAACTGTATATCCACCTTAGAGAAATTTTGTGCTCCACATAGCTGATCAAACAAGTCATAAATTCGTGGTAGAGGATAATTTTTCTTTATTGTGATTTTTTTGAGCACAAGATAATCATTTCAAAGGAACATTGACCAATACTTCTTCTTAGCGAAGAGGATTAGTTCACCCCATAGTAAAGAACTTGGGTGTATAAACCCTTTATTTAGATTATCCTGCTGTTGTTTCTTTAGATCCTAAAGCTCCATAATATCCATTCTATATAGAGTCTTGGATTTTGGAAATTCCCTAGCTATAATATCAATCAATAATTCAACATCTCTTCTAGGAGGAAGACTAGGCCATTCTTCAGGAATCACAATAGAGTATTCCCTCACAAAATTCATGTCTTCAAGGCTCGTTCCAAAAGTAGACTCAATAATATTATCAAGATACATGTGCTCATAAGGCAGTAATATCCATGATTGAGTTAATGGTGATAAAGAAGATTCATCCTCCTCCTTGACCTTGTATATAATCAGAGGCGGATTCGCTATATGGATAGTTATTTCCCTCTCACGACAATTTACATTGGCACTATATAGGGAAATCCAATCCATGCCAAGAATTCTATAAAATTACACCAGGAGTGTGAAAATTTTCACAGGAAATTTCAATCCACAAATACGGACAGGGGAGGAGTTATATTCATGGGATGAAATAATTTTTCCATTTTTAATTATCAATAGCATCTCTACTTCCATGATTTTTGGTGGTGTTTGAATTGTTTTACTAGAATTTTGGGATATAAAATAATGAATAGAACTAGAATAAAAAAGTATTTTTCATATTATTCAATGAATAACTAGAGTACCTATCACCACTTCATTGTCAGGATTTTCTTAAATGGTAGTGATGGAAAAAACATGACCCTACTTCCTTGGAGATTTTTGGTTGCTTCCAAAAACCCTTGCCTTAGGGAACTAGTTTGGAAAGTTCCATGGTTCTTTGTAGTTGTATAAATGAACAATTTGTTGAGGGTATAATGGATAATTCCCCTCATCTATTATAGTAGTAGTATGTTCTTGTCAGCAATAAATGGTCTGGTTCTCTTCCCTTCCCCACCTAAAGCATTTTCTCATCCCCTTCTAGAAATTTCTGGGTGTGCTTCTTTCCGCACCTTTGGCAAGTGAGGTGATGGAATTTCTTAGCACCATTGGATTTATCCATTGGACCTCCAGAGTCAAATTCCATGTTCCTCCTCTTATCCCCATGATACCATTGAGATTATCTAATATCCATTTCAACTTTTAGAACACATCAAACAATTTAATCATAGCTATAGAATTCACGGATTGCTAGGGATTTACATAGGCTTAGTATTATCCCCCTAAAGAAGCGCTCAACCTTGCATTCCAGGGTAACAACAAACCTAGAGGTGAATCATGAAAACCATGTGATGTTTGACTTATACACTCTGATTTATTCATCATCTTTTTTGCTTGAGGAAAAGGATTTCCATCTCCATCTTAAGTCAGAGGGTGCGAGGAAAATATTTATTGAAAAACATTTTCTCGAAATACATCCATTCTAACAACTAGATATTTTCCTCAATATTATTATTTTTTATCAATTCCCACCACTAATAAGCTTCACCCTCTATAAGATAAGAATCTGTAAGAACGTTCTCTTGTTTAAAACATTGATGTTTGGAGAATATATTCTCAACTGAGTTGATCATTTGTTCAGCGACTAAGGGATCATATGATCCATTAAAAGTAGGAGGCCTTTGTCTCATGAAACCCTCAATTATGGATTTTTATTTCTTAGGGGGTGTTGTATGTTCCTCTTAACCCATGTTTATATTAAAAACTTGAGTTAACTGAGAGAGTATCCTGATAATGTTTTTGATTCATTCTCTCATTGGATTGGGCATCTCATTAGAACAATCATCACATTGATCTTCGCATCAGTTGTTATCTCGAGTCCTTCTATTACCAGAAGTTTTATAGAATAAAAGGAATGTTATGGATAACACATAAAAGGGAATATAATGAATAAAAGGGATAAGTTATAAATTACATTTATTTCCTTAACTTATTAATTTATTGGCTTCAAACTATGTTATCCATGGTCTACATCCCAACATATATTCTTAGGGGAATTTTTTATTCCCATAATAATGGTTCATACTAAGATTATGAATTTACCAAATCATATCCCTTGGGAGTGTCAAAATAAGAGTGTATAAAGGCATGTGGTTGTGCACTAGTTCTTATTCAAGTCAAGCTCAAAGTTGTGTTTTTGGGTTTTACCCCTAGATACATGTGTTCCAGGGCCACCTCCACTTGTTCGTATCCAGAAAGAGATGTATTTTATTGATAAACCCCTAACTCTATAATCACCAAAATTTTGGTATATTTTTATTATACTTAGTCTTATTTATAAGGATTTCACTAGAGTTTTATAATCCTAATCCCAAAAATAACTAAACCTATCCTCTAATACCAACTAGAACAACCCTACTATTTATTACGTATTTAAACACAATTTATTACATAAACATTCACTTATGAAAAATCTGAGTATCAAGAGGTCTACTGTCTTGGGAAATTATGAACATTACATGAAAACATAATACATAAAATAAAACTTCTTTATTGAAAACTTCTTTTAAAAGACCACAACATTATTTCATACTTATAATTTCATGGGATAACTTGAGCACATACAATAGAAAAGAGTGAGCTATAAATCCTAGTAAAAGAGTTAAAAAGGAATAAAATGAGGAATACAGTACATGTTAGGAAATAGGAATATCAATGGTGCACAAGAGAAACATGAACATGAAGGTATGATATATCATGATTATAAAAAATAGAAATGTGGCAACGACACACACCAATATATTAGCATGATCCAAGGCTCATTGCACATGGATTAGAATGAGTAAACCCTCATTTCACATGAATTAGCATGAGTAAAACCTCATTGAACATGGTTTAGAATGATTAAATCCTCATTTTATATGGAGTATCATGATAATAATCATTACCCAATGCATTGGAGCTCTATCAGGGTACACCCTTTATAAACATTTCATTTCATGCGTAAGTGTACCACATGGATCATATAACGTGGAATCATTCAACATCATAAGTTATTACATGACTAGAGAATTTAGAATAAATACATGTATTTACCATTAAATATGTATATGTGCATAAAGGTAAATACCCTTGCTAGAGAAAGGGGTATGGTATTCACTCCATAATGATTTTGGCTTGGAAAATCTAGGTACAATTTCTGAGGCATAACGATGTGACATAAAAATTCCTAAAAATGGTTGATGAGAGAGAAATGGGTTTATAATAATATTTAAATGAAATTTATAGTAATTGGTTCATATAGAAACATGTCCCAACACCTGTAATTTGGAAATAGAATGTGTAACATAATAAAGAAACATAGAAAAAGAAGATAAATGGAATAACTCTTATGAAATCTCGGTATAGTAATGGGTGTACATGGGAGGGATTAATGGGAGTGAAAGAGGTATATAACCATTCAAACATAAAGAGGGAATTATGGGGGGGTGAAATAATACCCCAGACAATTTAATTTAAAATAAAAGTGTATCACAACATAAAGAAACTTGGAGAAAAATTAGAAAGGAAGAAATCCCTTACTTGAGTGTGTGACTTCAAGAGCTTGAGGAGGGGCTTCTTGAGAGATTATGCACCTTGGGAGGATTCTAGAGAGAGGATGAAAGAGTTGGGACGTTCTGAAATTATTTTTAGTAAATTTAAGATGTATATTGCGTGGGTTTATATAGGAAATCATAGAATAATTCTTTTAATATTTCAAAAATATAGGTTTTGAAATCTATCGAATTAAATATTCAAAACCACAAACCTTCCCATGGTTTTTGCCCCTGTTTTTTTCTAAAGGGGAGAGGAAAAAATTATTTAATAAATCCAAAGGCCAAAATTTTTAAAATATTAAGCTTTCTTAGGTGGAGGTGAGTCACAATCTCAAGAAAATCATTTTAACATGTTGAAATATTTTATAAGTCTTGGAGGGTCCATTAAAGCATTATAAAATTAATCAAAAATAAAATAAAATCAAAATATTTTAAATTCCAAAAAAATATTGGCCAAATAGACCTTTTATTGTATTTTATTATATCATTATTTCATCATTATGATGTCATATAAAGTATAATATATTTATACGGTATTTAATTTTTACCCAAAAATTGATTGACTCAGAAAATTATGAAAAAAATCATAGTTGGATAATTGTTACATCATGATTCCAAAAATAATATTCATTTTATCTAAATAATTTTATATATTTGTGAAATTTGACTTTTAAAATAAAATATGTCCTTTATTGAAAATTGATGGGTTTAGACAAAAAACAGCTTCCAAACATTAAGAGAAGTAACATTTGACTTCATAAATATTACTTGATCATTTATATTAAATAAAAATATTATAATAGTAATATTTTATTAAAATATTATTTATTCCAAAAATTAATTTTTTTCATCAAAATAAATTCTCTAATTAAAAATACAATTTCATTTTTTATCGTATGAAAATATAATTCTTATTAATTTGAATACTTAACCATTTATAGAGTAAGAAAAATAAGGAATAAATATAATCATCACTTATAATTAAAAGGAGTGTTCTTATAATACTATTATAAAAACAATTTTAATAAAACCTCAGTTTAATATAATAATTCATATATTTCTAAAGAGAACCATTTTACCAAAAAAAAAATCTCTAATTCATTATCTGTTTATGAAAAAATATTCTCCTTAAGTCATTGATGAAATAAGACTTTAATCTATAAAAAGTGATTACAATGTAATTAACCAATGCCTTATTACATAACCCTTTATAACACTCGCTTAAGACCTAAGGGTAAGGTGTGTGATGGTGCCCGACTCTTGGGGCGGCTCGGATTACATCACCCAAGTGGTAATCTCTATTAACTTTAAATTCTCTCAAAGGTGATTCAGTTCAAGATTAACGTTTTGATTCTAGGCTTTGGATTGGGTAATTTTGAATCCCATTTTTGCTACCTCCTTTCGGAGCTCGGACAAATGAGCTTCGTACAGCCCTAGTCTAATGGATGAGTTCACCCTCTCCTTTTTTTGTGTCGAAAGGATAATTTTTAAAAACATTAAATTTATATTAGTCTTGTGATAACTATTCAATGGCTATATAATCAACAGTAATGATACTTAATAGTAATTTAAACCCAATAATAATAAAAATAGTTCATGTGTTTTTTATATCCATAAAACATTTTTTAAATAAAAGAAAGGAAATTTTATTAATGAATGTTTGGGCCGTTAAAACACAAGGATATATAAATTTGATGTGTTTTAGAATATTATTATAGGACAAAAGGTATATGGTTCATGTAACTTATTATAGTTCTATTCAGCCTTGGGAGAAGTGATGATACTCTTTTGATTGTTGGGGTCATCTCATACAGGATCATCTGAACTGTCGTACAACTAAGAGGGAGATAGTTCATGGACTAACTAAGAAGAGGTTGTAGATAGATAATGATGTTCTAATGGGTTGTGTACATGGAAAAGGATTAGTGATATTATTTTTAGGAGGAAGATAGTTTCAATTATTTCAACCACCACCACTAGTGGTTCCCATCAGGCTCATGAAGAAGGTGGATAAGTGTGAGTGAAGTTGCAAGCCATAGAGGCTGATGATTTTGATTCTATCAGTATTATTAGATGTATGATCTATGTATTTTATACGTTATATATAGTTTTTATATGAATTTTTGTTAGACACTATTTTCTTTTTTACTTCCTTATTTCTAGACCCGTAGGTTCAGGTTGATCACTTTGCTTGACCCTTATACATGGAAACTCCTACTAGAAATATCTCTGTGATCAAGCTATTTTTTTGATAGTTTGACTGGGTAGTTAGAGGATTTAATTTCTTGTGTTATATTTTTGTTTAATATATGAGGCCTTACAATTTTATCTTAGGCATGGTATAGTTATACACATTTCATGCATGTAATGACAATTTTTGGCATAATAAGATGTGTGTATTCATAGATAAGACAATATTTTCCTTTATTTGTGAAATGGTGACCCAATAAGAGAAGGATAAACTCATACATCGGAGGGTTTAGTTAATTACTCGCTAGTTGGATAGCAATAATCTTAGACTAGTGGATCCTATGTGCTATTAGTTTAAGTCTATGGTGGATAAGTATGGGGATGTCTTTCCTAAGGACATCCTTAGCTTACCTCCCCATCAATAGATATCCTTATGAATTGACATAAACCTAGTGACAACCCCCATAACATCAATATTATATCATATATCTCTTATATATCTTGGAGAGATGAGGGTATAGTTGGAGGAATTTCTAAGGAATGGATTTTTCATACACAGTGATTCCCTCTAGGTAGACCCAATGTTGTTCACCAAGAAGGTAGATAGGATCTTGAATCTATGTGATGGTTATAGATGCCTAAAGAAGGTGACTGAGAATAAAAATTATCGAAAAACTAGTTAGAATGACCTATTTGATCAGTTTATAGGGGTGTGATAGTTCTCATAGATTGATCTAAGATTAGGCTATCACCAACATTGAGTACGGGATGAGGATATACCAAATATGACATTCAAATATTTCTATGGCCACAATGAGTACTTGGTGATTCCTTTTGGTGTGATTAATTCCATATATGTCTTCATGGGACTCATGACCCTGACCATTCATCCTTTGTTAGACTATTTTGTAGTAGTCTTCATCGATGATATCCTAGTGTAATCATTATGTTAGGAGGAGCACATGACACACTTTATTATGGTTCAGAACATAATCTAAGATCACCAAATAAATGATAATCTATTGAAAATTTATTTACAGATTTATTATGTATAATTTCTTGGAAATATCATATAATTATATGGATTATTATTAGTCCATGAGCAGGTTGATGTGGTGATAGCATGAGATCCACATAATATTGTGATAGAGGTGAAAATATTCCTTAGGTTGGTAGGAAATTAAAAGATATTTATACCTAATTTCTCTAGGATAATGACACCATTGATTGATTTGAAAATGAAGGGTATCCTTTCATGTGGAAAAAAATATTCTAGTAGTCTTAACAAAAGATATGTATGAGGTTTAAAATAACCCCTATCTTGAGATTTCTCATGGAGGGTATTGACTATGCAGTATTATAAAATTCTATAGGGATAGGAATTCATTGTGTTCTAATGTAGATGTTGAATATGATTTCTAATGGCCCTCTAAAGTTGATAACTCATGAGAAAAACTATGAAAAATGTTATTTTTAGTTGGAAGTAGTGGTCTTCATGCTGATGATATGGAGGTAATTCCTTATGGATGAGTGGTTTGTCGTCTACTCTGACCGTAAGAGTCTCAAGTATAAAATTCCTCATAATTACCTTATGATTATATAAAGGTGATGGATAGAGTTCCTATATTATTATGAAATCAAGATAGACTATACTCCTAGGAAGGTGAAGGTGTTGGAAGATTCTCTTAGTATGAGATCTTGTTCCCAGTTGTTGGAAAAGTTATCAGAGTTGTTAGCCTCTTTATAGTTTTACTTAATAGATTATTAGGGTGAAACATATCTATAGTCGATGGTTATTACCCAACCACATTTATTATGTGTTTTTGAATCTACGCATTGAGATACTAACTATGAGACTATGCATACTCATATATCCACTATAATTTCTCTTAATGGATTTTCTGAATATGAGGAACATCTTATCCTTCTCAAATAATGAATATTGGAAACAATTACATTGCAGTATGAGGTGATGAGGGAGTTTCATACATCTTCTTTTGTGTTACATATAGGTGTTTCAAAGATGTTCGAAGACATCCTGCATTACTTATGGTGGTAAGGAAAGATGAAGTCATCAATAGATTTTTTCTCTCGATGCCTCACTTTTTATACGGTGAAGGTTAAGAACCAAGTTCCAATGAGTATATCTCAACCCCTTGAGGTTACATAGTTTAATTTAGATGATTTATATGTGGAGTTTTGGATGGGGATGCAATAAAAATTCATAGAAAATTATGGCATCTAGATTATTGTAAACTGACTCACCAAGTCATCCAACTTCCTTGATGTATGAGATCAGAGTTTGGTGGACAACTGGGGATGTCTTTACATGAATAATATTGTCTATTTCAATGGAGTTCCCTTAAAATTATTTCATAATGTGTTCCTCACTTCACGTCATGATTATGGATAGGATTTCAGGAATCCATTGCGGGTTGGTTATGGTTTAAAATAGAATTTCATCCCTATACTGATGTATTCACTATGCAGGAAATTCTGGTCATGTATGACATGCTATTAAATTTCACGTTAGACTTTTTCCATACTTGGGAGGATCATATACTCTTAATAGAGTTTTTATAAAATAATAGATACCATTCCACTCTTTGTATGGCTCTATTTGAGTCTTTGTGTAAGAACCCATGAAGGTTACAACTATGTTGGATAGATCTAGGACAGTCTATTATCATTGGATTGGATATGTTTTGAGCTATAAAATAATTATCACAATTCATCTAGGAGTGGATGAAGACTGAAAAAACCCATAAAAATTCTTATACAGATAGATGAAGGAGGCCCTTGGAGTTTGAGGTGGGAGACTACATGTTCTTAAAGGTCTCACCACATCATGGATTTTGGAGAATTGTCTAAGAGGAATGATATCTCTATGATTCATTGTCCCTTTTAGATACTGTAAAAAGTCATATAGGTGGAATACCACTTGGATCTACCATAGTAGTTAGATCTGGTATAAGACGTCTTTCATGTGTCACAGTTGAGGAGGTACGTGCATGACCAATCAAATGTTATTGACTGGGGTGACCTAGAGATCAAGGATAGATCTAACTTTTTTATTACCTGATGGATATCATGGATTGGTATGAGAATATCCTATATGGAAAAGTGACTACATTGGTTCATTTCTATTTTCATCATGAGAATCATCAAGAGAGTACCCAGGATTAGGAGACAATGATATGAGTTTGGTACCCACACCCCTTAAAGTAGAACCTTTTTCCGTTTTTTTGGATTAAAATCTCTGGGTTAGGGAGAATTTATTGCCATAGTTTTTTTTATGTAATTCTTCTAAATATATCTAGTAATATTTTAGGAGACAGGTACTAAGATGGTGTGATATTCTGAGATTTGGTAAGCACAGAATTGATATTTTAAAAATATAAAATATTTTAATATCACATATAAGTAGTTTTCCTATAAAAGTTGAATAACTCAAAAAAATATTGGATCAGAAATATGAGACTGTTTTTTAGTTCAGGTCATGGTTTTTACCCTATGCATGATATAATATTTTTTGGTGTTGGTAATTTTTCAAAAAGTTATCACGAGTGAAAATAATAATATAATTTTTTATTAATTTGGATTGATGTAGCTTCCTAACCCTATCGTATTTACACTCGGTTATAAAAAAATTTTAGGCTCGCCTTATGACCATGGAATCCAATATAGGAGTTGGTATAAAATATTCACTGGATGGTCATTGATGAATTGTTCTTTAGAAATCAATGCACCAATAGAGCCTCTATGTATCATCAATTACAATGGACTAGAATTATTATTCATAAACATTAAATCCAATATTGAGGTAGTGCATCTGATTTAGGTGGATTTATCCTCATTTTATTATCCCATGATGAATTCAAATCAAATCATTCAACAAATTGATATATGGGTAGATCATTTTGTGGGTATGGGCATATTATAGTGGGATTTGGTGATTTTTATTATCAATTATTTACCTCTATTTATTTATCATTTTATCAAAAATGAATTGAGGACAACATGAACATTGTACGAGGTATGTTCATTATGATTTAAGTTTTTACATTTCCTCCCCATTTCTTCATGCGTTTATCCCAGTTCTTTCATTTTATTGGTGGTTCAATAAATACCCAGTAATCAATTGTTTCACACTCAATATTTGGTGAAATAGATTAATATTATGGATCGGGTTCGAGCTGGAAAATGGGATCAAGATATGACTACAATGATGATGATTCAATAATTGATCAGAGATGTTTGGGTGTGGGTTTTGGTTGTACGATGAAGTTCGGGCTACAAGTGGAAATTATTGATGAATTGGAAGCAGTAATCCAGCCATGGATAATAGTAAGGCTGGT
This sequence comes from Viscum album, assembly GCA_963277665.1. NCBI lineage: Eukaryota > Viridiplantae > Streptophyta > Magnoliopsida > Santalales > Viscaceae > Viscum > Viscum album. The sequence goes on from OY728125.1 coordinate 1,401,705,322, forward strand.
AAAACCCAAGATCAAATATTATTTAGAATGATCTCAACAATGATGATGGAATTGGGAGACTATTGAAGAACCATGAGATTCTATAAAATCATGAGTTACACGATGTGTAATTATAGAGATGCATTCCTGGTGGGGTCCTAGATTAGTGATTGGGTTTCCATGGATTTAAAATTTTCACATGTCGTGTGACACGTTTCACATGTCATGTGACCCAACCTTGTGATTCTCCGCATACCCTCAGGTACATGGGTATGAACAAAGTACATGGGAATATCCATGTACTAGAATCTAGATAAATAACACTTTCTAAGCTATATACGTAGACATTTCCAAGTACATAGTCATTTCTTGCGGTAGACAGACATTGCATGTGGTACCAAAACATGACCAGGTGTTTATGGGTTTGGCTGGGAGTACACAGGCATGGGATAGAGTACATAGGCAAACCCAGGACCAGAAATAAATTTCATTTACTACTAGTAAATGTAGTGTACGTTTCTTAGATAGGTAAAAATGTTTTCTATTCAACATGGACCAGTTCCATTAGGTTTAAATCCCTGGATCCATCCCTATGAGGATAAAGTTTGTTATTATGTCCTAGAAAAAAAGATTATGATACTCTCTAAGTTATTTGAATTAGATAGAGTTCTCAGTTTCCTTCTATAGCCAAGGGTGGGATCCTCTATCGTCTTATTCCCTATGTGGGATTCCTGGAATTAGAATGACCAAAAACACCTATGATCAAACCCCTACTTATCATGTTAATCTATATTGGGTTATTGGAATATGACATGGACCATGGTGTGATCTCCATCTATGTATTGATCTCTCCAAAATCCCAAAATGTACTTCCTTAGGGTGAGACTAGATGATCATGACCTCTAATATGGACACCTTTAGTGCTATCAAACTCATAGAGTATGTTCACTTTAGTGAGTGTTTCTATGAATAATTGAGTGGAATATTATACTGGAAATGCGGTTGGGATTGTACCATAAGGCTTATTTTCTACCATGAGTATATACGGATGTGTATTTATGAATGTCTTGTATTTCTGATTGGCATACCCTTATGATGAGATGACTATTAACTCTATCTTGAAGCTTTTTGATTAGTAGTTTCTGGGAATCATGTTAGGTATTGTTATACTCATACCCATATGGGATCTTTCTATACGTTTGTGCCTTATACCGAAAAAAACCATTCCATTGGGTTCTCATTAGACTAGGTGAAGATAGAGCATAGTTTAGGATATAAAAATTTTGGTCATTATATAGAGTCTATTTTTTCTATTATCCCTCATTTCATTTAGGTTGGAATTATTTAAAGTTTTTTGTGATTTTTTATCTGGACCTTTATTATTTCCATTTTTTTCATCAATATTTGATTGTGTGATTTAGATATATTCATACATTGTGTATCAGTTGTTTTTTATATTCTAGTATTTTATGTGCATGGATATATGTGTCTGTGTGGGTATATTTACCTTAGTCTAAGGATTCCTTTTTTAGTTTTATTCTTACTCGACACTAGTCACTAGCCCCTAGCCTATTGGATACGGGCTTGGGTAATCACAGTTGGCTTATTACCAGTGAGGTGGTCCCTAGTGGCGCGGTTCATGATAGTGGAAGATTGAATTTGATGAAGTTAATACTCTATATGACTAATAGTTTGTATAGAAAAAATCCCTCCATGAGACAGTGGGAGATAAAGATGCTCCTAAGACACAAGTATTGTGTATGTCTACTCGAGAGGTTAGAGAACCAAAATAATATGGTTTTACCTTAATTGAATCATGTGAAACACTACTTCTACCTAATAGTTAAGATATAATCTACAAAAAATCATTTTATTGAAATGATTCTACTAAATTAAAATAATACATGAATTTTAATATGGGAACCATAAAAAAATCAAGTATGGAATTTTGTGGACCCTCCATATAATGTAAAACCCATTGGGTAAAAATGGGTATTCATGAAAAAGTTGTACATGGATGGTAATGTAAATACCTAAATGGAACAACTGATAGGGAAGTGTTATAATAAAAATCAAGGCATTGAATATAATGAAACCTTCTCACCAATAGAAATGGAAAAATCCATCATAATTTTACATTCAATAGTAGCCTTACATGATTAAAAAAATAAGAAAAATGATGAAAATGCAACTTTTCAAAATGGGATGTGGTTGAATGTGCCTATATGGATCAACCCAAAGGGTTTATTAATTAAATGACTGAAAATAGTGTATAAAATCTGTGGAGATACATTTATGGATTAACACAGTCATCACAATCTTGTAATGTTCATTTTGATGCTTCTATAAGAGAGTTATGATTTTTTTACAGTGAAAACAATCAATTTTCATATAATAATGTTTGTGTGAATGCCACACTTTTCCCTATACTTTATGTGTATAATAAATTTATTATAGGAAATTTATTAAAAGTATTGTAGGTAGTTAATACCTATTTAAATGAATTCTTTCCCATAAATGAATTGGGATAAATTGCATATATATTAGGGATCAATATCTATTAAGATAAATCAGAAAAGATGATTGGGCTAATTAAAACTATATATATTGACAAGGTACTAAAAAGGTAAAATATGACATAATAGAAGATAGTTTTTTTTTCAATTCCACATGTTATAATGACTAGGGCTTTAAATACATAAATATTACATCTTTTTAGATGAATATTCAATACATATCACAATAAATCACCCAAGGAATAAAAATATTTAGTATATTTTGAGACTAGATACACATTCTTATTATTTCATGAAATATATTCAACTTATCTCATAATGATGTCCCCATATATTACTCTTATTAGACATACCATACCTGTAATTATTCTTCATAACCTGGGGAAAGGAAATATAAGAAGAGGTGAGATCAGATGATCAGTAACGGTAAAAAATTGACATATCAACATATCATGAGAATAACGGTATGAGAGCATGATAATAACATTTTAAAACCATACCCTATATATCATATATCACAAACATGTTTCATGACATAAATAATTGCATTTAATTATACATTAATCATAATGGAATCAAAGGACATTTTCCATGACATCATAATATTGGAATAAGACATAGATTTTTTGTATAAACATAAGAATGGAAAATCATTTTCATGGTAATTCAAGGATCATTCAAAATAATATCATACTAGAATGGTTTGGATCCATAATATATTTTAGTAGTCAAGGATCACTCTTAGGACTATCATAGTTTACAAAGTCCCATATTGAACTAGGCTCACTCCACATTCCCTTACTGTTTATATCATAGCATATCAATTTGTACCCAATGAATTAGAGGTCAATATATATCCCAGCAATCATATAATGAAAATCATACATATGTATGACACAAGATCATAAAAGACTCATCATATAAGAACCCATAAAAATAAATGTGTTTCATAACCATTTCATAATAACATAACATGTGGAAAAGAAATAGGTTTCATAATCATTTCATTATTTCATTGGATAATTTCCCATGGAAAATGAAGTTGGTTTCATAAGAATTTAATCATTTTATAACCTATGGAAAAGAAATAGGTCTCATAGATAGACTATTACCATAAACATAAACCATCCAGGGAAAGAATAAGAGTTCTATCCATGGATCATGTCCATAGTAAATCATAAGTAAAATCAATGGATCTCATATTATATTGAAAATGATTTTCAATGTACACTTGGATCATTTATTTGTGAAAATAAAATTTTATTGAAAATTAATATTTAAAACAAAAACATAATAAAAAAATTTTGAATTCATTTTATTTGAAAATAAAAATTGAAAACTTATAAATGAATCTTTAAAAATCCATTATAACATTTCATGAAGAAAGTATACATTACATATTGAAAACACTTTTAAAAAAGATAGAAATATTTTTCATTGAAAATTAGCCCTTTAAATTATAATGTAATCATTAAAACATTTAGTGTTCATGACATCGGAAAATTCAATATATTCCATTCACCTTAAAACAGATATTATAGTCACATTTTTGGTAAAATTCAAATTTTCCTTTTTTGGAAAATAGCCTAAATATTCCTTTTAAAAAAAATCAAAAAAATAAAACATGCATAAAAATATATTTAATAAATCATTTTTTTAGAATGTTAGAAACATATTGGAAAACATTTTTAGAAAACAAGGATTCAAAATGAAAAAAGATTACCAAAGAGAAATAATATAATTTTTTCGAAAAAAAAATATTTTAGACTTTTGAGTTCCTAAAGAGAGGATAATTAAGTAAAAACATGTACTATGATGAAAAAATCACATGTTTAAAGAGATATAGATCATAATATTTCATCGTTGGAAGAATAAACAAAAACAATCTTGATAAAAATGTGATTGTAACATTAATCCTCTACCGCTTTGTCATATTTATATCCTTAGACCCGTGAAATAATAGAATGAAATGAAAATTTTAATATCATAATGAATTATATTCATGATAAAACATGCCAAATGGGTATTATATACACATCATAGAAGTTTTATAACAAAACTATGTCCCAAATAAGGGAAATTGAGACAAAAACTCATTGCCAGTTTGTTTACTTCTAAACTATAAACAACATGAGAGAGATATCATAAAATGGATACTTTAATACTAATTATTTTTAGTAAATAAAATTAAATAAATTCATGGGAATTATATACATCACACATAAGAAATAGGTGGTGAATATGGAATGTTCCTCATAAATGTAAAATGTGAGATGGAAATCCCTACATTACATCTCGACTTAATTTGTACACATTCAGAACTCCAGTATAATAAATATAAAACTATTATTAATTTATTAAAGAAACATATTAATATTCTTAAATCTATGTATTATTTACTTAGTAATTTTCCTTACTCATTTATTAACAATTCCATGTTAAAGTATTGTTTCGGGTCATAACAACATTATTTTTCAAGTACTTTTTGATTTTGTATTTTATGACCTAATACTTCGATCATGGTTTCATAATAAAAATAATGTTAAAACTTGATATAAATATAATATATTTTCATTATATATGTATTTATCTTAATCCATAAATTTTAGAGATATAAAACGCAATACACTATTCTTGGAGACGGTAGGCCATGCATACACATGAACGCTGTTTTCATTTTCTAGGTGGAATGAAAGAAAGAAGGGTGAATAATAATTATCATTAAAAATAATTTTTATTTTATATATATCACATATTTTTATTTAAACCTATCCTTATTTCCTTCCATGAAAATCATATATGGAAAAAGAATCACATCGTTTCATGAGGCAGTGACCCATCATACAAAAGAATGATGTTAATGTATCCCCCCCACAGATTAGAATGTAAGAATGAATATGTGATATCCTAATTATTAAAAGTATAATTATATTTTAAATATATTATTTATTCATTTAGTATATCATTATTACCATATAAGTAAAATAGAAAATGAAAAACACATCACATCGATTCGTGAAGCAGTAGTCCATCGTACACACGAGCAATGGTATTGTTTTCCAAGGGGTTGGTAGGTAAGAAGGTATATGTGGTATTATAATTAAAATTTTATTATAAAATAATTAATATAAAAAAACATTAAATACAAAATTATACCCATCTGTGATATGTGGTGATGGAGAATTAATAACATCAATTCATGAGGTGGTAGTTTTTCATACAAACAAATGATGATTTTGTATCCCATTTGATGGAAGAGGAGAAGTATTTAGGTTATTCCCTTAACATGAAATGATATAAATATATGTAATATAATAATGTTATTAAATCATAAATTTTAAATAATAATTAATGTATGTGGAGGCAAAAATAAAATAAAATGCTCAATTAGGTGTGTTACCTCTTCTTCAGACAACTTCATTTAGTTTTGGGTTTTTTATGTTGGATTTATTATCAATATAATGCTTTTATGATGATATTAGGGAACATATTAATTTATTTGGTTATTAATTTCCTATAAAAACTGGTTTTTTTATGTGCGATGAGTAGAGGATAGTGGGTGGCCTCTTATAAGTGAGGTGAGTGGCACACTTATGATTTTTAAAAACAAAAATGTGCATCTACATTTTTTCACAAGACACAAGGCCCAATAATGGGCAATTGTATGAAATTATAGTTTATAAGGTATAAATGAGGATATAAAAGTGTTTTTTAACAAGTTTCAAGTTCATTTTACCCCTTATCATTTTAGTTTAATCCTTGGTAACCTCATTTTCACATTAACCACAATAATTAATTTCTTACTGATTTTATAATTCATAAAGAGAAAAAATTAATTTTAATTAATATAAAATATTGATTATTATCATTAAAAATATGGAATTAATTTTTCCAAATTCTATTTAAATAAGTGGAAAATTTTAATTTAAAATTAAACCTATATAAGCATCAAGAAAGAAGTTTTCTAAAGAGAAAATGTTGAAAAGTTTAAAAGGTTTTTATATCAAACTTCTATATGATTTTTTTTTTCAAATGAAGTAAATTGAAATAATATATATATAATTGATCTAATTTAACCCTTAAAACTAGATCAAAATTATTTTGATTTTTTTAATATCTATAAAAGAAATGAATATTTATAATAAAATCAAGTATTTTTCACTATTCCATAAAAAATATCCTTTCAAAATATTATAAAAAATTAATTAAAATATAATTTTAAAATTATGATTTCAAAAATTAATTCCAATATAATTTTAAAATTAGGATTTCAAAAATTAATTTCTTTTTCCAAATAAATTTAATAAAACTAGAAAAAAATAATTTATATATAATTGCAGAAAAAAGTTACAATTTTTTTAGATAAATAGAGTTTTTAAGCGTAAAATTGATTTTTTTTCTTATATGTTGTCTATAAAACACATAAGAATATTTTCAAATTTTTTATTCAATATTAAATATATAAATTTCATTAAAATGAATTTAAAAATTTATTTTTTAATTTATTGTGATAAAATATTTTTTTGTACATAAGAATAGTTGTTTTATAAAAATATTTATTTTGTTTTAAAATGGTTTTTTCATTTATAATTAATTTTTCACCAAATAATTCATTATATATTTGTGTGTAAACCATATATTTTCATAATTTAGTTAATCATACTCATACCTACCATTCCAACATCTCATTCATTACTATCCTATTAAATATTAATATTTTAATAGTATTTCATGTTTCATTTAAACTTAGTATTGTGTGTAACACAAGATAAAATTTCGATTTCATGTAATTAAATATGAAATAATTTATGTATTTAATGAAAAATATCAAAAATATTAAATTTGTTCACAAAAAAATATTTCACACAATATCGAGGTTTTACAGACTACCCCCCTTAAGTAAATTGCATCATTTCAATTTACACTTTTTCTCAGTAATAAGTGATTTAACAATTGAAAATACCATTGTGTGAAACCTGCTTAGTATAAAGGTTAAATAAAAAATTCTATTTAAAATAGAGAAAGGGATATATGAAGTTTATCTAGAATGAAATTTACTATGTTCTTGAATAGGGGGAATATAGGTGGTAAGTGAAGATTTGGATATAGAAGAAAAGTGTATTGCCCAAATAATGGTGGAGAGTAATAAATAACATTTATCATAAGAAAGTGAGTGATCATTTAAAAATATACAACCACAAAACCATAAACCAAATAGGTTTAAAAAATTAATTGATATCAACATATGTTATGTTAATGGGATAAAATTTTATTTAATGATCCATCTCCAAATATTTGGAAAATTTTGTGAGAATATATACTTACATGATTTCATTCCATTTCATAAGAACAATCTTATCATTTTGTTGTCATTCGATCAATATACATATCACCTCTTACTTTATGAAATGAAGATTAATTTTCTTTTTTATTCTATGAGGACTAATGGATCAGAAGATCAATAAAATAATGATAATTCATTCCTTATTTCTCTAGCTACTATCAGAAATAGAATTTTTAGCACAGGTTATCCTATAACATCTAAAGTTCAACTAAAAAAATTTCATAAATAATTAATCTTATGGATTCTCCTTGTATGACCAAAATTGAAATCCAAAAAATTATAAATTAGGTTACTAAATCACCTAAATCAACTAATCATTATTCCCCAGTTAGAACTTGTTAATTACCTAAAGTGTGATAAAAATTTATGGAAAATAATTTATTCTTTATTCCTCCAATAAAACAATGATTATTGGATATAATCCATGAATATAAAAAATCAATAAACTCAATCTATGATAAAATAGTACACTTTTTCCACAAATCATTAATTAGTTCCATCATCATCGTCAATACTGTCAAATTTAATTTATTCATATCCATCATATATTTATACCAACATAATTATCTCATTATCAAGAACTTATAAAGGATTATCTTCCCCTAATCATGTCTTTTCCATAAAATATCACTTTAACATTAAGAAACCATTCCATGTAATCATCTCCATTCAACACATTCTTGAAAATCATTAATGGGATACTTATATTGAAAAATATTTATATATTTCATAATTATTGAATTCTAATACATAAACACCCCAACAATTTTTGTTCATTCATAAACCATTAACTAAGATTCATAATCTTATTCCTTAATTCCTTATTCCTTTCATACGTCATTTTTAATTTCTTCATCAACAACAACGAAACCATTACTTATACCACCTCATTGATCATCTTATAGAGATTTTACACTAGGAAATAAGTTTTTATAATACCCATAATTTCCACATTTATAGTATTAGATCGTTGATTATGCCTTACAGAAACTATTATTATCATCCATTCTGTTACCTAGACTATTCAATTTTCTTCAGAAATATCTTACATTGTGGCCTTATTCTCCACACATAAAAAACATCACATTCCTTTGATAAATTACCTTTATTAATTCTTTCAACATGATTTACATATATGAAACTAAATAGTCATTCCTCTATGGTCTCCACCACCCAAGGTCTCAGTGAACATTATCCTTATCTTATTTGGTGAGTAAGAGAGTTGGGTGAGGTGAATGATGTTAATCATATATCCTGATAATTGATAAGGAATAATCACAATATCCTTTTCTCTAGCCATCACCCCATTTGGTTTCACATTAAAATGTTTTATTTAACATTAAATGTTAACCAAATTCCATCTAGTTCCAAACAATCACTAAAACAAGGAGGCATAGTGTGAGGAACAATAAACATAGTTATGGTGACCCAAGCCTTTTAAATATAACATTACATGATTTTAATCATAATTATACATCAGAGTACAAGATAAGGATCGTTAAGTCTTGTGTATTGGAAAACTAGGTACATAAAAAATAAAACATGGGGCTAAAAAAATATCTTTATTTATTCTTCATAAAGATATCATAACTTCCATTGAGACCTTACATCTGCATAGGGTTCCCTAGGGAACACATGAACCAAGGGATGAGCAAAAAAGCCCAGTAAGGGAATGAACATAAGGATACATCTTAAGCACATGAGTTAGGAGGCATGAAATCCTGATAACAAAGCATGGAACACATGAAATCATGTCATATAAGCTTTAGATCATATTAAAATGGAATCATATAAATTTGGAAGAGTCCTAAGACATTTCTTTAGTACGGGTTAAGGCTAACCGCCAATCCCGTTTCCCATTTTAGTACGGGTCAAGGCTAACTCCCAATCCCATTTCACATCGCATCTCATGAGACTTAACTTTACCCAATGCATTGGAGCGCTATCTGGGTGCACCCATGTCAAAATTTTCATGAATATTCTGGCCACATAAATAATATTTTCACACTAATAATCATACATAATCAACCATCCATAAACATAAGGGTACCCATGGAAATAATTAGGTACCACAACCATGATATAAATCATAACCAATAGGCGTATCATGAAAGTGTCCACGAAATAACGAAATTATACATGGAAATTCAATATATATATATCACGGTTCGTGATGTCAAAAAGGAGTGACAACTTATAAGAAATGTTTTTGGGAAATTTTAGCATTAAAACATTTTGTGCGGTTTTAAGAAAAGTACTATAGATATTATAAAATAGAAAAGGGAACAATATTTTATATAAAAATAAAAGTGAACCAAGAAAGTTTTCATAATAAAAATAATGATTTTATAAATACAATGGTGGCATAAAATAGAAGATATAGTGCACTTGAAATCGGGTAAGAATTTGGGAAGTTCCCTTAAAACATGATTGCTTATCTGGGGTATCGAGGTGGGAATCGCAAAAAAACACGTATATCCCCAAAAGAGAATGAAGGATGGATCTTGTAACATGATTTTGGAGCATATAAACAGTATGTAAAAGTTTTAAATAAAAATAAATGAAAAATTTATTTGGGTAAAAAGGAAGATAGAGAAACATGAAGGAGTAATGGAGGTCTAGGTAGAATTCATTACAGATTATTGGAATGGTATCAGGTCTACCTAAAAGGGATTTGTTAAGTGATAATGAGGTTTATAATAACTTTTAAATCATGAGGTAAGCATGGGGAAGGTGTGAAATAATACCACATCATTAGGGATCACACACAAAATGGAATAACATAGAGGAGAATCTTGAAATAAATGTGAAATTGGGAGGATCCCTTACCTTGAATCCATTAGTGTTCTCCACTTATTAATAAAGACATGAAGAAAAAAATTAGGTTTATTAATTAATAATTCCATAATCCCTTTGTTGGTAAGATTGGATACTCAAGAGGGGGTGAATTGAGTTCCAATTAAAATCTCTGTTAAAAACATTATGGTTAAGGAAACCCCCAATTTAAAAATGGACTGATTAATTAAGGTTGTAGAAATGCAAATGTTCAATTAGTCAATAGGCTTCACAAAGGGTGATTTATCCTCAGATGAATCAGTGTATAACACCAATTAAAATTTTGAAATAAGTTTACAAAATTAAAAAAATACACACACAAACCAAAACTATCAAATTGTAAGAAAAAAGTTTTATGTTTTTGAAAATATATGTAGCGGTTAAAACAGAGTATATGAGGATTTTCACAAAAATGTAAACAATATGTTCAGTCTCAAGCCGAGACCTAATCCTCTCCACTTTATGATCACCTGCCACCAAACAGTTTATATTAAAACTTGATACACGGACTGTATTGGGCTTTACAACATTTTTTACACACTGTACAGGGAATACACCCTCTACCATTGTTCTTCATGGGAAAGAAAAACAATACAGACCGAACACAGTTTCTTCCATAGTTATACATGGGAAACAAAAATAGGTGAAGTTTTATGTGGGGATATTTGGTATATTTTCGTACACACACAGGAGATAGTGTGTTCAATAGACTGACACACTTCTTATAGATGTAAAACAAAGAAACACAATAGAGTAGTTGTGATGATAAAGAGTTTAGAATGATCTATGAGTTTTCAATTAAACTCTTGACTCCTTGGAATGAGAAATGTTGAAGATCGAGTCAATCTCTGGAAGTTGTTTCCAGAACTGAGTGTCACAACTCCAGGTTCTAGCTTTCAGTGTTCTGCTTCTGATATTGATAAAGAGTTAATGAAGAACAGAAGGCAACAATGAGTTTGTCTCAGAATGATCTTCGTGATGCTTGTGGGTTTAGAGTATTAGTGTTGGGTGGTTCTTCTTTGATCTAGCAAGTAACCTCTGTCGTACTTCTAATGCAACCCCTTTCATCGTGTCTACATATATGTTGCTTGTATTGGTCGCTCTATATCTGTTGCACACACGCCTCTATTTTTGGGTCTTTTCCTTTTATATTTTATGTCTGACAATAGGAATGAGTAGATAACGTTCATGATTTCTCATACCTCGTATTGTCCACATTATTGTCTCCTGAAACGTTTACAATCAATATTAATTGATGTCAGAGCATTTATTTTATCAAATATGGCCATTAGAATAATATTGAAAAATTGAAAAAGTATTGAAGAATAAGCATCATTAGACTAGTAATGGTAGCCTTCATATCGGTAAGCTTCAGCAGTAGATGAACATCGGAAATCTCCCACTACAACCTTTAAGAGTATACTTACAACGGTGACCATGTAATGGTGACCTTGTAGCGGTGACCTTGTATCAGTGACCATGTAGTTGTAACCTTGTAACGGTAACCATATAGTTGTAACCATGTAACAGTAACCTTGTAGCTATAACCTTGTAATGGTAACCTGGTAGTTGTAACCTTGTAACAGTAACCTTCTAGTTGTAACCTTGTAGAGGTAGCCTTGTAGTGGTAACCTTGTAAATGTGACCGTGTAACGATGACCTTTGTACTTAAATTCTGCACTGTGAGCATAACCAATCAAGTAGTGAGATTGAGAGTTTATGAATATTACTGTACAAGAATAGGAAAAAGTAATGAAACATAATTAGCATAGAATGAAGACATGGTTCTCACTTATATGAAAACAAGATTTGGTATTATCAAAATAAAGATTTGAGATTATCAAAAAAATTATATGGGATTATCAAAATAATGATTTGGTATTATCAAAAAAATGATTTGGGATTATCAAAACAATGATTTGGGATTATCAAAACCATGATTTGGGATTATCAAAACAATGATTTGGGATTATCAAAATAGGTGAGTCCAACAATTTCCCCCTTTTGATAATAAAAAATTATGTCATTGAAGCTTTAGATTTAAGAGTTTTGAATCAAGGTTAAAAACATTTGATAGTGTCATTGAATCTGTAGATTTATGTTTTGAATATTTTCTACCCCGTGAATTTCTTCTCCTTTAATATCTTCTCCCCCTCTGTGATTAACAAAAAGCATACAGAATGAAAATAATGAAAAGAGAGAACCTTTATTAATAAAACATGAGTACATTATACAAAAATAGATACACCAATCCCTATCAGTAAAGACAGTTCACATTCAATCGACATCAGACATGACCATAAGAGCTTTGTCCTTAGAAACTGAAGATGCAGGTTCTGAAGGTGGAGGGATAGGCTGAGGGATGGAAGTGAGTAAGGTAGTAGGATCAACCACCGAGGAATCACCAAACCTATAATGAGTAGATATTTGAGTAATCTTTGGGGTCAAACTTCTGATGGCCTGTGTAGGAGTCATCAAAGGAGTAGTACTGATGGAACCTGAAGCAGTTGAAGAAGCAGGCAGAGTAAGAGGAACTATAATTGGAGTGCAATCCACATGACGGAAAGGTAAGAGAAGATTCCAGAAGTCCATAATGATACTTCCACCTCTCTCCATAGTAGAAATAAAATCATCCTTATTCTGCATGAATTTTCCAAAGAATGAGTCAATTCGATGAGTCTATTAACCTGATCCTTAAAGGCCTGAGTGACAAGCAGGATCCTTAAGTTCTCCAATAACTACTTCAAGTGTTGACCGCGTTGTCATGACACGTCAAATTGATTATGTTTTCAAGGTTGATTTATAGTCTAGGGTAGACCCTTGGTCTTCTCTCAAGGAGCGTTGGTAGGTTTAGAGTGTGTATTTTTAATAAAAATGACTAAGAGAGGGGGTGGTTTTGAAAAGAGTTTAAAACAATGACTTAGTTGAAATAGCTTAAAAATTGAGTGACCTAGTAGATTTTGAAAAATATGAGATAAAAGGGTCGATGTGATTTCACTACACACATATCAATTTCATTGTTCATGAAGATTCATCTTAGTTTTAGAGTAATTCTTTGGTTGGAGTTAATTGAAATCCCGATTAATTCTTAAGCTTTTATTTCAATGCTTTAAGGACCCAACCATGACGTAACAATCGTATTTTCAAGGTCCAGTACTTATGCATAGAATAATAGCTTCCAAAGAATATTGAAATCTCAATAAGGTGGGAATGAAAAGGATTCTTGTGATGTCCAATCGGAGCAACACAAGTCACACACTCAAAACCTCACACCGGTCGGTTAGAAATTAAGAGCATAACACTCACATGCATCAAATCAAGCATTAAAATCTGAAATAAAATAATATCCATGGAATGAAATGTTTAAAAACACAAATTACTCTAAACCAGTAGCTAATGTATGCATCGGAACTCCCTTGACATGTGTGTATCTCCCTGACAACGAACACCCAACTTTTAGCTCGACATCGGGAGGAGGAGGAAGCTCGGGTGGAACTCCTTCTTCATCATTGATTACCCTATGAGGATAGGGGCCTCCAGAACCTACAAGGTGATTAAGATAATCCTCTAGGACTCCAAATTGGCATCACTTCACTCCTTTTCCGAACTTCCAAATGAGGTTCCCTTGGTGCCCTTTTATAGGAAAATTGGAAGGTGGTTTTAGGCACACAGATTTCATCAATCCACTTGCATGATGTGTTTCGGCCTTCAGACAGTCTTATATCACTTTTGAGAAAATATAAAAGTTTTAAACCTACCTCTTGAATGTCTCCACCGAAATTTTGGCACCATTTGGACAACTACATCTCGAGATATTGATAAAATACATAACACCACATTTGACTTGGTCCAAATTCGGTGGCTTGGATAGATCAGTTCGAATGGGCCCCATAGCTGCTGAATCAGGATTGGGTTCCTTAATATGAAATGTATCCTATTACATTTTGGACAGGACCAAAGAACTTCAGCCCATTTGGATGCACGGATTTCGTGAACTATGCAAAATAGTGGACAGATGTCCATGGATCCATGCAATTGTGGCCCATTTTTCTTTCACTTCATCAAGGGCCCTCCAAATCACCTCCACCTACAGTGAAACAATAAGAACAAGTAACATTGCCCATTATAATATTGATTAAAATAAATTTATTGATTCAAATATAAAGTGAAATTTATTATTATATTTGGAATATTCATTACAAAACTAGTTTAAAACAGCGGTGTAAGGGTGGAATAAAACAGTGAATCGTGGTACGATCACACCCCCACACCTAAACATTTGCACTCCTTGGAAAAGTCACATATCCAAATACAATGATACATATATATATATATATATTTCCCACATCCTGAAGATTTATCATTTGAGGTAATTTTATTTAAAGTAAGGTGATCAATGCACAAACCACACCAATGAGTTCTTCCTAGTGAAAATAGAAAAAGATGTCTCATAAATCATATCATAGTTAAATTCAAAAAGATTCAAAATACCCAATTGAGAAAAGAATTCAGAAGTAAACCATGACACTAAATCTCCATGTGTGTGTGTGAAAACCATTCCATGCTATTCTTTCTACTTGCTATCCAATAAATATATGTTATTTGAACATTTTTCTGCTTAAATGACTTTTTCACCGAACCTGTCCTACATCCTTTGCAATCATATTTCAAGACCCACTCATTTAAGAATTCCCAGAAGTCAAACCATAAGCTCCTGACCTAGATATCTCCATATGTTTCACATTTCATCACTCCTCTCATTTATTATATATATATATATATATATATATATATATATTTGAAGTTGCAATTGGAACAAATCTCACACTCATCTCTCAAACCTTGTTTGATCTCCTCACGACACTAATTGAAATAGTTATAATAAGATCAAAGGTTGAGGAGTGGTTTTTGACCTTCCCAAGATACAATTTTTTTTTGAGGGCATACAACAGTCGGACATTAGGTACACATGCATAGGTCAATCTGGTACAGTAATGAAACAGATCGGATAAGGAATGAACGTATGGAAATATCATTTAAAGCTGAAAAATATTTACCCAACATATATTTACCTTATATTAAGTAATAAATAATCACACTTTGTGGTTTGGCGCAAAAATGTGTGGAGATATTAGTGACACAGTTTTCCAAAAAACTACTCACACAAAGGGCATCAATCATCTCAAAGGTTTCACATAGATACGACCATTTATATCATTGATATAAAACCAATTCACTAAAAATCACTCCTTGATGGTAAACTCATACAAAAATTATTTTTATCCTTCGTTTTGGTATTTTTACATTCCCCACTTTATGGTCGCCACATCATGGAATTTCGAAATTGTTGATGGGTAAAAATGAAAATACCATAAAGAAGGCGAAAACGAGAAAAAAAAGGAGAAATGGTGAAAATTCATAACTAACCCAGGAATGTATCCACCCCCCACACCTAGAGTATTCAACATCCTCACTATAGTAAAAGAGAATGTGGGAAGGAAGGATAAAACCTGGTGGATGTCATTCATAGTTTGCTTCTTGATCTTGGAGTTCCTCTATCGGGGACTCCAAAACGGGTTCATGAAAGTGATTCAGTCGCTGCCCATTGACAGTGAAGGTTTCCTTGGTTTCTTAATTTTGAACCTGTACAACACCAAATGTAGAGACGTTAGTAACAGTGTATGGTCCAAACCAGTAGGAACGAAGCTTACCTGGATGCAACTTCAGCCTTGAATTATAAAGGAGGACCTTCTGCACAATATGGAACTGACGATGAAGGATAAGATGGTCATGGGCAGCCTTGGTTCTCTCCTTATAAATCCTGGAGTTTTCATATGCATCACTTCTCATTTACTCTAGCTCCTGAATCTACAACATCCTTTGAGCACCTGCAGTAGAATGATTAGAATTGCATTGTTTGATGGCCTAGTAGGCTCGGTGCTCAATCTCAACAGGGAGGTGACAACTCTTTCCAAACACAAGACGATAGGGTGACATTCTAATGAGAGTTTTGAAATCAGTAAGGTAGGCCCATAATGAATCATCAAGTCAAAGACTCCAATATTTCCTGTTGGATTGGACCGTTTTTTCAAGAATTTGTTTTACATCTCTATTTGACACCTCAGCTTGACCATTAGTCTGTGGGTGATACGTAGTAGATACTCGATGACCAACCCCATACCGGAGCAAAAGTGATTGCATTGTTCGGTTGCAGAAATGAGAACCCTGGTCACTGATGATGAACCTAGGTAATCGAAACCTAGAAAAGATCTGAGTTCTCAAAAATTCTACAAATGTTTTGGAATCATCTGTCCTTGTGGCCCATGCCTCTACCAATTTTGATACATAATCAACAGCCAAAAGAATGTACAAGTTGCCAAAAGAATTGGGAAATGGCCCCATAATGTCAATGCCCCAAACATCAAAAATGTCTTGAAAGAGAAAGGGTTGTTGTGGCATTTCATTCCTTTTAGAGACATTCCCCATTCTTTGACAATGAGGACAAGATTTACAAAATTCATGGGCATCCCAAAAAAGTGTTCTCCAAAAGAGACCAGAATCAAGAACATTGCGAGTAGTCCGTTGGGGACCAAAGTGGCCCCCACAAGCAAGAGTGTGGCAGAATCAAAAGACAAACTGAAACTCGCTATCGGGAACACAATGCCTAAATACCTGATCTCTACATGTGCGTCAAAGGTAGGGGTCATCCCAAATGTACCAACGAGACTGATGTTTTAGACACCTGTCTTGGTTTTTGTTGAAATCAGTAGGAATACAAGATGATACCAGATAATTTACAATTTTAGCATTCCAGGGAATAACATCTTGCTCTTTGTACAATTGCTCATCAGGAAACACGTCATTAATGGGAATACAGGGGGATGAGACAATGTCTGAGGATGGGGGGATCTTACTGATATGGTCTGCCACCACATTCTCCGCTCCTTTTTTATCTCTAATATCTAGATTGAATTTTTAAAGGAGGAGCATCAAACGAATGAGACGTGGTTTGGCTTCCGATTTCTATAGGAGATACAGGAGGGTTGTATGGTCTGAGAACACAATGACTTTAGACCCTAAAAGGTATGACCTGAATTTATCCAAGGAAAACACAATGGAAATAAATTCTTTTTCAGTGGTGGTGTAGTTCGCTTGGATAGGGTCCAAAGTACGTGAGGCATAGGCAATGACATGTGGATCTTGATCGACCCTTTTTGATAAGACTACCCCAACTGCACAGTTAGAGGCGTCACACATGAGCACAAATGGAAAATCCCACCATGGTGGTTGGATTACTGGGGGTGATTTGAGACTCCATTTTAATTTATTAAAAGCTTCTTCACATTCTTTATAAAAAACAAAATCTTTTTCTTTTTGGAGTAAGCGGGATAGGGGAAGTGCAATCTTACTAAAATCCCGAATGAAACGATGGTAAAATCCAGCATGACCTAGGAAAGACCGCACATCACGTACATTTTTAGGGAATGGTAGGGAAGAAATGACATCCACTTTTGATTTATCTACTTGGATACCATCCCCAGAAATGACATGTCCCAAAACTATACCTTGTCACACCATGAAATGGCATTTCTCATAATTTAATACAAGATTCTTTTCAATACAGCGATGTAGGACGGAACCAAGACTACATAAACATTCATCAAAAGAGGATTTATATACAGTAAAATCATCCATGAAAACTTCCAAGCAATACTCCAGGTAATCTGAAAAAATACTAACCATACATCGTTGGAAATACCCGGAGCATTGCACACGCCAAATGGAATCCTTCTGTAGGTAAATGTGCCAAAGGGGCAAGTGAAGGTTGTCTTTTCCTGATCCTTGGGGGCAATATGGATTTGAATGTATCGAGAATACCCATCAACAAAACAGTAATGGGACATCCCTACTAGCCTCTCTTGCATTTGGTCAATGAATGGCAAGGGTAAATGGTCCTTCCTAGCGTGTTGGTTTAGTCGGCGATAGTCTATACAGACACGCCAACTATTCTGCACACGAGTTGGAACCAATTCATTGTTTTCATTTTTAATTACAGTTAGGCCATTTTTTTAGGAACTACTTGAACGGGACTGACCCATTGGCTAACAGAGATGGGGTAAATGATTCCAGCAGCCAATAATTTTGTTACATTCTTTTTAACTACTTCTAAGAGGTTTGGGTTCAGTCGACGTTGTTCCTGCCTCGCTGGTTTAGCCTCGGTAGTTAATAAAATAGGATGTGTACAAATGGATGGGCTAATACCTAGAATGTCTGCAAGTGTCCATCCCAATGCTTGTTTATTCTCCCTCAAAAGTTCAAGTAGTCTCAATTCCTGCTCAGGAGGGAGTGAAATAGCAATGATGATGGAAAAATTGTTTCCATTCTCAAGATATGAATATTTTAAATCTTTATACAGTTGCTTTAGTTCCAATTCAGGTGGATTTTGGATTGATGGGAGTGTGTGTGAAAGTGAGAGGTCACTAATCTCATCTTACTACTGAATGGTATCATCCTCAGATGAGGAATTAGCTTTTACAAGCGTAGCAGTATCATCGATGATCATGTGATCCTTCGTGTTCAAGAAATTATCAATTAAGAAACATGCATGACACTTTTCTAGACCACTACATCAATAAACACATGAATCATTACCAAGAATTTCAATCAAAGAGGAAAATTTAGAAAGGGGATCAGGGGAAAAAAATGAAGTGATTTTAGGGGAAGGGAGTACATCAATAGAATTTACTGAGAGAGAGGAATGTTCTTCTGAGGGGTGCTTTATGGCATCAAGGATGTTAAAATGGACCATGTCACCACCAAATTCCATAGATAATGTACCATTATAGACATTAATTATGGCTTTGGCAGTTTTCAAGAAAGGTCTCCCCAATATAATTTGGGCGTGTCGATTCATCCTATCATCTTCCATTTTTAGCACATAAAAATGAGCAGGAAATATTAAATTTTGAACCCTCACAAGAACATCCTCTAACACAACAGAAGGGTGTGCCGTACTCCGATTTGCTAGCTGAACAACTATTCCTATGGGCTTTAGTTCACCGACCTGAAAAGAAGATTATATGGAGTGAGGCATCACATTAATAGAAGCAGGCAAATCAAGCATAACATTGGAGAAAGAATACTCCCCTATGGTGCATGGAATCGAGAATGTTCCAGGATCGTTGCACTTGGTGGGAAGTGATGGTTGTATCAATGCTGAGATGTTCCTCCCCATGCTCACCTTCCCATCACCTCTAAGTCACCATTGGTGGGTACACATATCCATCATTAACTTGGCATATCTCGGAATCTTCTTGATGACATCAATCAATGGAATGTTAACTTGTACTTTTTTGAAAGTCTCTAAGATTTCTTTATCAAGTTTGGTTTCCTTTTGTTTCCTTGGTTGGGTAGATCTTTGGGGAAATGGTAGAGGAGTGATTGGGCTTGGTAACTCATCAATAGACACACTCTTTCCTTTGGTAGGACTTCTCTCAAGACAAGGTTCCATCTCATTTGAACCTTTTTAGGTGGTTGGGATGGTGGTTCCCTTAGGAGAGGATGACTCTAATGGAGGGTTCATTTGGCTTTTAAGTTGAGATCCACTCCTAAGGGTGATGGTAATAACATTTCCCTTTATCCCTAGGGTTGACAAGTGGTCTAGAGGGTAGTTTACCAGACCCATGTCTTTGGATTTCACCCATCGAGTTAGCTAGTTGGCCTAATTGGGTTTTGAGGTCTTGTATGGCTGCCTGAGTGGTTTGTTGGAATTGGAGATTATTGGCAGCCATTTGTTTCATCATATCTTCTAGGATAGGTTCAGTTTTTGGAGGGGGTTGTTGGAAAGGCCATTGGGGTGGTTGAAAATTTCTGGGTGGTGGTTGTTGATGACTACTTTGCCCTAGTTGGTTCCATGGTTGATGAGGCTGGTTTGAATACCCCCCTTTCCTATAGGCTTGGTTGTCTTTCCACCTAGGGTTGGATGGATAGTAAGGTTCCTGCCTAATGGGTTGGTTATATGGGCGTCCTGGGAATATTGCCTCACAACTCTCAGAAGTTTCTCTCAATTGGGGGCATTTCTCAAAATAGTGGGTATCAGAAGAACATATACCATAATGTATAGGAGGAGGAGATTGGAATTTCCCTTGGGAAAGATCAAGCTATCGTAGAAGGGTACTCACCTCTTCACACTTTGTATCCACCTTCTTCTTGAATTCAGTACTTTGCACCTCATGGACACCTCGAATGGGTACACTAGACCATGAACTGAATTGTTGAGTGTTCTGTGCAATGGTTTCAATTACGGTCCATGCATCGATCAGGGTTTTATCCACTAGTTCACCACCTACAGTAGCATCAATCATGTTACGATCTATTGGAATTAAACCTTCATAAAAATATTGTATTAAAAGTTGATCGCTAATTTGGTGGTGTGGACAACTTGAACATAATATTTTAAAGTGTTCCCAATATTCATGAAGGGTTTCTCCTTGAGATTGTCTTATCCCACATATTTCTTTCCTTATTGTTGCAGTTCAAGAGGCTGGGAAGTATTTTTCAAGAAAAAGTCGTTTCATGTACGCCCAACCTCTAATAGGTGAATTAAAAAAATACCACCAATCTTTAGCCATGCCTTCTAATGAAAATGGAAATTCCCTAAGTTTTACTTGTTCTTCATCCACATTAGAAGGTTTTAATGTTGAACACACAGTATGAAATTCTTTTAAATGATTTTGTGGATCTTCTCCAGGCAGTCCATGAAATATTGGTAATAAATGAATTAAACCAGATTTTAGTTCAAAATTGGGTGCCTCGCCTTGTAATTGAATGTAAGTGGGTCGGATATCAACATCAGGTGAGGATAGTTATTTTAGTGTTCTATTATTTTCATCCATTTTATACAAGTTATGTTCAGTTTTAACTTTGTTTTCTGAAGAAGAAGAAGGGTCAAGAAGAATTTTAAGATGTGATGTCTCCTCCTTCAAAGTGTGGTCTTGTATGTCTTGGTTTCGTTGATGTAGGATCCTCTCCGGTTCAGGTTTGAATGTTTGTAGGTCTCCTGGATTAGAATGCGTCATACACAGATCCTACACAATAAATAAATTAGAACAAAAAAATAAATTCAAAGGTAGAAGATAAAACAAACAAATATTCACAAAAATTACAAGAATTATATCAAAAACACGCACAAAAAACCAAAGCGCTCCCCAGAAACGGTGACAAAATTTGACCGCGTTGTCATGAAACGTCAAATTGATTATGTTTTCAAGGTTAATTTATAGTCTAGGGTAGACCCTAGGTTGTCTCTCAAGGATCATTGGTAGGTTTAGAGTGTGTATTTTTAATAAAATTGACTAAGAGAGGGGGTGGTTTTGAAAAGAGTTCAAAACAATGACTTAGTTGAAATAACATAAAAATTGAGTGACCTAGTGGATTTTAAAAAATATGAGATAAAAGGGTTTATGTGATTTCACTACACACATATCATGTTCATTGTTCATGTAGATTCATCTTAGGTTTAGAGATATTCTTTGGTTGGAGTTAATTGGAATCCTGATTAATTCCTAAGCTTTTATTTCAATGCTTTAAAGACCCAACCTTGACGTAACAATCGTATTGTAAAGGTCCAGTACTTAAGAATGGAATAAGAGCTTCCAAAGCATATTAAAATCTCAATAAGGTGGGTATGCAAATGATTCTTGTGATGTCCAATTGGAACAACACAAGTCACGCACTCAAAACCTCACACCGATCTGTTAGAAATTAAGAGCATAACACTCACATGCATCAAATCAAGCATTCAAATCTGAAATAAAATAAGATAAATGGAATGAAATGTTTAAAAACCCAAATTAATCTAAACCAGTTGCTAATGTATGCATCGGAACTCCCTTGACATGTGTGTAGCTCCCTCACAACGAACACCCAACTTTTAGCTCGACATCGGGAGGAGGAGGAATCTCAGGTGGAACTCCTTCTTCATCCTTGATTCCCCTATGAGGATAGGGGCCTCCATAACCTCCAAGGTGATTAGGAGGCTCCTCTAGGACTCAAAATTGGCAGCACTTTACTCCTTGGCCGAACTTCCAAATGAGGTTCCCTTGGTGCCCTTTTATAGGAAAATTGGAAGGTGGTTTTAGGCACACAGATTTCATCAATCTACTTGCACGATGAGTTTCGGCCTTCAGAATGTCTTATCTCACTTTAGAGAAAATAGAAAAGTTGTATCCCTACCTATTGACTATCTACAACGAATGTTTGGCACCATTTGTACAACTACAGCTCAAGATATAGATAAAATACAAAACACCTCATTTGACTTGGTCCAAATTCGTTGTCTTCGACAGATCAGTTCGAATGGGGACCATAGAAGCCGAATAAGGATTGGGTTCTTTAATATGAAATGTATCCTATTAAAATTTGGACATGAACACAGAATTTCAGCCCATTTGGATTGACGGATTGCTTGTACTATGCAAAACAGTAGACAGATGTCCATGGATCCATGCAATATTGGCCCATTTTTCTTTCACTTCATCAAGGGCCCTCCAAATCACCTCCACTTACATTGAAACAATAAGAACAAGTAATATTGCCCATTCTAATATTGATTAAATTTAATTTATTTATTTAAACATAATGTGAAACTTATTATTATATTTGGAATATTCATTACAAAACTAGTTTAAAACAGCTGTGTAAGGGTGGAATAAAACAGTGAATCGTGGTACGATCAAGTGTCCATCCATCTGATGCTCGGTGTAAACCCATTTGTAGTAGAAGTAAACAAAATCCTTAATGGTCTTTTGATCATGAGAAGCTTCCCTTAAATAATTTCCCTCAAGGGTACAAATCTCTCTGGTAATAGATATGACCTGAGAGTTTGAAGTACTAGCACCAGATATCCTTTCCACTTCTTCTCTAACAATAGATCTGAAAGCCTCAATATCAACTGGGGGAGAAGCTGAGGTTGAATCAGATGCACCTAGAGGTGCCATAGGGAAAGCCACTGTCTCTTTGAAATATTTTTTCATTCCCCTGATTATCTTTTGACTTCATCAACTTTCCCTTTCACATGTGTTTCCATAGATTTCCTAAAATCCTCAAACACTCTAAACATTTTATAAACTACACTTTTGACATATGAAATGTCTCTGTACACCTAGGCCCTTGAAGCCATATAAGAATCTAATTTGGCGATAGACTGTTTCACTAAGAGCATATACTCTTCCATCTCAATGATTTGACTCCGGCATTGCCTTACTTCTTGGAGAACAGTAGATTGGACACTAGAGTGTATTTTGGCTAACTCAGATGATAAATGCTCCTGAGTTAGAGCAACAACCTTTTCCATCTCAGAGGACCTGTCCTTAGACATTTTCTGTAGGTTGGATCTTAAGGGTTCAAGGTCTTCCATTCTGACATAGTTTTGAGGGAAAGAGATTTTTGGAGGGAAAAAAGTGAGGTTTGGCACTGAGGGTCTTCTGTTGGGCCTTTCATATTTTGAGTCATCATAGTCTAGTCCCAACAATAGAAACCCAGAGTCCTCAAACCAGCCTTCAATCTCATATAAAATAGCAACTGGACCTATAACAGTAGGTTCCTCCCCCTCAATTTGACTAATCTACCGATCGAACACATTCATCTCCTCCAGACCTCATTGATCAACTACAACATCACGAAGGTTCACTTCATCTTCCTCCTTAGAATCCTCAACCACTTCCAAAATAGTTCTAGCCTCAAATGAATATGTAGATTCTTATTCTCCACTTTATACCCTTTCTGTATGTCCTATTAGAGGACTATGACATAGACATTCCTCTTCATTTTCAACAGCAGTTGTCTCAAGGTCAGCATGACTTGATTCAGAGTCCTCATCCTCATCTGAGGTATCTCTAACTTTGCTTAAGATAATTTCAGCCCTTCTTCACTGGTTTCCTTATCACTGTCCCTTAGGATAGTCTCCCATTTTGGTAGTCTCTTTGGTGAGCTAGGCTCACCAAAGGATACAGTAGTCACATGAGGATTGGAGGGAAGGTGAGGGTCACTCCTGTCATCTATAGGAGAGTCCTATCTTTCTTTCACAGTAGCAACTTCCTCTTCTTATACATCTGATTAAGTAGGCTCTACTTAATCTGGGTTAAGACTAAGGTCTCTCTTATTCTTAGGCCTAGTAGGATGAGTCACAGGATTAAACTCTTTATACACCTTAGCCTCATCATTCACCCATCTCCTCAACCATGGATTCCAGTTAATCTTCCTCAACTTTCAAATCACTTTGGAAATGAAATGGTTGTATTGAATAACAATAGTTTCTTCCTTATATCCAGCAACTCCTTTTACTTTTAACATAAGAGATATCAGCTTGGCATGGAATAGGGCATTGGATTTGGAACTAGGCATGGTCATATATTCCAACTGAGCCATCAGCAACCTACACAGGTCTATTTTATATCCTTGCTTCAGAAAATACAGTATAAATATGCCTTGATACTTCAAAACAGTGAAGTCCCCTATCCTGGGACTAATCACATGTTAAATAATGTTGAAAATAAGCTTCTTTTCTCCTTCAATTTCAGCAGCAACGACTTTCCTAGGAATTCCATTTTCTTTAAATTCAGCTAAAGCTTCTTCATAGAAAAAGAACTCACTAGTGGGAGGAAACACTTTTGAGTAATAGTCATAAATTCCTTCATGAGGAATCCTTAAACAATCATCCCATTCAACAGAGGAGAAACTTATATTTACTCCATTTACTTTGGAAGTCATCCAGTTCTCATTCTCAGACTGTCAAAACTTTAAATACACATAGAATTCATTCACCATCTTTGGATAATAGGGTCCATTATTGTTTGAAAAACATTCAACCCAGCCCTGAGCTTTCAGTTCCATAAGTACTAATGACTGGCTCTATAGTAGCCATTCTGAACTTAACTCTTTATCAACTACTATTCTCTATTTAAATAAATGCAGGTTTAGTATCTTTTCCACTTCCTAGCTTCCACTACTCGACTCATCTCTAGGTCTCTTAGGATCAGGTGCATCTCCTTCATCAGCAACCAATGGCATTTTGACTCTTACGATCGATCTTAAGCAGTTCAAGGTTTCAGTAGAGGTTTAGGTTATGAGATTTGAGATAAAGAGGTTCTGGAGAGGGTGTAATGTGGATCGAAATGTGGTCTGTGTTCTGTTTTTATCATTTTGGGATCAATAAAAGTTAAACATATAAAATAAAAAAATAATAGCAGAAAATGTTTTAGATTTTGGTTGAGATCACACAAAACACAAATTCCCAGACTTCGAATGTCTATCGGTAAGGATGTATTGATAAGCTCTAAATGTGAGGTCTTATCGGTAAGGTCTAACGGTGAGGACCTATCGGTGAGGTCTAATGGTGAGGTCCTAATAATGTGGTGCTAACATTGAAGTGCTAACAGTGAGGTGTAATGGTGAGGTGCTAACAGTGAAGTGATAACAATTGAAATTAATAATCCCTAATACATATTTGATGTAGTTTAACCTCTCTGAATTTAAAGGGTTTGTGAATATATCATCCAATTGATGTTCAGTTCCAATGAATTCAAGAGTGATATCACCTATTTGATAATGATCACTCAATAAGTGATTACTCAATAAGTGATTTCTTACATCAATATGCTTTGTCCTAGCATGAGATAATGGATGTTTAGAAATGTTAATAGAACTTGTGTTGTCACAGTTTATAGAGACATGTTTGAATTGATATCCATTATATTGAAAAGTGTGATTCATCCACAAAATTTGATCACAACAACTACCAGTAGCTATATACTCAACTTTGGTAGTAGATAATGCAATAGAATTTTGTTTCTTACTACACCATGATACTAGTGACTTGCCTAAAAGGTGACATGTTCTAGAGGTGTTCTTTCTGTCTAACTTGCAACAAGAAATGTCAACATCCGAATAACTTATTAAATCAAATGGTTTTCCTCTTGGATAAAATAGTCCTAAATTTATAGTATACTTGAGATATTTAGAAATTCTTTTAACAGCATTTAAGTGAGACTCTTTGGGATTAGCTTGAAATAGAGCACACATGAATACACTGAACATAATGTCAGGTCTTCTAGCATTAAGGTAGAGCAGACTCCCAATCATACCTTTATAGTTGGTTTGATCCACTAGTTCTCCAGTTTTATCTGCATCCAACTTACAAGTGGTACTCATTGGTGTATCACAACCTTTACTACCATAAAAAACGTTTTAAAATATCATTAACATATTTACTTTGATTTAAAACAATACCATCTTTATTTTTAACGATTTGAAATCTAAAGAAAAATTTATGTTCTCCCATTAAACTTATTTCAATCTTATTTTACATTATTTTTGAAAAATCATTACATAATGAATTTTTAGTTGATCCAAAAATAATATCATCTACATATATTTTTACTATTAAAAAATATTTGGGAATCCTTTTAATAAACAAAGTAGGATATGATATTCCTTTAGTAAAACCTTTTGAAATAATAAAAGAACTAAGTCTTTCATACCAAGCTCTTGGAGCTTACTTTAGACCATATAAGGCTTTAGACAGTTTAAAAACACGATTTGGAAATGGGGAATTGTAAATCCAGGGGGTTGTTCATCAAATAGAACTTTAATTGTATATCCATTTAGAAATTCACTTTTTACATCCATTTGATAAATTTTGAAATTCAGATGATCTGCATAAGATAGTAATATCCTAATTTCTCTTAGTCTAGCTATAGGTGCAAAGGCCTCTTCATAGTCTATCCCTTCTTCTTGACTATAACCTTGTAAAACTAGTCTAGCTTTGTTTCTAACTATATTTCCAAAATCATCAACTTTGTTCCTAAAAACCCATTTAGTGCCTATTGTCAAGGTGCCCTTAGGTCTATCTACTAATTCCCAAAATTTGTTTTTTGCAAACTGATTTAATTCTTCTTGCATAGCCATCACCCAAAATTCATCATTGATAGCATCATTAATATTTTTGGGTTCAAGATGTGAAAGAAAAGATTGATGTTCAACCTTGTTTCTTAGAGAAGCTCTATTTTGTGTCACTAGATTTAAATAACCTACTACCACATCTAAAGGATGATTCTTGAGAGTTATAATACCTCTCGAAAGAGTTGAACTACAATCCTCAAGGTTTTCTATTGGTTTAGACTCAATAGGTACGTATTTTGAAAGATTCCCAGAACTTGTTACTTTTACAGGGGATTCACTATCATTATCATTAAGGTATAGAATTGAAATATCTTCCTCAAGGTGTTCAAGATAGGTTTTTAGATCATGTGGATCAGTCTCATCAAATTTTACATGAACTGATTATTCAACACATTTGGATTTCATATTGAATACTCTACTTTCTTTACTCGATATTGAGTAACCTAGGAAAATTCCTTCATTACTTTTGGAAGAAAATTGGTCAAGATTTTCCTTAGTGTTAAAAATAAAGACTTTGCAGCCAAAAACTCTGAAGTATTTAACCTTAGGCTTCCTATGGTTACAAAGTTCATAAGGGGTCTTCTTAAGAATCAGTCTAATCAAGACTCTATTAATAATATAACAAGACGTATTTACATCTTCATCCCAGAAAAAAATGGGTAGGTTATACAAACTATGCATTGTCCGGGAAATCTCTTGAAGGTTATTATTCCTTCTTTCCATGACTCCAATTTGTTGAGGTGTTTTAGGAGCATAGAAATTGTGACTATATCCATTGTATGAGCAATAGGATTCAAACTCCTGATTTTCAAACTCATGGCCATGATCACTTCTCAAGGTCTTAATCCTAAGCCCATAATGATTTTCTATAGACTTGGAGTATTTGATAAAATAAGAGCAGGATTCACATTTGTGAACTAGAAAGTATACCCAAGTGTACCTAGAAAAATCATCTACAAGAACGTAAACATAGTGCTTCCCATTTAGACTTGAAAATCCGAATAGTCCAAACAAATCCATGTGAACCAAATCAAGAAGTTGAGAAGTAGAAACTTCTTTCTTTGGTTTGAAAGAAACTTTGTGTTGTTTTCCCTTTTGACAAGGATTACACACTTTGTTAAGTGGGAATTCAAATTTTGGTAAGTCTCTAACTAATCATTTCCTAGTCAGTTTCCTAAGTGGATGAACATTGCAGTGTCCTAGTCTTCTGTGCCACAACAAGGATTCCTTATGAAACACATTTAAACAAAAAACTTTTTGCTTAACTAAAAAATTCATATCAATAACATATACATTCTCATTTCTGAGAGTAGTAAATGTTAAATCATTTTTAGAATTAAAAACATTACATGAATAATTTTCAAATTTAATATTAAAACCATCATCACACAACTGAGAATTACTTAGCAGATTGTATTTTAACACATCAACAAAAAGTAGTTTTGAAATTAATACAGTACTAGGGTTACCAATCTGGCCCAAGCCAACAATTTTCCCTTTAGCATTATCACCGAATGTGACATATCCACCATCAAATTTAATCAAACTATTGAAACATGAATAGTATCCTATCATATGTCTTGGAGATCCACTATCCATGTACCATAGAGTTTTACAGGAGCTCTTTAGACAATTTTCCTATAAAATATATTAAGTGTTGGGTAACTTTGGTACCCAGATTTTCATGGGTCCAGAGAGGTTAGTAAGTAAATCTTTGGGAACCCCTATTTACTTCATAGATTTTCTATAATCAGTAGATATATTTTGAGACATAAACACTTTGTTTGGTCTATTAGTGAATTGTTTTTCAGAATATGGTCTATAACTGGAACTAGCTGTGAACTGTCTAGATTTTGGAATAAATTTAGTTTTAATAAACCTTCTCTGTCCTGGTTGATATACTACACCAGTTTTATATTTTGGGGCAATTTTTTTCCTAGAAAATGAGTCAAGGTATCTCTACCTCCAGTAAACTTCTTAAGATCTCTTCTTAATTGTTCAATGGATAACTTAAGTTTAGTGTTTTCTTTTAAAATCTGAGCACATTTTTCTTTCTCAATATCCAGATTAGATATATAATTATCATTTAAAGCAAGTCGTATCTTTAATGATTTATATTTATCATTTATTTTATTAAAGGTATCCTCAAGCATTCCACAAT
This sequence comes from Viscum album, assembly GCA_963277665.1. NCBI lineage: Eukaryota > Viridiplantae > Streptophyta > Magnoliopsida > Santalales > Viscaceae > Viscum > Viscum album. The sequence continues at coordinate 1,401,735,116 of OY728125.1, forward strand.
ATTCAAATAGTTCATCATTAGTCATATTTTTATCATTGTTTGATTAACTTTCACTCCTAGAGTAATAATCATTAGGCATAGGGGAATTAGGTGTTACATCAGATGTTTTTGTCATGAAACATAAGTTGGTGTGATTATTCTTTTCACTATTAGAAGTATCAGATCCACTGGTGCTGTCCTCTGAAGCACTCCAAGTGGCTTTCATAGACTTTTTATATCATTTTCCCTTATCTTCATATTTATTCTTAAATTTTAGCTTGGGGTAGTCTGCCTGCACATGACCTTTTCATTTTCACTCATAGAAGATTAATTCATTTGAATTGTCATTCCATTTTCTATTTTTCTTCCACTTTCCTTTACTATCATACTTTCCCTTGTAGTTTGACTTCATAAAGAATTTCTACTTTCGGTAGAATTTTTTGAACCTTCCTGCAATATGAGCCATCTCCTCATCACTATCTATCTCTTAACTTGTGGAAGTATCTATAGAAGCTTGAGATTTTTCCTTATCCTTGTTCTTTGAGGTTGAAGTCTTGAATGCTACTAATTTATTTCTTGGTTCTTCATCTACTTCTTGATTCACCTTAAGTTCTTCTTCATACATAATAAGCTTTCCAATTAGTTCCTTCACTGGTAGTTTGCCTATGTCACAAGATTCTCGGATAGAAACATAAGTCCATCTCCATGTGTCAGGTAGGCATCGAAGTAGTCTCATAATCTGGTCCTTGCTGTCCACTGGTTTCCCAAGGAGACTCATAGTTTTCACTATCTCATAGAACCTGAGATACATGTCAGAAATGATTTTATCGGGCTTCATTTTAAATTTAGCATGTTTAATAGTGTATATATTTAGTCTCATTTATTTAACATTAGTTGTTCCCTCATGAGAAATACCTAAATAATCCCAAATTTCATATGAATTTTTAAAAGAAGATATTCTGTTGAATTCATCATCACCTAGAGAATAGTACAAGGCATTCATTGCTTTACAGTTATTGTTATATGTGTCTTTAGTCAACTGAAACCAAGTTTCCCTAGCAGTAGAAGGTAATGTATGTTGTTCCTCAATTTTGTCCCAGATTTCAGGTCCCATGCTTTCCAGAAACATTTTCATTTTTAATTTCCACTAAGCATAGTTATTACCATTAATGAATGGTGGCATGTTAGTAGAATCACCCTCAACTCTATTTTCCATTTTTACATAGAATTTAAAGAGCCGGAAATTTAGATATGACAGAAATTTTAAGATCTTTATGATACTACTAAAATCAATGTGGAAAATAATTTGAAAACAAGAAAGTAAAATTAACTCCTGTGATACCAAATGTTGGTCAGAGTAGATTCTCAAGAGGGGGGTGAATTGAGTTCCAATTAAAATTTCAGTTAATTAAATTATGGTTAAGAATACTCTGAATTTAAAAAGGGCCCAGTTAATTATGGTAGTAGAAATGTAAATGTTTAATTGGTCAACAGGTTTCTCAAAAGGTAATTAATCTTCATATGAATTAGTTTACAACACCAATTCAACTTTTGAAACAAGTTTAATGAATTAAACAAATAAACACCCTAACCAAAACTAACTATCAAAGTGCAAGAAAAAACTGTTTTATGTTTTAGAAAATATAAGAAGCCGTTAAAACAGAGTTTATGAGTATTTGCACAACAATGTAAACAAGAGGATCAGTTCCAAGCTGAGACCTAATCCTCTCCACATAATGGTCACCTGCCACCAAGCAGTTTATATTAAAACTTGATACACAGCCTGTATCAGGCTTTACAATATTTTTTACAAACTATCCAGGGAACACACCTTCTACCACTATTCTTTGTGGGAAAGATAAACAATAGTGACCACACATGGCCTCTTCTAGAGTTATACATGGGAAACAATAGGTGAAGTTTGATGTGAGGATATTCAGTATCCTCCAGTTCAAGCACAGGAGATAGTGTGTTCAATAGACTGACACACTTCTCACAGATGTAAAAGAAAGAAACACAATAGAGTAGTTATGATAAGAAAGAGTTTAGTAGGCTCTATGTTTTTTCAGTTCAACATTGACTCCTTGTAATGAGAAATGTTGATGTTCGAGTCAATCTCTAGAAGTTGTTTCAAAAACAAAGTGTCGTAACTCCATGTTCTAGATTTCAGTGCTCTACTTCTGATGTTGATCAAGAGTTAATGAAGCACAGATGGAAGACGTGATTTTGTCTCAGAATGATCTTCATGATGCTTGTGGGTTCAGAGTATTAGCACTGGATGGTTCTTCTTTGATCTATAAATTAATCTATGTCACACTTCTCATGCAACCCCTTTCATCATGTCTACATATAGGTTGCTTGAATTTTTCACGCCATATCTATTGCACACACGTCTCTCTTTCAGGGTCATATACTTTTATATTTGAGGTCTGAAAATAATAATGAGTAGATCACATGCATGCTTTCTCGTACCCCGTACTGTCCATGGTATTATCTCTAGAAATGTTTACAATCTGCATTAATTAATTTTAGAGCATTTATTTTATCAAATATGACCGTTAGAATAATATTGAAAAATTGACAAATTATGGAAGAATAAGTTTCAGTAGACTGGTAACGACATCCTTCATATCAGTAAGCTTCAACACTAGGTGCACATCAGCAATTTCCAACAGCAACCTTTAACAGTATGCTTACACCGGTGACCATGAAACGATGACCTTGTAGCGGTGACCTTGTAACTGCAACCTTGTATCAGTTACCATATAGTTGTAACCTTATAATGGTAACCATTTAGTTGTAACCTTGTAATGGTATCCTTGTAGGTGTAACCTTGTAACGATAACATTGTAGTTGTAACCTTGTAATGGTAACCCTATAGTAGTAACCTTGTAGTGGTATCCTTGTAGTGGAAACCTTATAACAATGACCTTGTAACGATGACCTTTGTACTTAAATTCAGCACTATAAGCTTAACCAATCAATCATTGAGATTGAGAGTATTTGAATATTACTCAATAGGAATAGAAAACATTAATGAAATATAATTAGCATAGAATGAAGACATGATTCTCACATAATTGAAAACAAGATTTGGGATTATCAAAATAATGATTTGGGATTATCAAAAGAATGATTTGGGATTATCAAAACAATGATTTGGGATTATCAAAACAATGATTTGGGATTATAAAAATAGGTGATTCCAGCACCCTTCTATATGTAATTGGTTTGTTATAATCATTTTATGTTCATTCATAACCATTTTGATTGGTTATGAGGTTCAATTTCATTGTTCGGGCTCATTTATTTACTAGATTTTAATGACTGGTTCACTTATATTTATGTTTGGATAAACATGTAAGATGAATGTGGTTGTCCAGAATTTATGATATATTATATATGTTAACTTCCATGAGATTACATGTTTTTAAATCCAATTTGGTTGCTTAGAGTGAAGTCGAACTATTATATAAACCAAAGTGACAACCGTTTCTGTTAATTGGTGGGTTTGATTACAAAGAACATGTTTTGATTTATAACTTAATTCCATTTGTAGTAAAAGATAACAGAATGAAAATTAGATATCTTATATATATATAATCTGGTTCACCCATCACAAAAATGGTTTCATGAACAGATTTAATGATGATAATAGAAATTGATAAACCGTTGTCCTTGAATGTGCTAAATTAGCACATCTCAAATTGTGCTCTCATTCCTTTCAAATAGAAGGTGTGGAAAGGAGAAAAGATCATAAAATATCCAATTAACGTAAAAAAATTATATTACATGTATTTTACTGGAGATATCATACTATTTCAGTGAAGGGAGGTGAGGAAAGAAACAAAAAAATAAAAGAACATAAAAGAAAAGAAAGAATTGGAAGGAGGAATTTACCTATTGAAACTTCCTCTTTGAGAATCTCTTAAGGGGAGAGGTTTTGGTATTTTGAAGAGTCTAGGGGCTTTTAGAAGTGGGGGAGGATCCTAGGGGGATATTTGGGCAAAATATTTTCAAGGAACAAGGCTTCGGAGGAGTGAAGAGAAGAGGTAAGAATGGGTGGTATTTATATTGGAGGGGAGGAGGGTTTTCATGATTTTTTAATGAATATATTATTATTTTTTCACAAGACAAGAAATAGTGAGTATTAGATGACCAATAATAATAATAAATGCATGTTACTTCGAACTAATTGGGCTTACATCATAAGATCATCATCAACGAATCACTTAATCCATTAGTTTTTATTTATTGTGAATTATCAGATTTTACTATTCGTCAAAAATTCTAGTATTTCAGAAAAATACATAAAAATTTCCCTAACAATTTTTCAACGTGTAAAATCCAGAAATGAAGTCGATTTTTCCAAAATAATTTTCTAAATGTTATTAATTTAATATTTAATTAAAATAATAATTTATTATTAAAACCCAGTTTTAAAATATTCATTTACTTATTCTAAAATACAAGTACATCATAATTTCACTTGAATATTATTTTAATACTATCATAGGTAAAGGAAATATTCATTAGGGTATATCAAAATTCATAAGTGTATGTTACAATTTATAAGGGTAGGTTACTATTCATCAAAAAATAAGTTTTTCTTATCGGACTCCAAATAACTTACTGGTCACAACCGTGTATGTCAGATTTTTAAAATTCCAAACACAGAAGTGAAAAAACTATGTTTAAAGGTCAATTAGCACTTAGTAGTTCATTATGTTGTGTTTTCTTTGGATTTTATGACATACTTTTGAGAAGGGAATTTCTATTGCAAATCATTGGGTCGTTACATTCTTCCCCCCTTATGAAATTTTTTCCTCAAAATTTCATTTTACATTATTAGACATTAACAGGTGAGGGAAATTCTCCTTCATTTCCTCCTTTGGTTCCCAAGAAGCTTCTTCAAAATTTTGGTTCCTCCACAACACTTTGACAAGTTGGGTTTTCTTGTTGCATAGAACCTTATCTTTTCGGTCCAGAATCTTCGCCGGCTGCTCCTCATAAGAGAGATCATCTTCTAGCTGCACCACCTCTAATTTTAGTACATGTGAGGGATTAGGTATGTACTTCCTCAATATTGATACATGAATCACATCATGAAATCAATCCATATTCGGTAAAAGTGCAAGTCGATAGGCCACAACTCCTCTGCAGTGAAGGATCTCAAATGGGACAATGTACCTTGGGCTTAACTTCCCTTTCTTTCCAAACTACATGACTCTCTTCTATGGTGATATTCAAATGAAGAATTTATCTCCAATGTCGAACTCCATGTCCCTTTAATTATTGTCAGTGTAGTGCTTTTACTGACTCTGAGTAGATTTGATGTTTTTCTGGATGAATTGAAGCTTCTCCAACATCTCTTGCACAAGATCAGGCCCAAGTAACTTTTGTTCTCCAACTTCATCCCAACAGGTTAGAGTTATACATCACTTTCCATAAATAGCTTCATACAGAGCCATTTAAATACTCGAGTGGAATCTATTGTTGTATGAGAGCTAAACTAATGGGAGATGTTGATCCCATCAACCTTTGAATTCTAGAGAGCAAGCTCTAAGCATATCTTCAATCTTCTAAATATTCCTTTAAGATTGGCCATCAGTTTGGGGATAATAGATCATGCTAAAATTTAATTTCGTACTCAAAGCATTTTGAAGAGTCCTCCATAATTTAGATGTGAACCTTGGATCACTATCAGAGACAATTGAGAGTGGAAGGCCATGTAGTCTCAACACATCCTTCACATATATTTTTGCAAGTTTTTCAAGTGAGAGGTCTTTTCAAATTAAAAAAAATGGGAAGTCTTGGTGAGTCAGTCAACCACAACCCGTATCAAATAATATCCCCTTAAAGTCTTCAAGAGACCCATGACAAAGTCCATAGTGGCATTCTCTTATTTCCCCAAGGGTATAGGCAATGGACGCATCATCCCTTTGTAATTTTGTCGTTCTGCTTTAACTTACTGACATACCAAGCACCTTGATATATATATTTTTTCTCCTTCTTCATGTTATCCCACCAGTAGTGTTCTCGAAGATCACAGTACATCTTGGTACACCCATGATGGATAGAGAATGTTGAGCTATGTTCATTGTCTAATAGATCCTTCCTTCTCACGGGTCATGAAGGAACACACATCCGCATTCCAAACCAAATCACACCATCATCATTGATATGCAACTCTTTCATCTTCCCTTCCTTTATTTCATTCACCCTCTTTTGTAACTCTATATCATTTCATTGTGCTTCCATAATCTTCTCTTGAATGTATGGATGTGAAATCATTTGGGTAATGTAGGATGTATCTCCTTCCCTTATGATTTCTAAATCCATCCTTTTCATATCCAAGAAGATAGGGTCTTTCTCAGTCCGTAACATGGATAGAGTAGCAGGTTCTTTTATGCTTAGAGCATCATATAACTTGTTCGCCTTTCCTGGATGATAGTGAATAGAGCAATCATAATCCTTCATTATATCTAACCATCTCATTTGACGCATGTTGAGCTCCTTTTGTGTGAATATATACTTTAAGATCTTGTGGTCGGTGTATATGTCACACTTTTAACCATAAGGGTAGTGCCACCAGATCTTCATGGAGAAAAATCATAGCTACTAGCTCTAGATCATGCATTGGGTAGTTCTGCTCATGGCTCATCAACTACTACAAGGCATAGGCTATCACATTATCTTTTTTCCATGAGTACACAACCCAAGAATTTCTTTGAAGCATCAATATATATCACAAAACATTCTCCACTTTTCAATAATGTGAGTACAGGTGTAGTGATCAACCTTCTCTTTAGCTCCTTGAAGATTACCTCACATTCTCTTGTCCAGACAAAATTTACCCCCTTCTATGTAAGCTTGGTCATTGGATTTGAAAATTGTGAAAATTTCTTCACAAATCATCGATAATACCCATCTAGACCCAAAAATCTATGGATCTCTATTAAGGAAGTTTTCCCAGGCCACTCTTCGTTTGGATTCACCTTGGGAGGGTCCATAGATATCCCTTTACCGGTGATAACATGCCCCAAGAATGATACTTCCCCCATCTATAACTCACATTTACTATACTTTTCATATAACTTCTCCCATCAAAAATTATTTAACACAATATTCAAATGATCCTCATGTTTCTCCGTTCTCTTGAAGTATATCAGAATATCATCAATAAAGACTACCACAAATTTGTCAAGGTAATCTCTAAAGACTCTATTAATTAAATCTAGGAAAATTCCAGAGCATTAGTGAGTCCAAAGGGAATCACAATGAACTCATAGTGTCCATACCTCATTTGGAAGGAAGTATTGGGAATATCTTCCTTCCTCACCTTTAATTGATGATATCCAAACCAAAGGTCCACCTTAGAGAAATAATTGGCCCCACGAAGCTGATAAAACAAGTCATCTATCAATGGTACGGGATACTTATTCTTTATTATTATTTTATTGAGATCATAATAATAAATGCAGAGGAGCATTGATCCATCCTTCTTCTTGACAAAGAGGACTGGCGCACCCCAAGGTGAGCCACTCAGGTATATAAAACCCTTCCCCAAATTCTCCTATAACTACTTTTTTAGTTCTTATAGATCTATAGTGGCCATTCTGTAAGTGGTCTTTGATATAAGCAAAGATCTAGGAATAAGTTCAATTGAGAACTCAACCTATCAGTCAAGAGGATGACCAGACAACTCATCAGGTAATACAATAGTGTAATCCCGTATGATGTGCTTGTATTCAAGCATGATTATCTCCTTTATATCAATCATTTGAGCTTTAAATGCTTGATCATAAGGAAACAATATCCACACTTGATATGAATATTCTAAAGGAGACTCATTTTCCTCCTTACACTTATAATGAATTGGAGGATGCTTCGAGACGTGAAGAGTAATCTTCCTTTTCCAAAAGTTGATATTGGCCTTATACAAAGATATCCAATCCATTCCCAAGATAGCATCAAATACCACTAAAAGAAGTATGAAAATATTTTCTAGGAGGTTAAGTCCACAAACATTAAATAGAGAGAAGTTATAAACCAGGGATACAACGGTTTCCCCATTCGTTGTTCTCACATATAACTTTTCTTCCAAATTTTGAGGTGGTGTTTGAATAGTTCCACTAAACTTGAAAGATATAAAATAATTTTTTGAACTAAAATCAAATAATACGTTCTGAATTATTGAATGAATAACTAGTGTACCTATCCCCACATCATTTTCCGAATCCACCTCAATAGTAGTGATAACATAAACCCTTCCTTGTTTCCTTGGAGGTTGTTTTTGATTGCCTCTGACAACCCTCATCTTAGAGTAATTGTTCGCATAATTACTATGCTCCTTATAGTTGGAACATTGCACTTTTGGCTGAGTGTTTATATGAACCTTCTTTTTTTCTTCAACATTAGTGGGATTTTTCATATCCCATTGGCAGTTCTTGGCCAGATGAACAAAATTTACACATTTGAATCAATTCTTGATTCCCTTCAGAATGTTACCAAGATGCTTCTTCGCATAATATTTGCAAAGAGAAAAGTCAGGCTTCTTTCCAGCATGGGATTTGTTTGATGAACCACCCATGTTGTTCTCCATTTTCTTTTTCTTTGCACTAGGCCCACGAGACCACCGAGAGCCTCCAATATTCATTTCAAACATAATGTCTCAATAGGCAATATCCTCATAACTGTCAAAGTCTCGAATCACTAATGATTTTCCTAGACTTATCTTTAGTCCACTAAAGAAGTGATTCACCTTACTTTCAGTGATCAAGACAAAGCCAGAGGCGTACCTTTCAATCCTTGTAAAGTTTTCTTTATACGCCCCAATGGACTCATCTTCCTTTTGCTTGTTATGAGGAACTCTCTTTTCATCTTGAGATGAATTGTTTGAGGAAAATATTTGTTGAAAAACGTCCTCTTGAATTCCTCCCAATCCATGGAATCAATTTCCTCTTGGGACTTTGTATTCTTGATCAGTGTCCACCACTGATCAGCTTCCCCCTCAAAATGATAGACTACCAGTAAAAAATTCTCTTCTTCTAAGCACTGGAAGATAGAAAATAACTTTTCAATAGAGTTAATAAATTGTTCTATGCAGATGGGATCATAAGATCCACTAAACATTGGATGCCTTTTCTGCATGAAGTATTCTACATCAACTTGCTCTTTCCTTGGAGGAGGAGGGTATTCTGCACAATTCAAGTCATTATTCATAACTCGTGCTGACTGAGCAAGTACTATCATGATGTTTTGAGCACCTGCTCCTCTCATATCAGGAATATCATTAGGGAAATATTTTCATTTCATATAACATTTGTTTTTGGAGCATGTTCTTCTATTTCCCGCCATTAACATAGAAAAAGAATATATAATTAGAGGTCTTTAATAAATAGCTATTTATCATTAAAAGGAAACTTTGAACATAAAATGATAAACTTATAAAGAAGAATTACATCCTAACATGTGATTCCTTAGGTTTAAATCTAGGTTATCCTCGATCTATTTCTTAACTTATATTCTTATGGTATTTTCCACCTTAATAATGGTTTTTACTAAGCTAGTGAATCAACCAAATCATATACCCTAGGAGTGTCGTAAACAAGTGCGCAGCAAGGCTCGTTGTTGTGTACCAAGATACCCTATGTCATGCCCAAAACTCCTTGTTTGAGTTTTCACTCCTAGGTACATCTGTTCCAAAGCTTCCTCACCTGCTCATATCAAGATAGAGATATATTTTCTTGATAAATCATCTACTCTCTACTTACCAAAATTTAGGGATGTTTTATTATAATTTATATCATCATTAAGGTTATAACTAAGGTTATCTATTCCTAATCTCCAAAAATAACTAGACCATCCATTGATACTAACTATAGTTACCCAAGCCTTTTAAATATAACATTAAAAAAAATTAAGCCTAATTTTACATCAGAGTACAAACAATTGATCGTTAAGTCTAGTGTCTCGGAAGACTAGGTATATAAAATATAAAATGTGGGGATAAAAAACATTTATTTATTTATTCTCCATAAAGAGCTCCTAACATCCTTTGAGCCATCACATTTACATAGGGTTCCCTAGGAACACATGAACAAATCGATGAGCTAAAAATCCCAGTAAGGGAATGAACATAAGGATACATCTTAAGCACATGAGTTAGGAGGCATGACAAATTGATAACAAAGAATAGACCAAATAAAATAATTTCATATAAGAATTGGATCATATAAACATGGAATCATATAAATGGGATAGAATCATAATGCATTTCTTCAGTATGGTTCAAGGCTAACCACCAATCTCGTTTCCCATTTTAGTACGGGTCAAGGCTAACTGCCAATCCCATTTCACAACTCATCTCATGAGACTTAACTTTACCCAATGCATTGGAGTACAATCTAGGTCCACCCATATCAAAATTGTCATGAATATTCTTTCCACATAAATAATCTTTCCACACCAATAATCATACATAATCAAACATACATAATCATAAGGGTACCCATTGAAATAATTAGGTACCACAACCATGACATAAATCATAACCAATGGGCGTATCATGAAAGTGTCTATGAAAGAAAGGAATTATAAATATACATTAAATAGGCTTATATCATGGTACATGATTTCAAAAATAAGTGACAAATTGTAAGAAATGTATTAGGGAAATTTTAGCATTAAAACTTTTTGTGCGGTTTTAAGGAAAAAACAATAGAGCTTTTAAAATAGAAAAGGGAAAAATATTTTTTTTAAAACCAAAATTGAATGAATAAGGACTTAATAATAAAAATTATTATTTTATAAAGACAATGGTTTCTTAAAAATGAAAATTGAGTGCACTCGAAATCAGGTAAGAATTCGGGAAGTTCCCATAAAACATGATTGCTTATCGGGGGTATCGAGGTGGGAATCACTAAAAAACATGTATATACCAAAAATATAATGAGGGATGGATATTGGATAATTATTTTAGAGAATATAAAAAGTATGTAGAAGTTTTACATTAATATAAAAGACAAAATCCATTGAGTAAAAATAAAGATAGAGAAACCCGAAGGAGTAAAGGAGGTTCAGGTAAAATTCATTACAGGTTATTGGCATGGTATCAGGTGTACCTAAAAGGGATTTGTTGAGAGATAATGGGATTTATAATAACTTATAAATAATAATAAAATTATGGGGAAGGTGTTAAATAATACCCCAATATTAGGGATCACACATATAATGGAATAACATAGAAGAAAATCTTGAAATAAAAGTGAAATAGGGAGGATCTCTTACCTTAAATCTGTTGGTGTTCTCCACAGGTTATTAAAGAAATAAATAAACAAATTAGGTTTATTAATTAATATTTCCAGAATCACTGATATATTTAATTGGTTTAGTATAATAATTTTATGTTCATTCATAACCATTTTGATTGGTGATGAGGTTTAGTTTCATTTTCTGGGCACGTTTGTTTACTTGATTTTAATGACCGGTTCACTTATAATTATGTTTGGATAAATATGTAAGATGAAAGTGGTTGTCCAAAATTGAAGTTATATTATATTATTGAATATACTGGAGATTACATGGTTTTAAATTTAATTTGGTTACTTAGAGTGAAGTCGAACTATTATGTAAAACCAAAGTGACAACCATTTGTGTTAATTGGTGTATTTGATTACAAAGAACATGTTTTAATTTATAACATAATACCATTTGCATGAAAAGATTACAGAATAAAAATAGTATATGTCACATATATATAATGTGGTTCAACTATAACAAAAACGGTTTCATGACCAGATTTAAATATGATAATAGAAATTGATAAATTGTTGTCCTTGAATGTGCTAAATTTGCACATCTCAAATGGTGAATTCATTACTTTCAAATAAAAGGTGTGGACAAGGGAGAAGATAATGAAATATCCCATTAGCATAATTTTTTTTATTACATGTATGTTACAGGATTTATCATACTATTTTGGTGAAGGTAGGTGAGAAAATAAACAAAAAGAAAAAACATAAAAGAAAAGAAAGAATTGGAAAGAGTAATTTACCTCTTGAAACATCCTCCATTAAGAACATCTTAAGGGGAGATTTTGTTGTATTTTAAAGATTATAGGGGATTTTGGACGTGGGGGTGGATCTTGGGGAGATATTTGGGTAGAATATTGGCATGTAACAAGGCTTGGGAGGAGTGAAGAGATGATGTTATAATGGGTGGTATTTATAGTTGAGGGGAGGAGGGTTTTCATAATTTTTTAATCATTAGTTTATTATTTCTTCACAAGACAAGGAATAGTGAGTATTCCATGACCAATAATAGTAATAAATGCATGTGACTTCGAATCAATTGGTCTTACATCATCAAATCATCATCAAGGACTGAATTAATCCATTATTTAGCATTTATTATGAATTATCAGATTTTACTATTCATAAAAAATACTAAAAATTCACGTAACCATTTTTCGATGTGTATAATCCAAAAATGAATTCCATTTTTCAAAAATAATTTCCAAAATATTATTTATTTAATATTTATTTAAAATCATAATTTATTATTAAAACCTAGTTTTAAAACATTCATTTCCTTATTCTAAAATACAGGTACATCATAATTTCACTTGATTATTATTTTAATACTACCATAGTTAAGGTTAATATTCATTAGGGTATATCACTATTCAAAAGGGTATGTCATGATTTATAAGCTTAGATTACTATTCACCAAAAAATATGTTTTTCGTATTGGACTCCAAATAACTTACTGGTCACAACCGTGTATGTAAATTTTCAAAATTCCAAACACAGAAGTGAAAAACCAATGTTTAAAGGCCACTTAGAACTTAGTAGTTCATTATGTTGAGTTTTTATTGGATTTTATAACATAATTATAGGAATGTAATTTCAATTGAAAAACATTTGGTCGTTACAATAGTGGTAAGCCAAAAAACATGAAAATCACTTAGAGTATGTCTACACAATGACACCTAATTTTCCATCCAAGAAACCATAGGTCTAATCTATACCATTCATGATTATTATTAAAATACTTCATGTTTCTTCATAAAGAGTGTGAATTTATAAATCATATCCCTCATATGTTCCTAACCAGGTGTGTATAAATGCTCATTATCACACACTAGGTGATGATCGAGTCCATCTGAATTCATCCTTTTAAAAGATAATACCCCTAGGTACCCATATACCATAGACACATCCACATATATTATCATAATAGAGTTGTAATTTCTTGGAGTCCACACTATCTATTATTTACCAAATTTTGAAGAAACTTCCTTATACTTTGACTCTTCTAGAGTCTTATCCTTAGATGTATCCCAAGATATATTCTTAGAAATATCCCTAGGGATCTAACTAAATTTCTCGCATCCTAGTTAAAAAAGGTTAAAAAAACATTTAATTTGATTCCAACTATAATGACCCAGGATTTAAATATATATATATATATTACATCTTTTTAGATGAATATTCATTACATGTCTCAGAAACTCGCCCGAGGACTGCGATGGTTTAGTGTATTTTAGGGCAATATATATAATATTATTATTTCTTGAAATATCTTAAACATATACCATAATTATCTTCTCACATAAAACACTTATTTGATATACCCAACTTAAAACATTTCTTCATAACCCAGGGAAAGGATACATAATAAATTTTGCGCTCAGATTCTCATTAAGGGTAAGAAACAGAGATACCAAAATATCATTATTAAAAGGGTATGATATCATGAGAATAACATTTGAAAACCATACATTTCATATCATAGATCACAAAACCGAGTCATAAAATCAATGTTAGTAGTTCATAAGACACAAATCATAATAGAATAAATGAAAATGATCCATGAAATCATATAGTTGTAATAAAACATAAATTTTTAGAATAAACTTAATAATTTAAAAAATTTCCTACGTAGTAAAATGTTCATTACCAAGACTATCAGAGTGGAATGGTTTCTCTCCCAAAACCATTGTAGTAGAAAAGGATCACTCCTAATACTATCATAGTAGACAAAGTCCCTTACTAAACTAGGTTGAATACCCATTCCAGTCTGGTTTATCTCATTATATATCAATCATTACTCAATTCGTATGAGTTAGATATATTCCCCACACATCACATAAATAATATCATAAATATTTGTGAAACATGATTATTAAAAATTAATCATATTAGAACCCATGAAAAGAAATGTGTTTCATAAATAGTTTACCAAAACCATAATCTGTGGAAAAGAGATAGGATTCACAATCATTTCATCATTTCATCAATTCATAATATATAAAAAAATAGCGGGTTTTAGAATTATTTTATCATCCTCTAACCCATGGATGAAAATGGAATTCATAAACATTTTTTCATCATTAACATAAACCATATATATAAATAATAAGAATACTAACCTTGGATCATATCCTTAGTAAATAAAATCTAACCTCAAAGGATATCCTATTATATAGAAAATGATCTTAAAAGATCATTTAGAACATTTAATGAGTAAAATAACCTTTCATTGGAAATAAATTTTTAAAACTAAATCATTAAAAATATTTTTAAAATTATTTTCTTTTAATATAATATTTTAAAAAATTATTTTTTTAAAGTTGAGACATATTCCTAATCCTTTTATTTTAAAATAAAAAATTAAACACATAAATTAATATTTTAAAAATGAGGGGTAATGACTGTGGAAAATTAATTATATTCCATACATGTTAAAAAATTATTCCTTTTATATTTTAGGTAAAATACAAATGGATTTTGTTTGGAAAATATACATTAAGACACTTTCAAAAAACATATAAAAGGTCAAATTTGGGTAGAAATGTTTAATAAATAATTCGGTGAATTTTAATTCCATTTTTAATACATTTTCAAAAAAACATGGTTTTTGAATAAAAAATAATTTTTAACTGAAGAGAGAAATAATATAATATTTTATTAAAAATATTATTTTGAAATATTTTGAAAAAAAATAGAGGAAATTAAAGGGAAAATATGTTTTCAAATGAAACATTCATATAATTATTGAGATGTGTATCATAATATTTCATAATTAGAATCTTATACATAAACAATCCTCACAAAAAATGATATTTTAACATCAAACGTTTATCAATTTTTAATCTTATGAATCATGGGACCCATTAAATAATAACATCAAATGAAACATTAAATATCATGAAAGAATAATATTATGAGTATAACATGTAAATAGTGAATTATACACACATCATATGATAATATAGTCTAATAACATAACTTATTTACCAAATAAGGAAAATTGGTACAAAAATCCAATACTTCTTTGGTAATTTGTGAACCTTAAACCCCATAAAAGAGATATCCTCATAGGATATATAAATACCAAAAGTCTTAACATCCTTAATACATTTTAAATCATCTTTAATAATAAAAATATTCTTATTATAAATATATTATAAAACCATAATCATATTTATCATAATATATATGATTTACATGTGACTTTTTATTACACATTTATTAACAATTCCATGTTAAATTTTTGTTTTAGTTAATAACTACTTTGTTTTTCCTGAATTTTTTTATTTAGTATTTTTTGGTAGTATTAAATTAATAATGGTTCAATAATTTCCATAACTTTAATTATGATATAAATATTATATATTTTAATTATAAATTTATTTATTATATTCCATAAAAGTTAGATATTGAAAATAATACATTGTTCATGGAGACTGGTTTTCATACGTATACATGAAAATTTTCTCTATTTTATAGATGGAGTGAAAGAAACACATTTGTGTGTATAAAAAAAAATTTAGGAAAATATTTCCTTTATTCACAAATGGTTTTAATTTTTATTTCTAATTAATCACTTACAAAAGAATTAATTTTATATACATGTGTAAACTATATATTTTCATAAACATTTTAACCATATTCATACATTCTGTAAATTGATAGGGTTGTATCTATCATATTAAATAAGAATATTTTAATAATATTTCATGTTTTTTTAAACTCGGTGTTGTGTGTAAGGAAATATACACCCAATATTTCTTGTAACGAAAGCTAAATACAGTGTTTAATGTAATAAATAAATATAGAAAATATTAAATTTATTTGAAACATGTATTTCAAAAAATCCTAGGGTGTTACCCATGGTATCAATCTCTCAAAGAAAATGTGTCCACAAATACTTGTGGAGATTGAAAGATTGAGTATAATCCCTTTTGCAGCAGTGGTCGAATATGTCATGTATGTCATGCTATGTACAAGGTTTGGTGTTACCTATTATTTAATCATGGTGGGACTATATTGATCTCATCTAATATATTTTCAATGGACATATTTGAAAACTCTCATAAAGTACTTAATACATACAATTAATATGTTTCTAGTGTATGGAGGATGTAAGGAACTAATAATGTGGGGATACACTGAAGCTAGTTACCATATAGATAAGGATGATCAAAAATAATATTTAGGATATATATTTTTCATATATGGTAGTGTAATGATCTATATAAATTCAAAGAAACCTGTGGTCACCGATTCAACAGTACAATCTAATTACATTGCGGATACTTATGTATATAAGAAGGTAGTCTAGATATACTGCTTTTTCTAAAACATTGGGGTTCTAAATTGTTCAGGCCCTATTTCAGTTTATTATGATAATATTTAGGTTTTGGGTCTTTCTATGGATCCCATGTTAGAAAAGAGTAAAAATAATATACTTTATAATTTTAATATCATGAGGTACTTCACTTAGAGAGGTGAAATTATAGTTAGCAGGGTGCCCATAAAGTATAACATGGAAGCCCCCCTAACTAAAGACATATCGTAGTAAAAGCCTTATTTGTATGTGATAGCTAGCGAGTTGAGTCTGGTTAATATTTTCTTATAGTACAAGTGGGTGTGTTTAAGTGGGTTCCCTAAACCCAACTTATTTATGTACTTTGATTACTACTACATGAATATAGTTTCCTATATATATATATACTTTTATCTACCTTACCATAATAATTTTGATACTTAAACATCCACTATATTTATTGTAATTTCATTATATTACATGTCATGTCAAAAAGGTTATATAAATTCATAGGATATAATGATAACCTAGGTATAACATGAAATTATTCTTAATTTTATTTCATACAGTTCAGTTACAACATACTGATAGGACACAAATGATTTTTTACCATTGGGTGTTAGGGGATCATAAGAATTGAAACTTCATATCATGAAGTAAGCACTTGGGGTTCTCAAGTAGGTGAGATTATGATGAGTTACACACCAATAGGAACACCACAGGTTTTGTGTGCTATTATTTGTTCTTTTATAGGAACAAATTTATTTATCTCCAAAATTGATATCATTATCTATTTGTACCGTTTTATTTTTTACATTGATTCAAGGGAAAGAATTACATTGAATTAATAGAGAGGTAGCATGTGTTGGGTGTATCTTTGGTTATATGTCATTGTTTAAATGACTAAGATATTATTTTTCTATTTTGAGTTAATTAATTTATATCTTTGTCCATGTTGATCAGGATGGTAGTACCTTCATTAAATCAATGGTCATGGTAGAAAATGGTAATTCCATCAAGTGAGATAAATGAATAATAATGCTAAAATGGATGATGAAACAAGTTGAGAATCCTTCTTTTTGAGACATCATAAAACAAATATATTTTATTACACATTGTGTGTTTTTAGAGAGGTTATATTTTTTATGACTAATAATTATCTCATTAGGGGAAATGATGGGTATCTATAATCCACTCTTGATCTATGAATAGTATTTACTGGAATCTAGATTAGTGTTTAGAAGTTTTCACATAATAGTGTTTTAAAAAGATTTCTATATTCTGATGAATATGATTATATTACATGATGGGCCCCACTATGCGGTCTAAGATTTTTTTGAGAATTATTTGTGACCACTGAATAGTTAAATTCATTATTATTTGATTATAGAATAATTTTAATTGAATTTATTTATTAAAAGTGTTTCTGGAGTATCAGTTGAATACATGTAAAACATTATACAAACGAAAATTATTTTAACATTAAATGTTCATTTTATGTTTATTAATTATGAATTTAGTTATTGACTTGGTTTATCACATAATATATTTATTATATATTTCATTCCAGAGATAAAATATAAATAACATCTATGATGCTGTTAGTTCATCATAACATGTCATTTATTTTTTATTTAGTCGATGTTACTTATATAAGGGTATGTAACCCTATTTTAGGGTTTATAATCCATTATATAATCATTTATGAGATCGTTTTCATGGTAATATACATACCCATGAATTTCCGATCTCACCTTTCATCTTTCCCACATACTAGAGAGATAAATCTTTATTCAAGGAGTTCGATCTTTGATCTCCATTGTCGATTCAAGGAATGGGATCACAGCGATCATTGAGGTGCCAATGGATTCATCATAGCTCCATGGAATTACCCTAAAATTTTACAATTCATAAAAAATCATGAATCATGTGTGGGAAATTTATAGGTCTTCAACCTCAGATCATTCAAGCAACGATCACTAATGATGTGCTATAGTCAAACGCATCGCTGATTCGAATGAGATAAGAATTCATTTAGTATTTTTCTTACTAAATTCATGTGGTAACCTTATACCATTATCAAGTCTTAAATAGAAAGATAAAATAATTATTTATCACTCTAATAATGAAATTTTTTAAATATCCAGCAAACAAGTTTCTATTGCATGGCCTGATATCAATACTAGTGGCCCAAGAATGTGAAATCCTCCAAATTGGTCTTGATAACTGTCATTTGGAAGATCTGTTGGGAGAAACTATTAAGTTGAAACATTTTGTTACTATTGAATAAACACTTCATGATTTGATAACTGTTCATAACTACGAAACTATAAGAATATGAGGCTCACGTGTAAAGGGTGAAGGTGTAGTTACTGTTTAAAAGAACCATGGTTGATGTCATTTTGTGAAGGTTCCTAAATCTAAACAATTATATATAGTAGAAACATCCATTATAAAATGTGGAAACTATCTAACAGATTAACATTTCATAGTCTATTGGTACTTCTCATCAAGCATTGGCTTATTTTTTATACCAGAATAATTAGAGTCTATAATAACTATTTTTTATTATATTTAATTTTAATGTTGAGGAGAGACTCTATGTTATATATTATCCTATCATTTTCCTTTGATCAATGAATAAAGACCCATTTTTATTCGTAATTACCATTCATGTTATGGTTTCAGTTTTATATTTATTATCACTAGATAGTAATAATTGAAACTCAATTAAGTAAAATCCTAAAGGTAATCTGGATCCATTTGGAATTAAATTGTGAATGAAAAAAAGTCAATCAATGGTCCTAATATGATTTTGAAAAAATAAATCATCATGGTTGTTGCTCATAAATCTGTTTAGGCATAAATACAATAAATACATAAATATATTTTCTCCATTTATATGATTTACTTTCTCCTATGTGTGGCTCATGGCTAAGTATACACATAATTATTATTATATTAATACTCAATATGGTCCATTTGGATTATTGTTTTAGTCTTATCCATGGATCACATATGATTATAGACTTAAATACTATAAATAAAACACTGTACATGGTCAATTTTGATGATTGATTTCCCCCTAGGTATGGATCATGTACTGTTCTAGGAATATAATTCAGAACCATAACACTAAAGTTGGTAAATTTGGATGAATTATTTGAAAGATCATTATTGGGATCACAAAGGGGGAGATTTATAATGAGGATAACAATAATAAAAATGGTTTGATTACCCTAATGTTATGTCTACCCATTTCATGTGAATCCTCTAGACTGATAAATCCTATATTAGAGGAAAAGTGAATGCATTAATTTTTTCCAATGAAAATTGGCCTTGATAGAATAACCTGACTTCTTCTAGGGTCATATCATAGAACCTACAATCATTGATTCTTTTATTATATCACCCAAATTTTTTCTTGAGACACATATTAGTATGGACTAATGGGAAAATACATGGATCATTCTTTGTTTTCCCTCTGTAGGTTTCAACCTAATAATATTTTTTTCCTATTCTGTGTTTTAAATTATCATATTTTCCTAGATCATAGGGGGTCATCTAGTGAGAAAAGAATCAATTTTATCCAAAGTTTACCTTTATTGTTTTTCAACTTGGTAGGTTATGTATCTGATTCCTTATTAATTTTTATGTCATGTTATTTGGACTACTGTATTCGATGTTTATATTCATGCATATTGGAAAAAGTTTTACATTGTTAATGGTTATGACATGTAGACCACATATTTCTTAATTTTAGGGTCATATAGATCTATAAAAAATATGTGGGATGGTCGATCAAACAAGAGAATGGCCTGATGTAAATGGTAGTCCTATTATTGAAATAGAATTCACCATAAAAAATGGGAATTCCTTTTATGTTCATTAATCTCATACCAATGTGTTATATAGTTTAAACTCATGTGAGGAATTGATAAATGTTAAAGGGAGAGATATTAGGATTTATCCTTAGAAAATGATTTCGAAGTAAAATTCCAAAAAATCAGGGTCATCAAATTAAATTAAAAAAATTTATTTTGTATTATGTAAGTCATAACCTAGAGAGTTTTAATTGGGAGTGAAAAGATGGGGAATATGTGTTGGGGATGAATGAAGATCATATTAGAAAGATAAGTTCTGTTGGAATTGTGTTTGTTCATATAAGGGTTTGTGGATTCTTTTTTAATAGATGAATATTCCTATAGTGGAAAGTACATATCAAGGGTTATTCCTTAGTTCCATTTCTGAGTTATAATATGAATAGTAAATTAAAAGTTACATTTAGATTCAGATTCACTAAATAACGATGTCAATAGAATGTTTTTTGAGGATTCAAACACTTGTGAAGTGATGTAGGATCATGTATGGATGGGATATTAGAGAAGGATTTTCGCACCCTAAATGACATTCCACATTGTTGGAATAATATAATTTGGCCAAAGTGGTATGATGGGTCACTTATTTAAAATTTTACTTCATCATCATTTCTAGTGAGAATGGATTAGATTTTCCAACGGTCATATGATGGGCTCTAAAATATTTGTACCTTTTTAATTTTTACACTAATGTAACTAATTCCTTGAAAATGATAGGCTTATCAATATGTGACATAAAAAATTTCAAGATTCCTTTTATGGGATTTTTAACATGACATGTTTTATATCCTTTTCACCAATAGTTTATTTAATTTCACTTTAGACCCTTGAAGGGAAATAATGTAGGTTCATACAAAATTAACAAAAAATGGTGTTTTTAAGGCTGTCCATATTTTACTATATTTGATATAGGAAAACCTATATGGTAAGGGTGACATGAAAATATGATGTGAATTGAGATCCTAATTCCAATATAGACTATCTCATATAAGAGGTTCAAATAGTTTAATGTCATGGTTCTTGGAAAAAAAGTGGTTGATACAATCCATTTACTAGAAATGGGAAACTATGACTTGACATGAATTTAGGGACTAATACCACTATAGACTTTCTTGGAGTTGGGTGAATATAGTTTATAGTCATGTTTATGGACCCTATAAATGATAATGGAAAAAAATAGGAACCAAATATTAAGAGTGTACCAATTTATTTTAAACATGAATTTGAAACATTGTAAATCACAACATATGGATATTGCATCAAGAAAAGTTTTGTAGATAAAACACACAGATAATGACCATGGACTGTATTCAAAAAATAGAAATCATTTTGTTGTTGTAAAGGAATATAGAAATTAGTGGATCTTACCTTTCATGAAAATGATGCGTCTAGTTGACAGGACATATCAAGGGCCCATATTTTGATCTATATTGATTGAATAATATTAATAGTCATGTATAAGTGTCCTTTGGGGATGAATTCACTCATTTCATATATAAATAGAAAGGTTAGAGGAAATGAATGTATAACAACCCAAACATTGCATACATAAATAAAATATATTCTTAGCATAATATAAATTAAATATCAATATAATCCCTGATAAATCCATAATTTTTTATTGTATTTGGATACATAATATTAGAAAAAACTTTTAAATAAAAGATTTAAATTATTTACCATTAATTTCTCTATAACTAGAACCCATATTATGAATATCATACAAAAAATACTCCTTATAACATGGGGAAGGGAAATATAATAAAGGGTGAGATCATATGCTCAGTAAGGGTAAACATAAGAGATATCAATTAATGATCATAGAAGAGAACAATATAAGCATAATGGTTAATATAACATGATCGTGAATTACAATAATCGTCCCTATATAGTAAAATATAATTGAACATTAATCATGTCATCAATTTTGGTTAATCAAAATACCTAATACATAAGAGTGTGAAATCATCAATAATCAATCAGGATCCATAAGAACATAAAATAATCACTAACATAAGAATATATAATCACTTGTATATTCTAGGTTCACATCCAAGACTATCATTGTGGTTAAAGTCCGATAATAGAAGTTTCAACCCTGTCATTTTTAACCTTATATTAAGAGTATGTTCTTCATCTGTAAGGATTTTATTAAATCTTTTTTCTATTAGAAGTTTCTCAACACTGTCATCATTACTGCATGAATTGTAGTGGAATAACAGACCCACCAATCTTTGTTTTATAATTTAACCACCCATTATTATTTTATAACGGAACCACCCATCACATAATCTTAATCTATTCATATGTTTGGAAGAAGGTCAGGAAAACATTTATCATTACATTAAATCATAACCAATGAAAAAGAAAAAAATTTCAATAATATTTATCCATCATAATCAAAAACCATCCATTGAAATAATAATGATGGTAACATTTTATCATATCCCCAGTAAATCATATGAAAAATAAATGGATTTTGTTATGTATGAAAATACTTTAAAAAGATAACTAAAATAGTTTGTGAGGAAAACACCTTTATCACATTGAAATCATTTATTTAAATCTAAAAATTCTAAAAGATTGTTGAAAAATAATTATCTATAAATAAACATTGAAATATGTAATTCAATATTCAAGGAAAAGTGTATTCTTTTTGTAGGGGATTTTCATTTATGTGGTGTGCATTAAATCATAAAATATTTTCACATTTTTGATAAATAGTCAAAAGTACATCATTCTGATAAGAATGTTCCTTTAATAAAATAATAAAAAATAAAATAATTATGAATTAATTTAATAAGTCCTTTGAGAACCAAAAAACATTTCAACGAAAATATTGATAAAGAAGAAAACATTCCTGGCCACAGAGAAAAATTAAGTTGGTTTCCATAAAACAAATATTTTAGACACATGAGTACTTTAAGAGGGTGAAATTGAAGAAAATAATTAAATATAAAGAAAAACCCATATTACAATAAAATAAATAATATACGAGGTTGATATACAATATAATTTCATCATTGGAAATTAAGCACAAATAATCCTAATGAAAATGAGATTGTAATATAAAATCCTTACCACTTAGATAAATTTTTATTCATAATCCCATGAAAGAAATAACATCAAATGAAACATTAAAATACTTGAAAATAACTATATAAATGATAATACATATCAAATTAAAATTATATATAAATAATAAATTAATATTGGTGTGTAACATAATATATGTCCAAAAGATGACATTTTCAGATGATAATCCTATACAACATTGTTAACATTCGGATCAAATCCATGGAATAAAATAGACATAATAATACATTTTTATTCAATGAATTAAGAATTATTGATGTTATAAAATGTAAAATGATAATTTTTCAATCCTTATAACATAAATAGGTTCATAGCATCATACATGTCCGAATGAATCAAAATTGAGATGAAAATCCCTTTCATCTTTACAACTATTTGATTCAAAAGTCATTATAAGATTAAAAATAAAATTCTTATATAAATACATTGAATTAAATTAATTATTATTCCAAATTACATTATTTAGTAGTATATAAACCACATATATAAGAAATTTTTGGATAACAGTAAAACATTCCTTAATAAAAAAATTGATATTCAAATGTTACATTACTTCAGATTAGATTTGTTAACACATTAATATCCAATAAAATAAATTGAGATTAATTATAATTATATCACATATCAATATTAATAATTGTTATATAATATATGCTTCATTTATAACATTTAAATGCCTTTTAATAAATAATTCCCTATTAAACCCATCATTTTTTGAGTTTATTATTTTGTTTCTTCATATATGTTTTGGTTTGGCGGTATGAAACATGTACTTTTTTCATGTATCCTTCATATCTAGAATTTTATTAATGATATATATATATATATCAAATATATGCATTATATACATATTTATAACCATTAATATTAAGTGGTGATGAAAAATGAATTACATCACATTGTGGATACGGTAATCTATATGTACACACGAGTGATGTTTCAATTTTTTGATGGATGGAACGAAGTAAAGGTAAATGTTAAATAACATTTAAGATAATTATCATATCATATATTTCATAAATTTTTGTTAAATAATCATTTTTCATCCATGTAATGTGGAAATGATAAACAAACCACATTGCTTTGTTTAGGTGGTAGTCCAAACGTACACTCAATTGGAATTATCATTTACCAATGGATCGAATAATTAGAATGTTAATAAGATATTTTAAATATAGAATCATAATTGTTTTTAAATGTCATATATAAACATTAAATCCATCAGCATAATAACCCATAAATATATGGTGATGGAAAATGTATCATAATTCTATGTAGAATAAGTAATCCACCCATACACAAAAACAATACCTGTATTTCCCATTTGATGGACAAGGGAAAGAAATTGGTTGCGAATTCATCATAATATCTTCACAATACATTGATTGTATTGTATTATCAATGTTTTTATTGATATATTAAGATTATATAATGTTTAATAAGGTATTAAATTGGATAGGCTTGGATAATAATTATACATCTTCATTAAGAGTCCCCCTTTGGATTACACCTTAAGCATTGATGGATTTATATTAAGAGAACAAATTAAGATCTAGAATGAATTGAAGGATCATATGTATGATTCTCAGAATGACTTGTTCTGTCTAGAATTTTATAATGGTATAAATAATGGAGGATAATATGTTTCTCCTTATAAGTGAGGTGAGGGACACTCATAGAATTTCTTAAAATATTTCAATTATATGAGGTCACTTTCATTGGATAGTGGATCCAAATGGACAAATAATAGAACTTAATATTGGATAATTTTTAAATATATTCAACCAATAATAATTACATAATTTTTTATGTAAATCCAACTCTTATATCGTGGTTCAACTCCCTAGTAAACCTATTTTAATCTTAACCATGGTAAAAAAAGTTTTATCTTTTTACTATTCATTACGACAAAAGATATTGTTGAACTAATTAAATTATTTTAATTAATATGATAAAAAATATTTAATCCATTTTACAATATTAAAATTATATAATTGGTAGATATTAATTTTAATTATTCATTTAAACCCTAATGAAAACCCATTTTAGAACAATGAATTTTTAAGCTAAAACATAAATTACATCCATTCCATTTCTTGTAAAAATCCTAAAATGAATGATAAAATATATAATTTAATATATAATATAAAAATTTCATTAAAATAATTAATCAATATTTAATAATTTAATTTATTAATATAAAATCATCATGCACACACTTAATCTATATTTTTAGAAAAACAAATTAATGCCTAAAAATTAACTTATATAAAGATCAAGTATAATTATGATTCATATGTATAATATTGTATTATTTATAATTAAAGGAAACTTATTTTACTTTATGTTCAAATTAAAAAAATAATTATACTTTTACTTTAAAATAAATGACACTTAAAAAATAGGTATTTTCACTATTCAGTAAAAACTAAATCTTTTTAGAATGGTCTTAAACAATTCCCTAAGATAGTTTTGACGTAATGTTTTCAAAAAAAATATTCATTTCCTAAAACAATTTTTTTATAAATTTAATAAATTCATTATAATTTTCTTGTGTGTAAAATAAAATAAAAATATTTTTGAACAAGAATATTTTGGAAGCATAAAATGAATTTACTAAAAATTGAGTACATTTTTATTTTTAATTAATGAATACATTTATATTATATAAAACCTTTATAAATATTTTTAATAATATTCTAATTATTATTCACACATATCAATTTAGAAAGTAGAGTAAAATATTTTAATATATCATGGTTCACATATACATGTGGTTGTGTGTAATGAAAGCTATCAAACACTTGCAACTTGTTTAAATAAAATTATATTCTAAAATATTGTTTTGTTACACCCAGAAACTATAAGAATGAAATGTGATTTATGATAAATGGATGTTTAAAAATATAATGGAGGTATTTTATCATCCTACATGTCATAAATATGGTGATATAGTCCCCTTGTAACGGGAGTAAATGAACGGAGACTTGTGGTGGGGTTATAAACAAGGGTTTAGAAACCTATCATGAATAAATCCATACATATCCCATATTTTGTAGTGGATGATCCAAAAAATTGGATAAATCACTAAGAAAAGGGTATTTTATCCTGATTTGTGTTTGGAGATTAAACCTATATCAATAATGCATGGAAGGATCGAGCTCTCATGAAGGGAAATTGGGGTATATAAAATGGACCACTTTTAGCTATTTAAGGTAATAAAAGGTAGACCACTGTTCATGAAGATTAATTTCATATGAATAGGAATTGGAAAAGGGACATCTATATGGATCGAAATCCAACATATGGGAGATATTTTTTTATATTTTATTCAAGTTGTGGAATTAGAGCAAACCAAAACTTCATTTTTCATTCTCATGACAGATGACTTGGGGTTTTATATGAATGGAGCACTCAGCCCAACCTTATATTTATGGATCAGGGTTATATGATAGGTTTATTTACATAGATCTGACTCTTATAAAGAAAATTTATCAAATAGTATGGACTACTTGAACCAAGTTAGTTTCATGTAGGATACACCATATGTCGTACTATTTAATGTCATAAAATAAGGATGTAAATTTCAATAATCAGAAATAGCAAAAACATTCCATATCATATGTCCATGGATATACCACCAATTATAAAATATATTAATTTTCATGTTTTATCATTTTATGTGAATGTTTAGAGATTATTATTCACTAAAACACCTATTTGTATGAGAGAAGGACATTTTGGTTGATAGAAGATTTATTTGGCCCTTGTATATGATATGTGAAACCCTGTATATTCTATTCGAATAGGAATAATGACACACATTGTTCTTATATTTTTCCCCTAATTTTGATCACGCATATGTAAAGGAATTTAATTTCATCATTTTCTCATAAGTGAAGAAAACTACAATGAACACTCATATATAGGTTTGGGTCATAGGTATGATAAAGGGAAATATACTAGGGATGTTAACATAAATCAGGTTGTATATAGGAAATATCATTGTATTATCCATTAATAATTCTTGTGAGTACTCTTTTATATAGTCTATACTCCTATGAATGGGATACAAAATGAATTTTACCTCATTGTTGTTCCATTAGGATAATGGTGCATTTTCAAAAGTCATTTTAATTTCCCTTATTTGATCTTGGTGTCACTATATATTTTGTTAGTGCTAGATTCAACCCACATATAGTTCTTGAAGATAAATTCCCTATATGTGTCAAGATCATATTCCATGAAAAGGTATTTTTTTCTTATTTTTATTCATGGATGTTCCTAGAATGAAAGAAACCAATATCACTATGTATCTAGAAGTAACCATGAATCAGGACATATGTATTTTTAAAAATGAACCTCATTGCATAGATCTATCTCATAAGCGAGGATAAAGGTATCAATATCCTTTAGGCCTGATAAAATTTTGTGCATATTATTCCAATATATATTACATCATGAAAATGGTAAGTCTAAGTAGTTTAATGTCATTTGATGTAGAATGTTTTTCTTCCCATATTTGGTCATGGTTCCCCTAGATATTCTAAATAGAGTGATCATACATGTTCTCTAAGATAACATGATTCATGATCTATGTTAAAAATAAAACCCAATTAGAGAGTAACGTGTGTCATACTAGACCACATGATGTAATAATTTTCAACACATATCATTATATTTGTAATACATGACGTGAAATTTGCCATATATTTTAATTTATAGTGATGATGACTTTTACTATGCACTGTAACATCATACAGTGAGGATGGTAGCCTTGTAGTTTAACATCATATGGTAAATACATTGTCATGTAGTTTTACATCATGAAATTATAACAATGACCATATAGATTAATTCAATACAGTAAGGTTCAAAGGTTTTTTAGATTAAATTCATGAAGATATCGATTTTTCCATGAATTTTAATTTCATATTGTAGGGATGAAGTTTGTATAATTTAACATTGTATGGTAAGGTTGATATTCTATATAGTCTGAATTCATATATCCGGATCTTTTTTCATTCAGATTAGTGTCACGTGGCTATGTTGATCATTCCAAACAACTTAATGTTATAAGATAAGGTTTTGGCTGGACCAACCTAATTATTATGAAAATTAATTTTCTGAGAAACCATTCATATAGAGCTAGTGGAATGATTTATCTATCCATTTTTACAAGTGATAAAGATCAAATAGAGGAGACCCTGTGTATGATGAAAGGTACCTCCTACATTTATTTGAGATTTAAAGGGTATTTTCCTATTATCATCCAAGTTATTGGAACTAATAACGTTTATACTTGGAGGAACAAATGAATGTATAATTTCTTATTGAAACTGAGTTATGATGAATAGTTGTGTTGTAAAAATCTAAAAAGCACTTCTCATTAAGGCATTCCAAATAATCTAGCTACTTCAAAGACTATTACTCTTCAAACACCTGGTTATATATGGTAGTACGAAATGATGCCAAATGGACCTGGATGGGAAAGATTGACTTTATCTGTTAGAAAAGTGAATATGGAGTTTTCTTTCATGGTAGTAAAAGTTATAGTGTGGTAGGCCCACAACAAATGCAGATGTTTTTTAGATCATAAACTCTAGCATTTATCAATTATATTCTAGGATACACTATATATAGACTTGTTGAAACCCAAAAACTAAAAAATTTTCCCTATATTTTATAAGGATGAGTGGTTAAGTTGAATTTCATATTTTTTATGCATCATTTTCATCCTATAAATGACGATATTGGTGACCTTTTCCACTAATAATGTATGAGGGACATGAAAACTAATAATGATGTTTTTCTTCATAATGATTATAATATACTTTATCCTAACATATTTGTGGTATATTTCCTCAACCCAAATGTATAAGAAATTATTGGTAGTAATGATGTAATTAAACTACATAGTTATAGCTTAGGGATATGCCCCCGTGACATATTTTCTCTAAGTAGTGAATAGGGAAATAACTCTAAGGGTTAATGGATGAGACAGGAATTTATTGGTAATTTATGAAATTTCTAAGTCAATTCCATACATTTCTTTTACCTTGATAGAAAAAATCATCCAATCATTCTAATTTGATAGTAGATCGTTCATTTGGATTGATGTTCACTATAGTCGCCATATTGGACTTCCTTGATAAAACTAATATATATCCTCCATTAATGAATATAAGGAGGACCTCATTAAATGATTCTATATAGATTCTTTTATGATCATTCTATTTTTCATAATGGATTATGTTTATGCCCCATCATTTAATTTTTTCCATCTAGGATTGACCTGGTAAAGGAATTCAAATTAATAGATAGTCTAGTATAGGGAACATTTATTAGTAGCGGGATAATTTGTTGAGGATATTGGCTCTCCATGATCAAAGGTGTCATTAAACCTATCAGTATATTCCATTTAATTATCAGTGAACATTGATACTTTCCTACAATGTTCAATGATAATAAATTTTTTTTCATGAAATGGATCTTCCAAGGTTGTGGCTACATTATCCAATGTATCTTCCTAAGCATTTTATGAATGTGGAACATGGAATAGCTTCATCTCAAAAAACATCATATATTATTACTCACACATAATCTAAAAGGGTAATTAATTACTCTTTCTCAATGAAATATTCACCATTAATATTCTTAATCTCTAACTATGAATTAAATTTCTTATAAAGGCAGGTCAATGGTATTTTCAAGGCCAATTTCATACCTATAATGATGGATTGGTAATCTATTTCATTATTTCTATATCATTTTGACAATAATAATAGGAATGGAACCCCTCTTTTTAAAGAGAAATAATAATAGTTTCAAAACAAACTATATAGTGTTTGGGATATTCCATCCTTTTTTATTTTTATTCTAGAAGCACCATCAAAATACTTCTCTAATGTTCAAGGATTTTATTTAAAGAAAATGTCTTCATTGATTAGTTTTTTTATCCATTTGTGTTCCCCTTGTGATGAAATTTTCTATAAGAAATCCTATTAATTAATTCCA
Organism: Viscum album; assembly: GCA_963277665.1. Classification (NCBI taxonomy): domain Eukaryota; kingdom Viridiplantae; phylum Streptophyta; class Magnoliopsida; order Santalales; family Viscaceae; genus Viscum; species Viscum album. Next base: position 1,401,765,703 of record OY728125.1, read on the forward strand.
TTTCACAAAACATATGCATAAATAATTGGACATAAAAGTAATAAAAATGGCTTCCCAAAATGCCAATTGTCTTTCAAGAAATCAGTGATTGAGGATATATTTGAGCAGGTCAATGCAAAAGAATAGATGTACCAGATGATAGTGATAGTAATTAACCAGTTAATAAATTGACAGTGTCAATGGAATGAAATTCTCCTTTATGTATGAATATTAAATCTCAACATGTGGCGTAGTTTTACTAAGATAGTAATGACTATTCTCATTTCCCATGATATTATTTTTTGAGAGGAGACACCAAGTTTCTAATCATGGTCTTCAAGATATGAGACAAGCTGTTTCCCTTCTAGAACAAGCATAAAAACCAGTCGGATTGGGATCTATTTCCTAAATTTTTTTAGAGGTTACTCACAATCATTGACCAAAAGATAAATAACTCATTTATTCAAGAATTTATTTAAGGGTAATCAATTCCCCGCAAGGTTTTCTATGAAATATATAATTTAAATAAAGTTACCTTTAATCCCTCTAAATTAATTAATAATCAATGGATGGGGAATGTTGAGGATCATCTTAGTACTCTCTTGGTTAGATTTTATGTCAAGGTGGTATAACAGAAGGCAAAGAAATTATCTGGATATCACCCAAAATTCAAATATTTTGGGGTACATACTCAGGATAATTTGTTGTATCTTTTTTTACTATAAGTCATGTTCAATGAAATGATTATAACATTGTTGGGATTTGAACATGAGAGCAATTTCCTAACATTCCATACTATATACCTAAAAAAATAAGAAAATATAATGCATAACACACTAATATTTGGAACAAGAATTCTTCAAATAAAATTAATAGGAATTTTGGTCCCCTATAAATAATGGGGATGTATCTTTAGGATATGAGATCCCAAGTGTATGAGAATTATTCTATATGGTACTCTATATATAATTGTATTCTTATTAATCACCAGTAACCTTGGTAGAAGTAGATAATTAAGGGATATTTTTAGGGATAAAAGATGATATGTGAGTATTTTTATCTTCTATTAATGATAAATAGGTATCTCCAAACATTGAAAGTTCCAATGTCTTGAAATAATAATTGGAAATATTCAAGACATTCTATCTTTATGTTCCAAAACCATAGAGGGAAGATGAAATTTGGAAACCTTAGGATTTGGGAGAATTATTAAGGTAATTTATATTTCCAACTTATAAATCAGGTGAGTCTTCTAATCCAAATGGTGATGTAGGGGTGTATTTAGATTTTGGAGATAATGTAGGCATACATTACTCTAGGTAATCATCATTATTGTCAATTTTATATCCTTCTTCTATATTTTTGGACTCAAAAAAATATATTTCCTTCATAAATATGACATCCCATGTGCCGAGGCCATGTTTTGGTCTCCAATATAAAGAGTTGAGGATGGTTTGATCTAAGAACCTTGGTTTTATGATCTGAATGTTAGTTAGACCATCCCCAATTTGGAGAAATTTTAATGAGGGATTAATTTATGAAGGAAATTTTTTTATCTCATCTTCTATTGGTGTAACCCTTTTCTTGAGGGCAGTTACATATCCATTGTGTGACATGATGGAGTTTTGATTACACTTGTTTTCATATGTGATTCACATAACATGTTGACTTCCACAATATAGAGGGACTTCTATGATCCTATTATTTTTAAGTATATAATATTCAATGATTCATGAAATGGGTTATCATGATTCATCTCCAAACCATTAGGGGTGGTGATATTGGTGGTTTCATCTATAGTTGGCTATTTTCCCCCTACATGATAGTGTATCACATCTATGTGTTGAGATTCATGGGAATTAAAAGTATTGAATTGAATAATTGGTACTCTAGCCTATCCATTTATGAAACATTTAAGGAATAAGTTTAATTAAAAAGGTACCACTATATGTATATGATGCCATGATCTTACTAAAAAGATATTAAAAATTATATCCTAGTAAAAAACATGAATTCATAATTTGAGATGAGGTATCCAAAATAGGACCATAGCATGCTTCTTTAAAGGGGTTTTAGTTAGCATTTTTCATCTTTTAGTAATGAAAATGTGGATAGAAAAATAATAGTCACTACGGTTTAAGAAATGGAGGGTCTGAATTAAAATGAGTTTGATCTGAGAATAATTGCTAATGAGCACTTGAGGAACATCCATATCATCTAGATTTAAATAAATGGGAACATCCATATCATATGTTGTTATATGATGGTCTTTTATCTTGATCTATGATGGAAATGACTGTGTTACATTAAATAGTGCCAACTTCTTCACTGTATAGTTTAGTGTAATTGGATTATATTCCAAACTCATGACAGATTAGAGGAGCCTCAACAAGTTACTCGAAGTTATAATTTGATAAATAGTTAGTAGGATGATTAATTTTTCCAGAACCAAAATAATCTATTTAAAAATATAAATATTTTTTCCATAGACCTAAACATCCTAATCTGAAGTTATTCCTTGGTCTATGGTTTATGAGCTATAGTTTTCTATACTAGTGGTTCTCTTCCTTGAATAGAAGTTGATGATATCTTGTTTCCCCATGAGATGATTCCTTTTTTATTTTCCAACATAGTCAATTTGAGTGTTGATTTACTAATCAATCTTCTAGTATGATGGGACTTGAATATGGATTATATAAATCTGGATAAGATTGATTCTTCATTTGGTCTGATTGAAGTTTCTATATTTGGTAATATGTCACATATTTATTCTCTAGAGGGATGTAATGTGGATTTTACGATGGATATTAGCATCATCTTCATTGATGACATTATCCTTAGTGGCCTTTTCCTCTCTTCCTATATTTTTGAGAAGAGAACTCAGTGTCATTTTTTTCTTTCATTATAAAGGTGAAATACCAAGTAAATTATATTGTCTTAAGAAAATATTTTTTTCAGTGACAATTCTATTTGAGGATTTGATTCCCATTGAATTTTTTTGAAGGGATTCACCTCTCCTCCTAGTGTCATGGGAATAAAAAAATGGGAGGTTTTAGACCATTTTTTTAATTGGAACTGGTCAATCATCATATTATGTCAAATTTTTTATATAATATTTATTATTTTTCTTATATGACCTACTCATAGAATGTGTTAGTACCAAAAGAGTTTTCTTAGTTATTATGATGGGATTTAAGATCACAATGGGTTGATTTAGTTAGGACCTAAAAATAAAAAGAACATGGTTTGAGATAAGTGAATCTATTGTAAAAAAATTTAATAATAAAATGCATTGATTATAATGATTTAATTGATAATAAATTTTTGTATACCTTATGTTTTCTTTTTAGATTTTAGGGTGCGTAAAATTTTTTAAGATGGGAAAAAGGAGTGGAAACAGTCATAATATTCACATTAAAGAATGTTTTCCATAAATAAAGATGATCGTGGAGTGCTTAATGATCACAGAACTAAAGAACCAAGGAAAAATGAGTCATCAAGAGCATAAAACTGACATTACACATTGTGTAATCCTTACTTGTTGTGAACCAGTGCATGTCATGAAAGAGAGACACATCGTGAAGTGGTAGAAAGATTCTAGAAGTAAAGTATACATGTTTTATATATTGACACATACGTGTCATGTTGTGACACAAGTGATTATTCCCATACACGCTTCATGACATGATTTTGGTACATGTGATGAAATATTTACATGTGGTGTAATCACTACATGACATGTAAAAAAGTCATGACGAGATTAAAAGGGGAGTATTTGACATATCTTTAATTTTCGACATGTTTTAACACTCGGGACCCTCCCATGTACACCTTTTGACCAATACTTATTGAACTTCAATGTTTCACAAGCCTATCTGATCTTTATAAATTGAGGGTTATCTTACTTTTGTGAATGGGATCTTAGAAACCAAATCTTGGAGCGAGATGTTATGTTGCGCAGGGTCCTCCCCGGTTTTATCTCCATTTTTATTATGTGTTATTTTTCTTCTTTCCTTTAATCTTATTCTCAAATCACTATGATGAGGATGTAAACCCTCCTAGTTATAGTGTCATTTAATATATGGAGTAAGGTTCCATTGAATATATTTCTCTTTCTTTATTAATTTATTTTTATTTTTATTTCTTCAATCAATTTACAATCCCTTTATTTTATTTTTATCATGAAATATGGTATTTTAATCAGGAAGTGAATTTAAAATTGAACAACTAACTACTCTAAAGGAGACCTGTCCATTTTCAAATTTATGGTAATCAAGTTTAAGTATAGAAATGAGACAAACCTGATTTGGGGAAACCCTAAATTACCGTACCATGTGAAATAGTTTATTTCTATGTCAAGGAGGGGACAACATGACCATTGGATCTCAATAATATTAACTCTAATAAAAAATCATGGAATGATAAAATTATTTTCTAAAATTCAATTTCCCAAAATACCTATAATTACAAAACCCTTTCTTACTTTAAAAAAAACTGAAACATGTAACACCCCATGCTTCTATGGTAGACTTCTCTTTGAATAATATTATAGGCTGTGTTGTACGCAACTTTGAGTTCTAACACACCACAACCAACCAAACTAGCCGTTATGAATAGTAATACCCACTTTTTAAAATTTCATAAATTTTATAATTTAAAATGTACTTCATTTTTGGATTCGGGGTAACGAAATTAGATTAGGGTGAATTTTTGGTATTTTTCTAAAAACATTCAATTTTTGATGAATAATGAAATACTCTGAGTTATAGTTTAAAACTGAATTTTGATTTAAATAATTATTTATTTTATTTAAATTTATTTTAGGTTAAAATAGATACATAATACCTATATAAGTTCAATTTAATTCATTGGAGTGATTTTATAATAATTTTAGATATATAAAAATTTCATTTAACTTTTTACCGTCTTTTCCCCACCTCCTAGGAGTGTTTTCAAGTTTACATAAAAATTAATTTTACCACTTATGTGAGTTGAATTTCAAAAATAAGAGAGACATCGTTGATATAAATAAGTAAAATTTGGATCAATAAGATGAAAATAATTTTTGGTGAATGGTAACTTTTTTACTTTTATTTACCATGGTTAAAAGTAAATAGGGTAATTAAGGGTAAAAATGATATTATTATTACCCTAACACATGTACTAATTATATTGGTTAAGTTTAATTCAACCAAAAACAACCTTAGTAATAAAATATGATCTTTTAGGTCCACTTGGATTAGATTAGGGCTTTTATTATTATTTAATTCAAAGAAGAGTTAAAAGTGTTAAATTCAAAGTTTAATAGCTGAACCATTTTAATATAGGGTTACACATAAAATAAATTAGACTATAAATATTCATTAGAAATATAAAAAATATTTCCTACATAATGGTATTTTATTTATAATTTTTAGACATTAAATAATGTAATTTATTTATAACCCAATGATGATACAATAATTACCTAATTAATGAAATGTTAAAATAATTTATAGTATAAATATCCAAATAAATGTAATATGAGATATTTTATGAATTCCAATAATTTTTTAGGTTAATATGACATGTTAGTATTGGTTAGATTAGTTATTTTTTAAGAAATAATATTTCTATTAATTTAGCAAAAACAAAATACCAAATAGTGTCAAAATTGACATAAAAGAGTTTTCAAAACAAATATTATATTATTAATTGATATCATATTCCTAAAAATATTAGGTTCGGCCAAAAGACTTATATAATGATAGGTTTATTATTAATGAGATACTTGGGGATCTATTGCATGATTATAGTTTTTATTAACCATATAATATAAAAATACAAAGAGACGTGGTGAATGTCAAACTATTTAACTAAGAGTTAAATCTAAAAGATAAGGTTAATGTAGTGACCCAAACCTATCTAAAACCTATTGGTTGAGTGGTTTCCAACCCATAACCACATTATAATTTAACTAAATTATTTTGGGGCCATTATAAACCGAAAATAGTTTTATTATAAAATAATATTTCTAGCTTTTCCTAAGGTGCCCATCACCCCTCTTATAAAAGGGAACTTCCCCTTATCTCTAATTCACACCTTAAAATCCATTTTTCTCAGCCAAAACCTTTCCAAATATCCTCTGATCTTTCCTAAATTTATCCTAGAGGCATTCTATTGGTCAGAAATCCAACCTATGGATCCCTTTTGATCAAATAAAAAAGAATAACCCAAAGAAGAGGTAAATATTTCATCACTTCTTTCAAGTTCCTTTGTTCTTCCACTTCCTCTTTCTTTGTTGTTTCTATTCTAATATAATAACTCCATTATATTGTATGTACTATGATTTTATTATAAATATGTTACAACAATATTCATTATTATATCCATCCTTTTAATCACTTTTCACCATATGTGAGTACGTACGGCTTACTGTCTCCACGTCGTGGTGTAATTGTTATTCAATACAATATTATTTGGATGGGTATAATAATGATGTGTAATTGATGTAAATAAAAAATATAACATGATAATGATTCTTTATATATTATATACCATCCAATTATATAATATTTTAATATAAAAAGAATGATATTGTCCCTCATGCGTACGTATGGATTACCGTCTCAACGAACTTGGTGAGATTCATTCCCCATCATATCTATTCAAGAATAATTTTAATTAGATGATTAAAAATAATTTTTAAAGACTTAATATCAATCTAAATAAGAATAAGATACATCCTATCCATAAAAAAGCTTACTAATGTAACAAAGAATATAAAGTAAAATGAATCAGTTAACACCCGAAACAACGATAATACTAAGATATTATTAACAAAGCAATTTTAAAAGATCATATATGATATAATATTAATTTATATGATTCTAGTATAATTTAATTACAATTATTTCACCATTATACAAGAGGTTAACCTACCCTAGACTAAGGAAAATTACAAGGTAAGGGTTAATTTCACAATCTCATTATTATCCGAGGTTGTTTTTACGTAAGTATCTATTAGGAAATCTTTTTCATCCACATCCATGTTTCTTAAAAATTTATTTAATTTTTTTTACTATTTACTAGACTATGGGTTAGAGAAATTTACACCCTTATTTTACATTTTATAAAATGGTTTTAAAGGAATCTTTTCATCTTTTTCCAAACAAGATACATTACGAACTTTTCGACAAAATTAAGGTAAGAATTTTTTTTAACTTATACAGCAGGTGCGGCTATTTTTCACCATTATAACATCATAGAAACTTCCCTTACAAGATTATAAGAATATTTTCAAAATAAATGTTTTATTTTATAATTATATGACTTTTAAATGATTTCATAATAGTAAGATATATTTCTCTAAAAAAGGTTTTGATTTCATCTATGTCAACATCCTTTGATGGATTTTAAGCTTATTTGAGGTTGTTTTATTATGATACAAAACATCCATATTTTATTGAAGGTTTTCTGATATGTTTGACTATGGATTTGTTATTTTTATATCATTCATGGTTTATGGATAAAGTATTGACATTTCTTATGCTAGTTTTAATACGATTGTTTATGTTATGTTTAAACCTTTTCAAATGAGGAATGCATTGGACTTAGTTAGTGATGGCTGGAGCCCTCTATACCTCTTCAATGCATCAGTAGGTTTCATGAGCCAAACTAGTGTCTTGTGCCAAGGCCTTGACAAAATATTATTTTTAGTCTTGGCATAAGGCCTTGACTATGTGGTTATGTAAGTCTGGCATTATGTATTCCATCATTATGAAAGTGGATATTGATATTGCATGTGATTATTTAACTAGTAGAATATCCATGAGAGTAAGTAAATGGTATTATTTTGATTTATATTTTCCATATTATGATGAATTTTATGTTGAAAAGGCATTTGATTTTGTTTTATACACTGTATTAAATGTTTATGCTTATTTATGAAAGTTTCCGCTATATTGTTATCCTTACTAAGCATTTGAGCTCACCCCTTTCTATGTTTTATCTTTTCCAGGCTGCGAAGAAGTATATTATGACTGACCTACAGGGATAGAATAGGGTATCCCAGGGTTGTCTATGGAAACTATTTTGTTGTAGTTTACCATTTTACAATTTAATCTAAACCTTATGAATGTATCTAGTACTTCCAAGGCTACTAAACTAATCGGTCTTTCGAGACTTGATCTTTTGTGATCATGCTAATGATATGTAATAATACACCGACTATAGGATTCTGGGGTCAGGGTGTTACAGTTGGTATCAAAGGAAGTTTAGTACAAACCTTGGAATCTAGATTTAGGTAATCTTTGATTAGAACACATTACCCTAAGATAGAATTTGAGGATTAGTATAGAAGAACCTCCTAGAATTTTTGTGTTGTAGATATTTTGTGATTTTTCCAATCAATACATCCCTGTCTAGATACGAGCAGGTAGAGGTGGATCTGGCATAGATGTATCTAGGGGTAAAACCCAAAAACACCACTTTGATCTAGACTCGAATGGGAACAGGTGCACGACAACGGGCCTTAATGCACTCTTGGTTACAACACTCCCAGGGGATATTCTTTGGATAATTATAATTTTCTTTACAAACCATTATGAAGGGTTTATGAGTATATACTTCATCAAATAATTTTTTTATGATAATGGATTATATCTATAAACTGTTCAATTTATTTTAAGTGTTTTACAAGTTTGGAATTATGTATTTTGATTTATAAACTAATCTAGTTTATGCCATTGTTATGAAATGGCACATAGTGGAAGGAATGAAAGGAATATCAATGAACGTTACCCACATAGGGATTTCCCTCCTACTCATGATAATTATAGTGGAGATGGTGATACAACTAGTGTTGATCATCTTATCACTATATTGGGAAAACTCAATTAGGTTATGAATAATAACCTTACCCCTATAGAGCACCCTAATCTTCAATGTGGAGGATCAATGTTAGATCTCTTCATGAGGCAACAACCACCAAAATTCAATGGGAGTACAAATCCACTAGTATCTGAGCAATGGATAAATTTCTTAGAAAAAATATTCCATTCCTTGGGGAGTAGTGAAAGGGAAAAAGTTGTCATGACAATTTACCACCTCACTAGAGATGCTGATCAATGGTGGTCATTGATTCAAAACACAAAGGAAGAAGATGAAGTATCAAATATGTAATGGAGGGATTTTAAAGAAATTTTCATAGAAAAACACTTTCTTCATGACCATCGATCAGATATGGAAATACAATTTCTGAGTCTGATTCAAAAAGAGGATGAGAACGTCTCAAATTATGAAGCTAACTTTACAAGGTTAGTGAGGAATGCTGCAGATTATATACGTAACCCAAGAAGATAGATCGATCATTTCTTTAATTGGTTAAAAACATTCCCCCATCAATAATTAGTCTCAAAATCCTTCTCGTCGTATGAAGATATTATCTCATGTGCTATCAAGATAGAAAAAGAATTATCTAAGTCTTACTACTTTAAAGAAAAACAATAGAAGAAGAGAACTGAGGAACACTCTGTAAATGGAAATAAGGGGAAGAAGGGAAAAGTTGAATATCCATCCTCCTGTAAATGTGGGAAGAAACACCCAGGTACATGCCTGAAGGGAATGGGAGTCTATTACAAGTGTGGTGAAAAAGGACACCAAGCTCGTAATTGCAAGGGGAAGACATATGTTGTCGATGTTGAATGCTACAATTGTAGATAAAGGGGGGATTATGCGAAAGAATTTCCTAAGAGTTACGGGAACTTACCTTATAAAAGGAAAAGGGATCAAGGAAAATCTTATGCTATCACTACTATTGAGGTTGACGTTCTGAAAGACGCAGGGGCATGTAATTTAATGGTTTCCTCAAGTTTAGAAAATGCTTTATTTGATTCTGGATCATCTCATTGATTAATATCTTCCCAGTTTGCTAAGAAAATTATATGTTTCCAATTTGATTTAACATGGGATTTTTCAGTCAGAATTCCTAAGGGAAGTATCATTGCAACAAATATTTGTGAATCGGTCCCCATTATCTCATATAAATGTTCTTTATCTACTGATCTCATCGTCATACCCATGATTTAATTTGATATAATCCTCAGTATGGATTGTATTTCAGACCATGATGCAAAAATTAATTGTTAGTAGAAGGAGGTTAATATTTTTTATGATGATAATAACAAGTACCTTATCTTTAGATTAGAAACGTCACCCCCTAATTCTTATCTAGATCCACCCCCAATAGCTCAACTAAATAAAATTATTGGGGAGGAAAATAATGAAATAACTATGGGTGAAGAAAGAAATGTTCAAATAGAGGATGTACATATTGGGACAGAATATGTTGATGTGTTTCAAGAAGATTTACTTGGAAATCCTCTAGAATGAGGAATTGAGTTTTCCATTGATTTAATTCCTACATCGAGGCCCATATTGAGGACCCCTTATAGAATGGTTACTATGTAATTAGTGGAACTAAAGAAACAACTATAGGAATTGAGTAATAAGGGATTTATTCGCCCTAGTGTTTCTCCATGGAGATCCCCTATCCTTTTTATTATGAAGAAATATGGATCTATGAGGTCGTTCATTGACTACAAGGTGATCAATGCTATAATAATAAAGAACAAGTATCCTCTACCTTGCATAAATGATTTATTCAACCGACTTCATTGAGATCAATACTTCTCAAAAATTAACCTTCGATCTGGATAATATCAGTTTTGTGTGAATAAGGAAGACATTCCAAAAACAACATTTCGAACTAGGTACAGGCATTATGAGTTTACAGTAATGCCTTTTGGATTGACTAATGCACCCTCTGTCTTCATGGATCTAATGAATAGTGTTTTCAAGGAATATATTGATGAATTTTTAATGGTATTTATTGATGATATCTTGGTATACTCCAAAATCTATGAAGATCATGATAATCACATGCACATTTTCTTGAACACTCGTAGAAGAAATAAATAATATGGGATGTTTAGAAAGGGTGAATTCTTGCTTCAAGAGATATCTTTTCTTGGCCATATCATCTCTAAGGATGGAATCTCTGTTGATCCTTATATGACAAGATAAATCCAAGAATGGATAGCACTGATGAGTATAACTGAGGTATGTCGTTTTATTGGTTTAGCAGATTATTATCTGCATTTCATCCAGAATGTTTCCCGATTGGCTAACCTATTAACAAAGATCCCATGAAAAGAGGTTAAATTTGTTTGTAAAAAAGAGTGTGAAGAATGTTTTGAAGAATTGAAGATAATATTAGTCAATTATCCTATATTGACTCTACCATCAAGGAATGATGGGTTTATTATTTATATTGATGCTTTAAAGAAAGGACTTGGTTGTCTCCTTATGCATAATGATATGGTTATTGCCTATGCATCACGATAGCTTAAAATTCATGAGAAAAACTATCCTACTCATGATCTTGAGTTAGCATTTGTAATATTTTCTTTGAATATTTGGAGACACTATCTCTATGGTGAAAGATGTGAGATTTATACTGATCACAATAGTTTAAAGTATATTTTCTCACAAAAAGAACTCAACAAGAGGAAAAGAAGATGGATAGAACTACGAAAGGATTATGACTGCATGATACACTACCACATGGGGAAGGAAAATAAGTTGGAAGATTGTTTGATCAGAAAAGATCATGGAATTTTGAACAAAGTGAGAGTTGATAGAGATCTTATTTTTGTGGATCTTGTAAAGAAAGATATAGGAATAACTATGAAAGGTGAAACATTATTTCTTTTTCAAATGGTTTTCCAAACCATCTTTACTAGAAAGGATAAAAAGTTCTCAGGTTGATGATGTGGAGTTTCAAAAGAAGATTAAAGCTACGAATTATGGGAGATTGAGTGACTTCATATATGAAGATGGAATTTTGAAATTTGGGAAGAGACTTTGTTTTCCCGATATACTTGATCTAAAAAGGAAACCGGTGGATGATTCTCATAGTTCCAATCGCTCTATACACCCTGATAGCACTAAGATGTATAATGATTTGAACGAACATTTTTTGTGGGAAAATATGAAGAGGGAGACTGCTGATTTTGTGTCAAGATGTATGGTTTGTCAAAAAGTAAAAGCTGGAAGGAAACAGCCTACAGAAGTCATGCAACCTCTTCCCATACCTAAGTGAAAGTGGGATAATATTACGATGGACTTTGTCATGGAACTACCAAAGACTCATAAAAGGAACGCTGCAATATGGGTCATTGTTTGTCATCTTACCATGTTAGCACATTTTCTTGCTATAAGATAAGATTTACCACTTGAACGTCTAGAAAGACTATATATTAATGATGTTTTGAGACTTCATGGAGTACCCCTATCAATTGTTTCTGATTGTGATCCACGTTTTACATTAAGATTCAGGAATAGTCTTTAGAAATCCCTGGAGAGTGAAATTCATTTGAGCACTGCCTACCACCCCCAAACTGATGGACAATCAGAATGGAATATTCAAACCTTATAAGACATGTTGAGATCATGCTCACTTGACTTTCAAGGTATGGGGGATAAATATTTTCCTCTGGTAGAATTTTCCTATAATAATAGCTTCCATTCAAATATTCAGATGACACCATATGAAGCGTTATATAGAAAGAGATGTCACACACCAACCTATTGGGATGATGTTGGTGAATTAAAACTCGTAAGACCAGAACTGGTAGAGGAAACGATGGAAAAGGTGAAGGTAATCTAAGACCACATAAAAGTATCTCAAAGTAGGAAGAAGATCTATACTAATAACCAAAGGAAGAATTTGGAATTTCAGGTAGGAGATCATGTTTTCTTGAAGGTATATCCTAGGAAGGGTGTTATACATTTTGGTAAAAAGGCAACATTAAGTCCCAGGTACATCAGACCTTTCAAACTTCTAGAATTAATTGGGGCTGTAGCTTACCGTTTGGTAATGCCACCAAGTCTCTCCAAAGTTCATGATGTATTCCACGTATCACTATTTAGAAAATAAAAGTCTGACCCAACACTTGTACTCACCTATGAGTAATTAGAACTAGAAACTGATCTCTCTTATTGCAAAGAGGCTTTCAAGTTTCTTGATACAAGAGAACAAGTGCTGAGAAACCAGATGACTCGTCTGGTAGAAGTTCTATAGAGAAACCATAAGATGGAAGAGGCATCGTGGGAACCTAAGGAACTTATGATGAATAACCACCCGAGTCTTTTAATGCAGTAATATTCTAGAAATTTAGAGGATGAAATTATTTGAGGGAGGTTATAATGTAACACCCCAAGATTCCACGATACGCTTCTCTTTGAATAATACAATAGTGTGTGTTGTATGAAACTTCGAGTTCTAACACACCACAACCAATCAAACTAGACGTTATGAATAGTAATACCCACTTTTGAAAATTTTATAAATTTTATCTTTCAAAATGGACTTTATTTTTTGATTCGAAGTATCAAAATTAGCTTAGGGTGAATTGTTTGGTATTTTTTTGAAAACATTCAATTTTTTGATGAATAGTGAAAAATACTAAGTGATAGTTTAAAACCGAATTTTTATTTAAATAATTAAATATTTTATTTAAATTTATTTTAGGTGAAAATAGATACATAATACCAATATAAGTTCAATATAATTGATTGGAGTTAGTTTATAATAATTTTTGATATATAAAAATTTTATTGAACTTTTTACCGTCTTTTACCCACCTCTTAGGAGTATTTGAAAATTTACATAAAACTAAATTTTACCACTTCTGTGAGTTGAATTTTAAAAATCTGAGAGATAAAGTTGATATCAGTAAGTAAAATATGGTTCAATAAAATGAAAATAATTTTTGGGGAATAGTAACTTTTTACTTTTATTTACCATTGTTATAAGTAAATAGGGTAATTAAGGGTAAAAATGATATTATTATTACACTAAAACATGTCCTAATTATATTGGATAGGTGTAACTCTACCAAAAACAATGTTAGGTATAAAATATGATCCTTTAGGTCCACTTGGATTAGATTAGGACATTTATTATTGTTTAATTCAAAGAAGAATTAAAAGTGTTAAATTCAAAGTTTAATAACTAAACTATTTTTAATATAGAGTTTCACATAAGTTAAATTCAAATATAAATATTCATTATAAATATAAAAATATTTCATACATAACGGTATTTTATTTATATTTTTTAGACATTAAATAATTTAATTTTTTTTAACACAATGATGATGCAGTAATTACCTAATTAGTGAAATATTAACTTTTTTGATATTTTAAATATCCAAATAAATGTAATTTGAGACTTTTTATCAATTCCAATAATTTTATAGGTTAATATGACAAGTTAGGATTGGTTAGATGATTTTTCTCGTAGTAATAATGCTGTTATGAATTTAGCAAAAACAAAATACCAAATAGTGTCAAAATTGACATAAAAGAGTTTTTAAAACAATTTTTATATTATTAATTGATATTCTATTCCTAAAAATCTAATGTTCCAGAAATAGACTAATATAATGATATGTGTATCATTAATTAACCACTAGGGTATATCTTGGAAGTATATAGTTTTTTTATTAACCATATAATATAAAAATACAAAGAGACATGGTAAATGTCAAACTATTTAACTGAGAGTTCAATCTAAAAGATAAGGTTAATATAGTGACCCAAACCTATCTAAAACCTATTGGTTGAGTGGTTTTAGACACATACCCACATTATCCTTTAAATAATTTATTTTGGGGCCATTAGAAACCAAAAATTAGTTTATTATAAAATTATATTTCTAGCTTTTCCAAAGGTGCCCCTCACCCCTCTTATAAAAGGGTACTTCCCCTTCTCTCTAATTCACACCTTCAAAGCCATTTGGCTTGGCCAAAACATTCCCAAATACCCTCTAAAATGTCATAACTTTATCTTATATGCCTTTATTTAGTCAGAAATCCAACCTAAGGAAACCTTTTGATCAAATCAAAAGGAAGAACCCGAAGAAGAGGTAAATATTTCATCACCTCTTTCAATTTCCTTTCTGCTTCCACTTCCTCTTTCTTTTTTGTTTCCATTATAAAATAATAAATCCAGTATATTATATATATTGTGATGTTTTTATAAATATGGTACAATCATATTCATTATTCTATCCATCCTTTGAATGACATGTCACCATACGTGTATACGTACGGCTTATCGTCTCCACGCCGTGGTGTAATTGTTATTCAATACATTATTATGTGGATGGGTATAATAATTATGTGTAATTGATGTAAATAATAAATATAACATGATAATTATTTTATATATATATGATATACCTTCCAATTATATACAATTTAAATATTAAACGAATTATATTTTCGCTCGTGCGTACGTACGGATTACGGTCTCCACAAACCTGATGAGATTCATTCCACATCGTATCCATTCAAGACTAATTTTAATTATAGGATTAAAAATAATATTTAAATACTTAATATAATTCTGAATATGAATAAGATACATCCTATCCATAACAAACATTACTTATGTAACAAATCATATAAAGGAAAACGAATCAGTTAACACCTGAAACGACAATAATACTAAAATATTATTTACAAAGAAATATTAAAAGATCATATATGATATTATATTAATGTATATTATTCTAGTATAATTTAATAACAGTTATTTCACCATTATACAGGATTTTAACCTACCCTCGACAAAGGAAAAATATAAGGTAAGTGTTAATTTTACAATCTCTTTATTATCTGAGATTATTTTGAAGTAAGTATCTACTAGGACATATTTATCATCCACATACATGTTTCTAAAAAATGAATATCAAAACATTTTTACTATTTACTAGACTATGGGTTAAAGTCATTTATATCCTTATTTTAATTTTTATAAAAAAAATTGAATGATATCTTTCCGTCATTTTCTAAACAAGGTACTTTATGACCTTTTCGACAAAATTAAGGTAAGAATGTTTTTTAACTTATATAGTGGGTGTGGCTATTTTCTACCATTATAACAATGTCGAAGCTTCCCTTAAAATATTATATGAATATTTTCAAAATTAATTTCTTTCTTTTATAATTATAAGACTTTTAAATGATTTCCAAATAGTAAGAGATATTTCTCTAAAAAAATGGTTTGATTTCATCTATGTCAACATCCTTTATTGGATTTTAAGCTTATTTGAAGTTGATTTATTATGATAAAAAACTTCCATATTGTATTGAAGGTTTTGTGATATGTTTGAATGTGGATGTGTTATTTTTATACCATTAATGGTTTATTGATAAAGTATTGACATTTCATAGGCTAGTTTTAATACAAATGTTTATGTTATGTTTAAACCTTTTCATATGAGGAATGCATTGAACTTAGTAAGTGATGGGTGGATCCCACGATAGCTCCTCGATGCACTGGTAGGTCTCATGAGACAAAATACTGTCTTGGCACAAGGCCTTGACAAAATCTTATTTTTATTCCTGGCACAAGGCCTTGACTGTGTGGTTATGAAAGTCTCACATTATGCATTCCGTCATTATGAAAGTTGATATTGATATTGCATGGGATTATTTGACTAGTAGAATATCCATGTGAGTGATTAAATGGAATTATTTTTATTTATATTTTCCATATTGTGATGAATTTTATGTTGAAAAGGCTTTCATTTTACTTTTATACATTGACTAAAATGTTTATACTTATTTATGAAAGTTTTCGCTATATTGTTATCCTTACTGAGCACTTGAGCTTACACCTTTCTATGTTATATTTTTCCCAGGATGCGAAGAAGTATATTATTACTAACCTGTTGGGATTGACTATGGGATCTCATTTTTTTCTATGGAAACAATGTTGTTGTAGTTTTCCATTTTACGATGTAATGTAAAACTTATGAATGTATCTAGTACATACAAGGCTTCTAAACTAATCAGCCTTTTGAGACTTGATCTTTTGTGATCATGCCAGTGATATGTAAGAATGCACCAACTCTGGGATTCTGGGGTCAGGGCGTTACAAAAAAAATCAAACAATTCTCTTCGTTTTCATTCAAAATTATCAAAATTAGTCAAAACAATATTTTCTCACCTCTTTATTCAATTAAGTAAAATATAAAATTTGTAAAACCTAAATAAACTAATTCACCGTCTCTATGGGTTCTACCTATAACTTTACAATAATAAATTTTAAGTAAATGATTTTCATAGTGTAAGTTTTAATAATTTTTTATTTTTGATTGAACTGTTAAGAAATAACTGTGTCATATGAGTGTGACAAAAAATTGCATCATTGTTGGGGTTGGTTATTAGTCATTTTTAGGATTCATTAATTTTATTTTTATTTTATATCTTTCTTCAATTAATTTTTTACAGTATATGTTTTAGGATGTTTTTTTCAATATTTAAATCATAATAGAATTTCACAACATGTGTGAAAAAGGAAAGGAAATTTTTAAAATCAATTCTGAGCTTGAGAAAAGACTGAGAAAAAAATAATAATAACCATTGAGGGGGAAATCAAACAACCTTATACAAGATTTTTGAAGAGAGTTTTGGGGATGTAGATGCTCACAGACTATGGAAGAACATTTAATATAGTATTACAACTAATCATCCCAGTACCCCCATTAATTTATTCCGCTTAGAGATCAATCCTTTAATAATTTCAATGATAAAAAATATTGTAAGATTTAACAAACTACCACATGAAGATCCAAACACACATTATGGAAGCCTCCTCAAGCTATGTGACACAATACAATTCCAAAATGTTTCAAATGATTTTGTAAGAATCCTTATTTTTTTGATTTTTATTATGCAAGAGATATTGAGAGTGGATCTAAATCCTTCCTACACATTCCATTGCAACATGGTATGAGAAAATTGATAACTTACTCACCAACTTCTTTCCACATTCTAATTCGATGGACATATGGTTAAACATTCCAAAATTTTATCAATTTGAATATGAATCTCTATATTATACCTGAGAATTATATAAATATATGACTCAAAAATTCCCCCATCATGGTATATATCTATGGATGGAAATCAAAACATTTTATGGGTTTTTCATAGGTAAATAGGTCAATTGTAGATGATGCATATGAAGGATCATTGATGAAGAAATAACCTGAATCAAGATACATATTGATGGATAAATTGGAAATAAATTGTTTTTAGTGGAAAGGTGAAGGGATGAAAAGAAAATGTGTTAATGCAATCAACAATAATGACTTTATGGTGGCACAACTAGAATCATTAACCAGGAAGATGGACATCATGATGGACAAGCACCAAAACCCCAAGGTATTCATATAGAAGGCACAAATTATATTGATGAAAATCTTGGTAAAAAAATCCAAGTTTGGAGGCCTCAAAAAACCATAAGAAATGATATTTGTAGTGGAAACAAGGGTACCAAAAACAAGAATATCATGAGCCAACCCAATGGTGATTGAACTGTCACTCCCCAAGCCCTTCTTTATAGGCTATGGGTGGGAATCCCACTCTTTATAGGCATCACATACATGGAAGGCCTTATCCTAAGGTACCTATATGAATGCACCCACATACACCACCATGAACTAGTGTAGAGATACATGAAAACCAGAAATAAATTCTTTCATACATCTATAGCAACCCAAAGTAAAGGATAAATAAAAAAAGGAAAAAATAAATGTTAACCAAAAGAAAACTATAAAAGCATATAAACTTGATAAATGGAGTGGATCACTATAAGATACACTGGTCATAAAGCTCCTCGACTAGGATTCTATAAACACCCTAGTCAAACTTTCACACTAGGCTTCACCTATTATAGGTCCACCTAGGAATTGGTTGAATTTAGAATGGTTTTAACAAGACAAAACATGTTTAAGAAAATACCCATGGAGGGGTTCTTATAAGAATACTCATGTGGCTCCCCAACAAGAAAAAATAAAAAGCGAGCAATAGAAATAGAACAATCTGATTGACCCTTCTTGAGGGAACCCAATCAAGAGAGAAATACTATCTTGAAACCATACTTTGATAAAACCAACTAGCCATATCATATAACTTGGTGTGTCATAATGGGTGTGAAAACACTATAAGAAAACCCAAAAAACACCCAGATATACTCATCTTAGACTCCAAGTCCCATGAGCTTCTGACCTCATAGACAACAACATGTTCCAACTTGAGGATCTAAAGCAACACTCGACTAGAAGTACATGTTCCACGATACCAGATATCATAGATAACATTGGACTAAGAGATACACACCATCGGGTACATCTCTGCCAACCCAGAAAGGGAATACATCTGAGAGAACATGATTGTCAATTCTTTCCACTAAGAACTTCACTTTTTATATTAGAGAATCTTGGTAATTAGACAGGGGATATAATCAATCCCTAATAAGGGAGGCTACAAACCCTACTAGAACAACTAAGGTATCATCGATCAGAAAGGGGATCCCTCACATGATCCTGTAGAGAATACTATGAACCCCATTTGAAAAATGCTAAACCACAACTCATCATATAGAGGATCACTTCTAGGATCCACTAGTGGATAACAACAACCCGGTACAATATCAAAAATATATCTCTCGTAGTGGGGATCACTCCAAGGATCCACTAGGGGATACCAAAACCCAATTTTATTTCTTATAGATCATCAATCAGGTAGATGATTTTCTCTTGTTTAATTTTGGTCAGGAAGATTCCAAAAACTCTTCCTATTATAGATCATGAAGTTGGTGATCATATATCTAATGACACTAAAAACTATTCTAGGTCATCCAACTAGATAGGGTATCTACGCCCATGTATTATTGGTCATGAAGATAGTAAGGACCTGATCTAAGGAAATAGTATCCTAGAGGATCCCACCCTAGACTCTTTGGAGGGGTACCACACATCTAACTAAGATCATCATATTGCGGGGATCACATTCATGTACTAATGATGTAATGCCACACTAAAATATCATAGGAATGAACCAAACGAGGTCACTCAATTTTTGTTGGTCCAAACATCACTAACCCAAGTGACCCATAAAAATTTCTCATATCAAACATTCTAGCCCAAAATGTGGCCACCATTTCTTTCTATGTGTAAAAATGCTCAGGATAGTCTATATGAAAGCCTGAATCCAACCACCTAAGGAGGAGATACGCTGGATGGAATCTCCTCCAAGAGGAAACCACACAGCATGTAAGGGGGTCTACACGGCATATAACACTTCCTAAACACTTGATTGTTTCCTCCAAACACATGGCTTGGTTGTGAATGTGGGTATACACTACATGCACATGTGGTACATGGAATGTCTCACCTCACCCATCCCCCATAATTTATTCCCTTCACACGGATCTGCCATCTGTGTCCACCACATGGAGTGTATTGATAGTACATGGCATGTCCCTGCTACACAGCCCCTTGTCCAGGTTTCGTTCCAATTTCCATGTATTATGGTTGTGTTCTTTCACATGTCCTTGTATTCCCACACAATTTCTCTAGACATGTCCTCAGGCCAATGAAATGGGGTCACTATACGATGTTCAACTCCGGTACATGGTTTGTAGTCTCTGAAAACACATCTTCCCCAAATAGTAAGAACACACAACATGTCCCTCTTTTCTAAAAGAGTTGTAGATGGTAAAATCCATAATAAATTTCCTATGAGTAGCCTAGATCACCCTCATTAACCCCGAAATGCACCGATCATCCCTTAGGGGGTTCATATAGAGAATCTAATGGATATAAAACCATAAAATGATGCATAAATATGGGGTTGGGACTTAAAACTCAAACCACCTACTTTTTGGTGAGAATGCTAGAGCTTAAGGGTAGAATCGGTGCTCAGACTCTATTTTTTCATGATCAGTGAGTGATGTAAATTATGTTATGAGATCGATGACACCTTGATTCCTTGATTCGATGCTTGGGTCGTCCATCACTCAAAGTGGAATAGGGGAGGCAACTCCTGTCATATGCACCAAAGGGGGAGGGAGAGGGGTATTGATTTAATTTCTATTAAATCAATCCTCCCATTTAACTCCCCATTAACACACACTATGCTAAATCACCTCGGACTGAACACCTAGTGCTGACATTGTTTATGTCACGCCTAGGGTAAAAAAGATGTCCTAAATTAAACCATAGTTTCAAAATTCTAATCTTAGACACCCCTTGATAGTTATTTCATGTTTCCAAAGAAACTATCCATGAATGATATAATATATTTATTATATTTATTTTCACCATGATGAGCCTCTCTGGACCCTTGAACTCTGCACCGACTTAGCATGCTACTTTTGAAATATTATTAGCAATATTCCAAAATCATACAGAACAAACTCGAGTCCCTAAATCCTACCTACCTTATGGAATTTATTCACTAAAATAAGAAATACTTGTCAAGTAGAAAGGGGATAATCTCTCAATTGGGACTCCTACCCTAGTGAAATCACCAACACCACCACAAAGTCTTCCAAGGATTTTTATGCTTCCAAAGAACACAGACGTAGAGAAACCATAAGGGATACCACACCCGAGTCTAGATCAATCAGGTTGAAATCATGAAACCAGTGGCAACATGTATCCAAAACCATGATAGGTGAAAATACCAATCACCTAGTTCATCTATAGTCATTTGTTCTAGCGGAACTCCCCCCACTAACCCAGTGTAGAGACCAATGAAACCCTACTTTGAACCCAAAAGTTAAATGAACTCATATACTGCACTTCAAAATTATCTTCTTTGGGAGACATTGTCTCGCCCGCACCGTTTTAGATCATGTACAAGAATGAAACATAGTGGGTAAATCATTCCTCATCATCATGAGTCTGAATCCATGGTAAAAAAACCACAACCTTCTCAAGAGACTCTCATGCGAAACTGACTCCGAACATGTAAGGGTTGTAATGAACAAATAGGGCTACCCATGCACACACATTGGGTCTTACCAAGCCCTTGTGAATAAACACCAACACACAACCCCATCTCAAATGCTCAGGTAATATGTAATCATCCACTACACCTTGACATTGTCCTCTTTGGGAAGAAATAACTCGCCTACACATTTTAATTATGTCAAAAAAACATTTCTCAATGGAGGAAGGATATCTTTTCCACATGCATTCAAATATACCCTAAACAGAACCAAAATAGGGTATCACAGATGCCTCACATTACCTAGAAAAACTACATATCAAGAATTTGAAAATAAATAGATATCCTAGCCCATGTCTTCTAGTTATGTGATCCTAGTATGGACCACCAATGGTGGTGGTAGAAACTCATGTTGTCTGCCACCTAGTACTACTCGGCCTTCTCTTCTACCACATCTTACACCCTATAGACCTCTATTGTTGAAATGATGCCTCCACCAAGTCATTCTATTGACTGGCTTCGTCTCATCATCACGACGGGTCAAAAAATATATAGAAATATGTCCTCGAGCATTACAAGATTGACATGAACTCTCTTGTAGCTGACCCAAACTGGTCGAGAAGCCCTGAGCCTTAGAACCTATATCCTTGGATCACCTCCTAATGCATCATGAACACCCGGATCCCTGAGCCTGCCTTCGACTACCAAATTCAAAAATAGGTGTTAAGGTTTATGATCTTTCAAGCCCAATACTAACAGTTTGAGTCTGTTCATCCAGAAATCTCTCCACCACCAAGGCCCACTCCAACGCACCAACATTGGTTGGGATGCATAGAGGAACAACAAATTTCATGTTCTTTGGACTGAAGCCCTCCTTAAAGATCCATGCTCTGAAAAACAGATCTCAAACCATATTTTGGGAGTAGCACAATAGGTATGTGAACCTCACCGAGTGCTCCTCCATGGTCATTTTATCATGAATAAGTTGTAGAAGCTCCTGGATATACAATGACCTCAACATGGCTGGATAAAACTCCTCCTTGGAGACCCTCTCAAACTCATACCTAGCGAGAGTCACTTCATCAAGGGTACATATCACAAGACTCCACCAACTCCCACATTAACCACATAGATGTCTTACCATTAGGACCTTCATCTGATTCGAAGGCTTCCTCATGAGGTAAAAAACATGCATCACTACATCAATATAGTCTTCAGATTCCTCTGGATCTGGATCACCTCAGTATTTCAGAGTTTTGTACCTAGAGAACTCATGCAGTGCACCCAACCTCCATACATCTTTGTTGTGCACTGCTAGAACAATATGATGCTCGATAGGTGGTTGCTCAACTAGCGGACCACCCAGAGGTCCAGACTCATAACTAGTGACCTAAATTGATGCCTTAAATCGGGGTGGATCATCATCACAATCTAATTTTAGAACCCTATATGGCTATTATTGTGAAAAAATCCTAAAATAAAATTTGGATGCACCATGGTCAAAGATTATATTAGGGGATATGACTCAAGAAGGATAGGAAAACCCCAAAACTCAGTCATATATGATAAACATACCATTATTTCCCTACAACCAGCATTATAATATACCGTGTCAAAAATCAGGTTGTCAGAGTCCTCGTGAATGGATATGTTGGTCACTGGACCAACACTAGAGTCCCTTACCTGAAATATGAACTCAAATCACCCTAACACTATCACTATGAAACCCAAATCAAGCTCACAAAATTACAAACCCAAAAGAAAACCCACTCTGATACCACTTTGTCATGACCTGGCCCAATGAGGCTTGAGCTTCAACTCCCCGCGCCTTCCTCCATATGATAGGGGGTAGCATCAATCTCCATATAGGATATCACAAACATTGGGATGACTTAGACTAAGATACCTATACACACACACACACACTCACATACACCTCCATGGAATAGTGGATAGATATATAAAAACTGGATGGAAATGAATGCATACATCTATCCCAACCCATAATAAAACTGAGGTAAAAAATGGGAAACATACATTCCCATAAAATGAAAACATTAATATAATCCAACCTACTCAGAAGCAGGGGATCTTTTTCCAATGAACCCACCATAATGCTCATCGTTCAAGCTCTAGTAAACTCCATATTCGAACTAGATCACTAAGCTATGCCTAATCCCAGTCCTCCTAGGACCCCATTGAAAGGAATGTGGTCAGCACAAGACACATCCCATGAGGGTAAATCCCAGGCATGTGTGAGTATAAAAATACTCAGCAGGTACCCCAAAAACCCAAAAGAAAAGTTATACACAAAAATAAAATAGTCTGCTCGACCCAGAAAGAGGGAACCGTATCGAGAGAGAAACTCCATCTGGAAACCATCCTTGGATAAACATTACTATCCATCTCATACCACATGGTGTTTTGTCCTAGGTGTGACAAAACCACAAGGAAACCCAGATATAATCATCTTAGACTCCAAGACTCATGATTTTTCTACCTCATAGTCAGCAACAAGTTCCTTCTAGAGGGTCTAAAAACCCCTAAACTAGGAGCACAGTCTCCACAAGTCCTACAACCCCTGATGAAAATCATCCTAGAAATATACTCCATCGGGTAAATCCTTTTCATCCTTGAAAGGGTATACATCCCAGAGAACATAATCATTGGATCAAACCATTGAGAGTGTCACATAGAAACTCAGCAGATCTCTATAATTAGCTAGGGGATCTCACACATCTCTAATGGGGGAGCTGGAAAACCTAATGGAACCACAAAGATTTCATCACTCTCAAAGGGTATCCCTCACAGGATCCTCTAGAGGATATTATAACCCAAGTATAGAAAACCATAAAACAAAAATCCTTGGATAGTGGATCACTATGAAGATCCTAAATGGGATACCACCAATAGAATCTGGTATCCAAAATATCTGTCCAAGTGTGGGGATCAATCCCAAGATCCGTTGGGGGATACCACAACCTAATGAAACATCCTAGAGATCATCAATATGATAGAGGAGTGTTGTTTATGTAACATTGTTCATGATGATTCCATAAAATCGACTTAGTATAGCTCATAAAGTGGGGGATTAAATATCTGATGACGTTGTAACCCTACTATTACTACTTGTTGTATAGGGGGTCATATATCCAATGATTCCATAAACCCTATAGAGATATCCTACTAGATAAGGGATCACCACCCATGTAGTTTTATTCATGAAAATACTCAGATCACAATCTAGGGAAACAATATGATTGAGGATTCCACACCGAACTATCCAAAGATATATGACAAATCTAATGAATATCATCTTATCAATGGGATAACAATATTGTACTGTGGAAATAATTCCACATAAACCATCAAAGGAATGGTCCAAGGGAGATCACTCAACTGTTGATGGTTCATATTTTTATAAACCAAGAGACCCACAAAATTTCCTCACAACGCACTGCCTAAGCACAAAACATGGCCCCCATTGCATTCTGTGTGGAAAACCTCTCAAGATAGGCTACTTGTAAGCCTAAATCCGAGCCCCGAAGGAGGAGATACACTGGGTGAAATTCTCCTCCAAGTGGAGACTACAGGACATGTAAGGGAGGACTACACGTCATGTGTCCCTACCTGAACACCCTTTTGTATTCCTCAACAACACATCTTGGCTTGAAATATGGGTCTACATAGCGTGTACATGTTGTATATGGCATGTATCACCTCACCCAACCCCCAGCTGTGTATTCCCTTCACACGGCTCAGGGAGATCTGTCCACCACATGGAATGTACCGAAGATACATGACCTATCCCAGCTACACATCCCCTTGGCCCTATTTCATTCCTACATTTGTGTACTTTTATCGTGTTCTTTTACATGACAATGTACTCCCACAAAGATTCCCTACCCATGTCCTCAGGCCACACGACATGGGGTTACTACAGGGTGTCAAGCTTCGATACACAACATCTAGTCCCCATAAACTCATCTTCCCGGAATGGGATGAACACTTGGCCTGCCCCTCTAGTCTACATATCGTCTAGATGGGAAAAGCCATCAGAAATTCCCTACAATAAGCTCGGATCACCCTTATTCACCCTAAAATACACAGATCAACCCTCAAGGGGTCCCTAGAAAGAGTATAAGGGATCTAAACTATTGAAACAATGCATAATGAATAGGATCATGGATTAAAACACAAACAACCAACACTGCGGTAAAAACTCCAGAGCTTCGGGGTCGAATCAGTCCTCAAAAGATGTTGTTGCATGATCCAAGATTCATTGTCGTCATGTTCAGAGATCAACAGAACGCCATTTCCTCGATTCGATCCTTGGGTTGTCTGCTTCTTGAAGGGGAAGAGGGGAGGGGGATCTTTCCATACTCACCAAAGGGGGAGGAGAGGGGAATGATTTAATTTTAATTAAATTAATCCTCCCATTTAACTCCACACTGACACACGCAATGCTAACTCACCTCCGATCGAACACTCGGTGTCGTCAAATTTTATATTGTGCCTAGGGTAAAAACGATATTCTGAACTAAACCACAGTCTCAGATTTTCGATATGAGACTACACTTAAGAATTATTTCATGTGCCTAAAGAAAAATGGCAGGCATAATAAAATATATTTAATATTTTCATTATCCCCACATCAATCCTCTTCAGGCCCTAGAACTCTGCTTCAACTCAACACCTGGATTCTGAAATATTCTTATGAATATTCCAATGTCTTACTAGTCAAGCTTGAGTCACTATAAGGAACCCCATGGTACCACATTGATGATCCATGTCAATATATTGTCAGAAATTCTAGATTCACTCATGACAACAATCAATGTTCTAGTGAAGGGAATAAAATAAGAATCAAATAACCAAAATGTGGTATTGTGGAATATGGAGCATTAGGTTGCCCAAATTGATAACTATCTTAGAGAGAGTCCAGGAGTTGCACTTCTAGGATTCATTAAAGTATCCCATGTGAAGATTTAAAAATTTTACAGCAATGAAGTGGGAAAAACGCACAAGGAATTAGTATAAATTTTATAGGACAACAACCAGTGTAAGTAAGTGAAATAGATGTTTAAAAAAGAACTACTCTACATAATACCTTTAAAAATGTGCCGAAATTACATTAAAATCACCAAAATACATTCTCCCCTTAGCCCTGTAAAATGGGGATACCCATTTTGAATGATAAAAATCACTTATAAAGGGTCCCCATTATCAATTCTTTCATTATCATTGATAAACGCCCATCAATCCAAGGTGTATTATTTTAATAATAGTACACCCAACAAAAACATGTAACCTATGTATGAAAAATATATTTTTTAATTGAAATAAATTTTACATCATGAATAAAAAACACTACTATATACATTTAATAAAATGTTTTGTATAATAACATTTACAATTATCCACTATCATTTAAAAACATTAATGTTTCATCTTTTGTCACATGCGATCCTTGCTCAAAACTTTCTTCCCAAAGTATCAATTGATGAGAAAATCAAATCTATCCAAGAAAACAGGATCCAGCTATATATGAAAAGAAATTTTATGTTAGTAATACTATAAATAATTAAATTTAACATGAATATGAAATAATACATTAATAAAATGTCAATTTGAAATATAAAGACACACATGGAGTTATATCAGACACATCGTGCATAATATTGAGGGGGGATTGATTCCTAAATGTCACAAATGAGTTATGGATCATTGTCTTAAAGTATCAAAACAATAAAAATGTTTTTTATTGGTATATATTAAGTCACATGATCTTTTTACTAAAATTAATGTCAATTTTAAATAAAGAAACACTTAAATATACATCGGTCACAAATCGTGTTAGATTGAGGTGTGGATGATTCCTACAAATAAAAAATTACATATAGACCATTTCCATAATGTATAAAAACAATATGAAAGAATTTTCTTTGTTTTTAGTATTTTATTTCTTTTTTTACTAAAATGAAATTTCAAATAGGGTTCAAGGAATTTCATTCATACTGGTCATATCATGTGTAATTTTATATGAGAATAATTCCTACACATAAAAAATGACTTGTGAATCATTTAAAAAAAATAAAGGCAATCAAAGCACATTTTTTTGGTTTTCAGTGGCTGACACATGTTTTGAACTAAAATTTCAATTGTAAACTGATAATTGACACTTTGAGTAAAATCAGTCACACCATGCATCAGGTTAAGGTTATAATTATTCATACACATCAAAAATGAATCAAGTGTCATTTTATGAAAGTGTCAAAATAATATGAATGTATTATATTAGTTTTCTTTATGTCACTTGTTTTTTTTACAAAAATTAATTTCATTTTTAAATATAAATACACATGTACTATCATATCAGTCACATCGTGCATCATATTAAAGTATGATTTATTCCTACACATCAAAAAATAATTATATTTTTTTCCAAAAATTATAATAATAATCTGAATAACATTTCTCAATTTTCATTATGTCACTTTTACTTTTTACTAAAATTATTCACAATTTTAAATAAAAAGTGACACTTTGATTTATACCAGTCATATTGTGTGTCATATTGAGGTGTAGTTGATTTATACATGTTAAAAATGTCATATGGATCATTTACTTATGTATCAAAATAATAAAAATGTGTTCTTATAGTTTTTAGTATTCTACAGGTTCTTTTTAATAAAATTAATGCCAATTTTAAATAAAAAACTCACTTATAGTTAGACCAGTCACAACGTGCATCGGATTGAGGTGGGGCTAATTCCAGGATGTTATAAATGAATTATGAATCATTTTTCTAAAGTATCAAAATAATGTAAATGTTTTTTCTTAGTTTTTATAATGTCACATGTGTTTTTTACTAAAAAATGAGAGTTTTTAATAAATAGACACACTTGGAGTTATATAGATCACATCATGTGTCATGTTAAGGTGAGCCTGATTCCTACGCATCAAATATTAAATATGGATCATTTTCTTGAAGTATTAAAATAGTATTAATGAATTTTATTTATTTTGAGTACATCACTTTTCTTTTAATTAAAATGTCATTTAAAAATAAGAACCCACACTTTGAGTTATACTGGTCAAATACTGCATTAGTATAATGTGATATTGATTCCTATATGTCACAAATGAAATATAAGTCATTTTTTTAAATTATCTGGACAATCCATGTGTGATTGGTCAGTTTTTAGTGATAGACACATTTTAAACTAAAATATCAATTTTGAACTGATAACGGCCACTTAGATTTATACTGGGAACATCAAGTATCTTCTTGAGGTGAGGATATTTCCTACACATTATGAATGCATTATGGATACTTTTACTAAAGCATCAATATAATAAAAATTTGTTCTCTTGGTTTTGATTAAGTCATTTGTCTTTTTTACTAAAGTTAATGTCGGATTTAAATAAAAAGATGATCCTGGACTCATACTGGTCACACCGTATGTGAGATTTAGGTGAGTTTGATTTCTATATGTCCCAAATAACATATGGAATATTTTCCTAATGTATCAAAAAATATGAATGTGTTTACTTGTTTTTGAGTACGTCAATTATATTTTTTTACTAAAATGTCATTTTGAACATTAAACATGCACTTTGAGTAATACCAGTCAGATTGTGTATAGTTTGATAATATAAAAATTATTAAAAATCACAAACTACTTATAAATCATTTTTATAAATTATCAATATAATCTGGGTTCTTTTTCTTGATTTTCTTGAATGAAATTTTTTAAACTGATAATGGAAAATTTGAGGGATAGTAACCACATCATGTACTTGATTGAGGTGAGGCTGATTCGTACACATAAAAAATGACTTATGGATCGTTGAATTAATGTATCTAAATAATACGAAAGTGTTTTCTTTGTTTTGAGTTTTTCAGTTTTCTATTTTACTAAAATCAATGGAAACTTTAAATAAATGGACCCACATGGAGTCATACTGGTCACACCATGTGTCGGATTGAGGTTAGGATGAATCCTACTAATCTCAAATGACTTATAGATATTTTTTATATAGTATCAAAAAAATAAAAATTCATTTTATTGATTTTTAGTACATCACTACACTTTTTACTAAAATGACATTTTATACGGGAAACACAGACTTTGATTCATATGAGCCACATCACGTGTTAGTTTTATGTAAGAATAATCTCAACTTGTCAAAAAATTCTTATAAAATTTTTTCCTAAATTATCATTGCAATCCTAGCATGTTTTCACAGTTTTTATCAAGTGACACCATTTAAACTAAAATATTAATTTTATATAGATAATGGAGACTTTGAGTCATACCAAGCACATCATATATCATATTGAGGTGACGCTAATTCCTATATGTCAAAAATGACTTATTGATCATTATAATAAATTATAAAAAAGTATTACTGTGTTTTCATTGTTTTAACTATATCAGTTCTCCTTTTTACAAAAATTAATGTAGATTTTAAATAAAAACAGCACTTTGAGTCATATTAGTTACAATGTGTGTAATATTGAGACGTGGTTGATCCCTAAACATCCCTAAAATTCTAAAAAAAATATCAACATTCACTATTACCATGATTTCAATTGGATTTATTTGTTTAATTTACAACACTACATATTTATTCTATGTTTTTATCCAAAACAAATTCACGTAAAAATAATGACTCAATACGATGTTCTATAGTTCTATAAAGAAATAAAATAGAAAGTATGGTAACATTATAAGAAAGGAATGGGTTATCTCTTTTTTTTAGCTTGTTTTGGATTGTTGAAAAAATAATATGACCTCCCAAAATATCTATGATAAAATAATAATAGGTATTATTTAAAAATGATAAGGAAATTAATTTACAGGTAGTAGATAAAGTGATGAAAATTTTAATTAAATAATTAGTATAAACTTGCCTTTTCAGGATGGTTGTATACATTATTGATCTATTTAATTTATTAATTATCTCAGTTATTGTCTTGAATGATCATGAGATGCTTCGAAAAAACCACACTAACTCAAAAAAAATCCACCTATATGACATAAAAATTCTATTGCAAGAAATAATAAAATTAAATAAATTAAACATAAATATAAAACAATACATTTATTCTATATAAAATGATATTATAGTGAAATCCCTCAGATTACCTATGTGATTAAGAAAATGCAGTGTCATTTCTCTTCCTGAAATGTTAGTAGAGGGGACTTGAAGGAAATTGATAAATGCCAACATTGTAGGGGTAAAAAGGTTTTGAGGGAGAAGATGAATGTAGAAGTTTTCATGAAGAAAAGAATAAAAGATAGATATAAATATTATAAAATAAATAAAATCTATAAGGAATATAGAAAACGTAAATCAATGTTTCATTATATAATTTTTCAGTAAAACAGAGAAATTATATTATAACATTACCTTTAAATATTCCTAAATGGTTTCCTTAATTGTAGTTTTTTGTTCCGTGGGATTGGTAACATCATCATGTGAAGAATACATTTTTTTCATGATTAGTTAAAATATTAATTTAGATTATTTTAATTTAGTAGATAAAAAGTATTATTATTAGGAGAAATATAGTATATTAAAAAACACTTCTACCTTTTCATTGGACTCTCAATTACAGCCTTGACGTTCAATCTCACCCGAGAATGAGCATCATTGAAAAAACCACCCAACTCAAAAAAAAGAATCCACCTATATAAGAATACAATTCTTATTTGGGTAATAATGAAAATAAATAAATTAAACATTAATATGAAACAATCTGTTACTTCTATGGAAGTCACATCATTATCATATATGTGAACATTATAACATATGGTATGTTTCCCATTCATTTATAAGAAAATATTTTTCATCTTGTGAATAATATAATTTTAAACTTTCATAGTAGTAATAGAATAATACATATACACAATGTATTAATAAATATTTTAAATTTAATATTAATTATATTTAAAAATACCACTTTGGGATGTTAGTTTTTTGATGGAAAATGATCTCACTCATAGATTTACAAATATAATAAGCACAATATTTTAAATTTTGTATTTTTTATGCTATGAAAAATTGAGAAAAATATGTAATTTGTTTTGATATGTGTTTGTATTGGGAGATCTTACTATATATACCCTTATACTTTTCCACTTGTAGAAATTTTTAGAATACTTGTGTGCATGGGTTATCCTCATGCCAGGATTTCATGATATTTATACACTACTATATCGTAACAGAATTCTCATTAAAACCAAATATAAAATAAAAAACATGAATTTTAGTTCCATAACATTGGATATAGTTTTTTAAAAATTGAAAAAAATCATCATGTCTAGTCAGTTTGTTGGGTATACATACATTGAATCCAAGAAATAAATGTTTGGAGTATACAAATTGACCACAATGAGAATCCAATATTTCATTAAAATAAAAAAAATAAACAGTAATGAAAGAAATAAAAATATATTTTATTTGACTATATTTTATATTTTTACCCCAGATATTTTTTTATTAATAATGGCATATCATTCATATGTTTTCTTTCAAAAAAATTGGCTAGTTTTACTACTATTTAAATATTTTTTTAATCTATTTCTTTTCATTAAGTACAAATAATGTGAGGAATAATGAGTTAAAATTCATGCTCATGGGAAAATCTATTCAATTGGTATTGATATATATGACTTCAAAAAATATGAGATTTATTTAGTCACAATTAACATAGTATATCATATTTTGGAAAACAAATTCCTGAAAACATACCTCATGTATACATTTACAAATGAGCCTCCTCGCCATTCATAATTGAGGATTTTATTTAAATTATCAGGATAAATATAGTCTACAACTTCCTCTCCATATACTTGTTCTTCAAAATCAATTATGTGATTACTACACATTTTTAACTTTGTATCTATATGAACCTTAAATGTTAGTAAATATAGATATTGAATGGGTAGGTAAAGGGGATTTGGAAAGATCTTTTCAATAATTTGGTTGATCCTTTGGATGGTTTTGATTCAACCTTTTTTTCACTCATTCCTTTTTTCCATCTATAATAATTTTCATTTGTTCATTCATTTTTTCATTAATTGTTAAATGTTTAGAATGGAAATTAAATATGAAATGAATACCTCCTTATCAAAATGTTTTTTATAATATATAATGTTTATGATACAAATGTTCCAATAGCTTGGTCAATCATATGAATATATATTTCATCTTGTAGAACATGTATAATTGTGCACGACTCATAAGCTATGGTAATACACACTCTCACATGACTTGTTGGAAGTGGTTTGTTGTGTAGACACTTGTGTTGGATATTGAACATAGTATCCCTCACAATAAGGGATAGGTGGGTATTAATAGATATAACTCATAATCATTTTCACTCAATATAATATTAGGACATGAAATTTATTTGTTATTTTATCACTCTCATTTCTCCAAAATAATTATTAGAATATTGACTACCTCATATAAGATAACTCTTTGAGTAGAATTCCTCACTTTAATGTTGGGTGTTGGGTGGTATATTCATGAAATAGTCATTCTTGAGTTGTTTATTTTATTTTCATCCACCTCATAACATTTTATTAAAACTCAGTATACCAGAGAAATTTTTCTTCAAGTGTAGATAATATTTCATTCATTTATGCCATTTATTTATCATTATCCTCCTATTAATTTTCTCAAAATATGTCCAGGGTGTCACCACAAAACCATCACCTCTGACACAACCATACTATTTTGGCCACTTCCAGTCCACTAATATCAGGTGTTAATATAGTCTAGGTGTGGATTATTCATGTGTCTGATTTTTATAGAATATATAGGAAAATAAGTAATCGATGTTATATAATAGCGAGTTAATGCAAAAAAATTATTATGTTATATTTACACATGTTCTCCACACTTTTGTGTTTTTATATATTAGTATCTCATCATTATTTACACAAGCCTCTTTTCATGAAACATGACATGGGATAAAAGTGGCTTTGGATTTAGATTCATCAATCTTCATATAAATAAAGGGACCTTATTATGTTTTTATTTCATGTAACATAGAAGTATTATAGTATATTTTGAATATGTAAAAAAATTAAAGTGAAGTGTACCCCCATTCATTCTTTAAGGTAGGGGTGCAGTTGTTTTTCTTCAATTCCATATTTTCAACCCTGAGTTTCTGTTTCAGAAAAACAATTATCAATCAATTTTATGAATACATTTATTGTCAAGTAATGTATGAACATCCCAAATGTGCTTGAAAAAAAATATCTGTACAATGTCTAGTAAACACATCCCATGCTTCTAGTCTTATCAGGTGTGAATACATAAGTGATGGGGGAGGGAATATTTTACCTTCAGTATATTTAAGATGAAATATTTTTAGAATTGTGAGAAAGTATTTGTGAATCATTACAGCAATCATTGATACAAATTTCTAGTGGGATTAACCTATTATAAATGCACTCTATAAGAGATTATGAAGAGAAATTGAATGTTTTGTTTTTATTTTTTAGTAAAATATATAATTTATGTCATAATGTTACCATTATCTCTTTCAAAATTAGTTCCTTATGTGTGATCACAACATGGTTCCATGAATCTACATCAATCTGAATGTGATTTCGATTAATGATTAAAATGTAACTATTTAACATGTACTTATGGGGGTTAACATGATGGTTGCATGCATTGCATCTGATCTTGAATTTGATTCCTTTTCTTGCCTTTATAATTTTTGATAACACCATCACACTATGTTGATCTTTTCTAATGCATCATTGGTTCATCATCACCTATCATTTCCTCATATTCAGCAACATAAATATATTGTTCCTCTAGATTGGTATATTTTTAATGTGTAGATGTTCATTGTACCTATGCATTGCGAGCATCAGTAGGTTGATAAACTAGTTATTTGTTAGGGTTAAGAGCACCATAATATGAAGAAGGTTTTTGTTTCTCTACACTAGGAGTAGCAATAGGTTGAAAAACCTGTTGTTCCTCAAGATTTGGAGCACCATCATGTGAATAATTCATTATCTATACAATTGGTTTAATATTTAATTTAGGTTAATTTTATTCAGTTGTGAATAGATAATAAAATGAGGTAACATAGTGTATATTACAAATAAAATATATCACCTAATATTTTAAGTCACTTTTTATAATGGATGAAGAGATTTTACCCCTCTATCGATTATCAAAATACCTTAATTGTGGTCTCCTCTAACATAAAAAACCCCCATCTACAATGGGAACACTATGAATTGATTATGAAGACCCCATGAAAAGGTCATCCTTAACTGGATTTTGATCTAAACCTTCAATTATTTGGGTCAACAACAGAACAATTGACCATTATTGGTTTGCTGGTTCTGGAACGTAAAATACTTGTACTGTATGTGATTCCATTATAAATGGTTTTTCTTTGTACCCTTTATTACAGAAATCTACTTTGACAAATCACAATTCATCTATTTTAACAGAACTCCTAATATCAACCCACATGCATTGAAAATTGGTTGTTGGATAATTGAATAATCCAAATCCCATAATTGTCTGACGATTCCATAGTATGGCATGTTTTAATAAACTAGTTTTTTATCCTTAGTTCTAGAAATAGGCATCACATTAGCCACAAGTGTAACTCCACTATTTTTTATGGTACTTTTCTGAATATGTTCATTTGTATAGAACCTATAATAATTAATTATATAACCATTTTCATATAATACGAACACACATTGTCCTATTGATAGCCATAGAAGTCATTCTGAAATTGAATCTGTATTTTCATCTGAATACTAAAAAATTTGGTTTCGAATACATTTGAGAAACCATTGATTGTGAGTATTTTATGCCAATATTTCATCTCTTAGTGGATTCAAATAACTCATAATTTTTTGTGGGTTTGAACATATGGGGAAACCTCTAAACTTTTATATACTACATAAAGGTGGTCCCACTCCATATCTGCAATATTGATTATAATAACATATATTCTAGAAATTACTACAGCCAAAAGTTGTCTAATATAATTGGGTTTAGGTAGACCAAAGGTTTTCACCTCAGATATATATGTCAATAGATAATTCAACGACTTCCACAATTATATATTTCTCTGCAATACAACCCTATGGATGAATTTGATTTTTGACATTCCCTTTCAATATCCTCATAAACCATTAAATAGGGTAAATCCATATATAATGTAATGAACCACATAGTCAAATACATTTGACCTAGTGAACCGTCATATAAAAGACTTTTGGTGGGAAGAATATTTCCAATTCACATAATGTGATAAAAACTTCCATTTCCATATTTTGAAATATTTTTTGGCCTATAAATTTGCGTTATATAGATATTAATAATATATAGAGCTTGTTTATTGTATGATGGAAATTCTTGCGAATAGTGAAACATGAATCTATAATAATTAGATATTTTATCAAAACATGGAAGTCATATAATTTCAGACCATTTTACATTAAATTATTCATTGAAAAGAAATTATTTATATTTGAGGAATACCCTCTAGAACATTTATATCATCTATGAAGTTGAAAAACTGATATATCTCCAACCTAGATAGAGTGTTAGTAGCTGGAGGAATAATATTTTGTTTTCACCCATTACTAGCACCAACTATAACCTTATTTCCATGTTAATAATGTCCGAACTATACTTAATTACATCATTTTTTATGGGTGTGTTTATTAACATGAATATTACACTATCATATAAATTTTCTCTAACATTCCTAAAATCAATTAAATTTATGTCATACAAAAAATTTCTGTATGGTAATTAAAAAAACGGATCTCTTTTTCCAACTTGTTTTTGTAAGATTTTTTAATATAGGTTTACCAAAACTGGTGTCTACATCTTTTAAATTCTCAAAAATTTGATCACTTGTTATTGGATAAGGTGTTGTATATTCTTTTCAACTTTTATCGAATGATGTCATCCAATGTCCGTACTTATGTCAAAGGGGTAGGAATCATCAATGTGTTAGAAACAATATCTTCAATGAATGTTTCAACCTAATTGATTGTGTACCTTGTTCACAAATGGGACACCCTGGAGTTCATTAAATTCTCTATGCTGAACAATTTCCATAATCATGAATGTAATTTATCATCCAATACAACTTGGATATCAACATGAAATATTTATTTTTTGTAATCATCGTAAAATGTAACACCTGAATCCCTAAATAATTTAAAATCATTGATAAATGGAGCTAAATAAACATCAATATTAGTACCTAATTGTTTGGTCCTAACATAAGCATAGATAGAATAATGTATTTTTGTTTTATGCCAACCGTAGTGGAAATTTATAATTTACGAACATAATTAAACATGTATTATGGGTGATTCTTTGAAAACCAAATGGATTCACTCCATCTGTAGATAACACAAGATGAATGCATTTCTAAATTTAGGACACTCATGATAAATTATCTTCTACTGAGGAGATTCTGCGAGTTGCTAAAGTTTCCCATCTTTATTTCTTGTATCTATGTATGGTATTAATTTCCTTATAGTCTCCTCATTTTCATATAGGCTCCTCAACCTTGTAATGATTGTAATGTATCATAAAAATTTCGTAATACCTGATTGATCTTTATTATATCGAGAAGCACAACACTTTGGGATTTCTTTAAGTGATTTGTGGTCCTTGAGAAATAGTATTAAGTCATTTGGACAGGTATATCTTTTAGAGATCATACCCATCGAATGTATAATTTATTTAGAGTCATATGTTCATCTAGTGACCTCATTTTCTTTTAGGAGCATATCATTAAAGAGAGAATGTAGTTCAGAAAAAATTTCTTCACTCTATATATTTCTTTCTTTTAAATTATACATCTTCAATAAAGATTAAAATGTTGTATATTTAGTGAAACCGGCATATAATAGGGTATTTTCATAACTCTTTATCTTCTCAATTAATTTTGGAAAATTATGATGTTCATCTTCAACTATCATTTTCATTTCTACAACATGATCTTCATTATCATTCACACTTGTAATAACATCATAAATATGGTCTTCTTCACTGTCAATACTTATAATCATATTAAATAATACATAAAACAGAGTTATATCCCTTTTACTAGCTATATTAACTTTTTCCCAATGTCTAATCCAACATATATAACATCAATCAATTTAGTGATACATCAATTATTATTCCAACTCTTATAGACTAATTAGTCTTGATTAACAACTGCATAAACATGAAAACAATATTTGAGAATGGTTTTATGAATGATCTTTTTTAGAACTGATGAAATATTTCACCCCATATTCAAACACTTCTGTCATACGATTTGAATCCATCCATTCTCTATTCATATCCACCTTATATGATTATAAAATATTAATATTTAACCAAATAAATACACAAAAAGATGTCTAATTTAAGATGAATTTCAGGAATTTCATGAACTAAAATGGACATATTTAAAATGGTTTATCATTCCATATGATCAAAAACAAAAACATATTAATTGATATTTATAAATATAATGGAGGATATTTCACTATTAAAAAATACTTTCACTTTATATTTTTAATGATCAAAACCCCTTTTGTATGAGTATAAATGAAGTATAAAATCACATTTTCATTATAAATAACCGATGAAATGTGTATATTGGATTTAGGAATGGAATTTAAAAAAAATATATTATTTAAAAACCATTTTCATAATATAAAATAGGGATATTTAATATAATAATGGTTTCACAAATAAAAAAATAAATTATCATATTTCTAAAATATTTTTAACATTAACATTTAATCAATGAAAGTAAAAAATTATTAGACTATTGATCAATTGAAAAACGTATATAGGAATAAAATTATAAATTAAAATTGTATATATATATATTTATATTAGTATATAAAATTATAATCGTATATAGAAGTATAAAATTATATATAATTTATAAAAGAAATATATTTTAAAGAAATATATTTAATTTATAGAGCTATATAAAATTATAAAACTATATAAAAGCTCACATATGTTAAAAAAGTACGCATGATTTATAGAATTATATTGTTTTACAAATTTATAAAATTATAAAATTATAATATATATAAAAAAAATTTGTGAAAGTATAAAAGTATAAAATTATTTGATTTTAGTCCATTGATATTCTAAACATATCATAAGGTCCAATATAACCCATCTCTTTACTATCGAGGTCCATGTATCAAGAGTTATATATATAAACCCATGTGGAATGGAGAACCATGCTTGACATGGTTTGTAGTGATTAGGAACTCACTCTCACCCAACTTCCTTAGTCCTAATGACCATTATATTCCCCTTTCTACCAAAACATGCCAAATAAAAAAATGAGGTTTTAAGAATCTAGGATCTTATTGAGTAGAGAAACTTGGATCTAACACGATTTGTAAAAAATCATCTCAACCATCCACCAGAACTAGAACCTTACCCATCTCTCCACTAGTCCTGAAAATTGTTCCCAATTTGAATAGGTTAGAAACTAGTACCCAGACATCATGGGACACTCTTAGGGAATTTTTTCCCAATGAATCTTACTAAAAATATACACCCAAATATATTATTAAGCATAAATAAAATAACAACATGACTATAATAATAGAAAGACATAAATAAATTATTATAACGTCATAAAAGAAGAAAAGTAATGAAAAATAGGTACAAGAATGAATGGAGAAATATGAAAGGTTGTGTACATCAAATGGTATATTCTCGGTATGAGCAAACAATACCCACCTATGATTTCACCAATGATTTTGTGCAAATTCCAAAATAAAGAAATTTTATTTTAGATAGTTTTAAATTAAATATAAAAATATTTTGTTCATACATTTATACAAAATAAGAAATTAACAACACATTTTTTTCTTCTCTAAAAAATATTATTCCAATTTTTTGAATGAAAAAATTCAATTGAAATTGATTCTTTAGAAGTCACACACATTGCATAAAATAAATCATTTTCCATGTAAAACATTATTCTAAAACTATTTCAAAAATACTTTTTCAAACAAACATTCATTGTATGAATAAAAGAGTAAGTGAAAGGAACCACATCATCCATGAAACAAATGAAATAAATAAATGGAATCAATTGAGGTGTTATACACACACATCAATATAACTATAGATAACACCCATGGTGAATCCAATTAAATATAAATAGATGCAACTAGGGTTCAATGAAACCATAACCATTTTAGATCTCTAAGCATCAACCAAAAGCTCCCATGCTCTTCCTTTTAAAACAAAGATATCAATTCATATAATATAAAAAGTAATCCCATAAGAAATACAATTTAATCTAAGTTATAGGAACTAAAAAATGGCCAACATATCTTAAGAACTCCTATTGAATTACCAAAAACACAAACTAGATCAAAGAAACCATAAATGCTCTCAAAAACTCCCAATCCCCTTAAAAGTGAAAAATAAATTAAAGAACCACTTTTAGAACAAAAGATTCCCCAATTTATACCCCACACAACTAGATTCTTACAAAACATATACTACAAGCCTATATAATCATAGATAGATGGAAGATAAAGACTGAAGAAACCCTACACTAAAGAGAATCTCCCGAAGCTTTACCTATAAAGATATATCTTCCATCTTTTTTACAACCTTTATTGGAGGTAAAATTTAAATAACATGAATCATGCGCTCAACAAGTTAATTTTCCACACATAAATCCAAAAATAATTACCATAACCAAGGGAAAAATAAAAAATAAAAAATATAATATACATATAAGCAAGTAACACCATCAGAAATCACAAAAAAAAATATTTTTCTTTAAAATCTAAGAGCCATCCAAAATGATTCCAAATCCAATTTACACAAAAGCACTAACCTAAAATGAAATTTTATATAAATTCTTATGTGCATTGAAAATTGAATGAAATCACATCACACTTTATTACACAATCAAAGTTCAATTATGTGATAAAATAATTCAAAATATCACTTTATATGGGAACACAACATTTTCAAAACACCACAACCCCTAAAAAAAGTCCATTTATTTAGAAAACCAACCAATACTCACAAATCCAAATCTTATTTTTAAAAGAATTTTCTCAAAAACCCTCTTAAAAAACATCTAATTTGTTAATAATAAAAAATAAAACAAAACCTCCTTTTAAAAAATCACACAAAACTTGTTTGAAAATTAACATTCTATAAAAATCTCTTCTTTCCATCACTGAATCAAAATTGGAATATGCACACAAGGAATGAAAAAAAAATATTAAAAAAATTTACATAAAATCATCAACATATAATAAGGTCCAATTTTTTCTATTTATCCACTACTGGGGCCCACGAATCATGGGGATTAAATAAAGAAACCAAGTGTAATGTTGAACTGTGCTTGACGTAGTTGCATGGTTTGATGGGTCATGGCCAGCCTTACAACAATTCTTGAAAAATTTCCCAAATGAGAATTTGGTCACTACCTGATTTATTAGGCCATGAAAACCAACCTCACACAATTTCCATACTTATATTTTCATCCCAAAATCTAATAATTACCCCCAAGTAAACCCACCATGAAATTATGGATCAACACATTATCAAAAATGATCAAAATGATACCTAAAACACAAAATTAAACACATAATTTAGATTTCGAATGAGAACTGTGGAAGTGGCATGAATAGTGTTCAATGAGAATGATGTCATGATAGTAGTGGGGTTTGATGAGAGTGGTAGTAGTGGGTGTCAGGTTCATTAAGAAATGAGGAGTAGAAAATGTGGGGTTTGGAAAGAGAGGCAGCACGCCTGAAGTAAGGTTTGGTGAGAGTTGTGGCACAATGACCGTATGGTTTAGAAAGAGTAGAGGAGTAGCTGCGTGGTGGAAGTGGGATTTGATGAGAGCAACAACATGGATGGAGTTGTGTTCTGTAAGATAATGAAGGTTTGTGAGAGAAGATGTCCAGATAGAGTTATTTTAAAATAATGGATAAAGATTTTATCATCACTTTTCAAAAAGCTCTAACAAATAGTAGTTTTATCTGTGATAAAATAGAAAGCACTGATAAAACTTCACTTTATGAGAACATTTTTAGAACTGAAAAAGATACCCTTTTATCAGTGCTAAAAAGGTACTGATAAAACATGTCTTTATCGGTGCTAAAATTATAGCATTGATAAAGAGTTTTATTATCATTTTTAGCACAAAAAAGGGATATATTTATTAGCGCTAAAAAAGAGCTGATAAAGATCTAATATTAATAATTTATTTATATTATAATATAAATTATATAATTATATATATAATAAATAAATATTTTTTTACTTATAATTATAACTAAATAAAAAAAAATATTTATAATTATATATATATATATAATATTTATAAATATTGGTATATATTTATATAATTATATATATTTATAAAATTAAAAATTTAATAAATATATTTATTATAATTTTGTAATTAGAAATCAATATATA
This sequence comes from Viscum album, assembly GCA_963277665.1. Taxonomy (NCBI): domain Eukaryota; kingdom Viridiplantae; phylum Streptophyta; class Magnoliopsida; order Santalales; family Viscaceae; genus Viscum; species Viscum album. The sequence goes on from OY728125.1 coordinate 1,401,808,053, forward strand.
TTTATTTATAATTATAATTAAAAATAAATATATTTTTTCTCATTATTATAAAATTATAATAAATATATTTATTATATTTATTATTTTATATTTATATATAGTAAATATATTAATAATATATTTTTATTAAATTATAATATATATATTTTTATATGTATAATTTTATAATTATATCCACTAAATATATTATTTATATATATTTAAAACTTTATAAATATACTAAATATATTTATTATAATTGAATAACTATTTAAATAAATATTTATTTATTTATAATTATTACTATAAATATATATATATTTATTTACTTATTTATATGAGAATGATTTTTTTCAGGGGAGTTCTCTTACGAAGAAGATGGCTCTTAGTGTTTCTTCGTGGCTATTCCAAATTCTATTGTGCTTAATCGAATAGTCAGAGGGAATTCGTTGGGTGATCTTATTCCAGTGAAACTTGACCTACATTCTAGAGGTAAACCATCAAAGGTGGGACTTGGGAAGATGTCTTTTGAATTTGGAAATCATTTTCAAGTGACTGTAGATGGTTGTGATGCTCCATCTAAGGCCTGTAAGTACTTCTCCATAAAATCAGGATTTCGAGAGTGAATCCTTAAAAGGGAATCACATCTCATATTACAGTGAACAAAGATACCGTCATTGAGAGGTTCACTCTCTTTAATTTTTTGGATATTGTGTTCCTTGTACTACTATCGAGTTTTCAACCCTGGAAGATGAAATATCTGGTGAATTTAATAATTAATGTCTAGGGATTTAGGGACTTCAAGTACATAACTATGGGTAGGGTCTTTAAACATTTAATTTTTCCTTCTGAAGATCTGAATAGGAAACCTTAGGGTCTTGAATCAATCTCTTTTAAGCCAAGGATGATTTTTATTCCTGAATGGGATTACCAGTTCAACCAGTTTGAGGTCAAGGACTCCAGAACCCATATATAGGTGCGTGTTTTTTTTCAGAATTGGATTTTATGGAATCTTAAAATCCTTTTTGATATTACTTAAATAATTGGAGTGCTAACCTAACTAGATAATCAACAGAATAGGCAAGATTCATATTTTTTTGCAAGTTTCTTATGGAGATCATCTTTGGTTCAACTTTGACAAATAAAGTGGTCCTTTCAAATAAAGAAGATAACTTTGAGCTTGAAATTTTGTATGAATTCCTAACCCAATTATGCTCTAAGTGTTAAATCATTGGGAACTGCAATGAAAGATTATTAAATGATTTTTTTTATTTTATCATCTCCATTAAGTGGAACTTATCTATGAACTGCTGGAGGAAGAAAATGAAAAAACCTAAGAACAACCTTGCAGGAAGGTAATTTAAAGCTCAGGATCCACCTATATATGCAAGCTCTATTCTAACTTAAACTAAATTTCTCTTACATGGAACTAATTTTAATGGTATTCATAATTTGTATAATGACCAAGGAGATGTAGAAAATTAAAATTCACATGGGAAAGCAAACGGATCTAGGATTTGTGATGGGAGGACCTCATTTAATGAAGTTTTAGTTGGATCCTCTACTTTCAATGATGATGATAAAAATTAAGTTGGGTTGGATTGTAAAGCTAAAATAAGAGATCAAATTATTGTCTAGATCCTACATGAGATGAATTTTCTTGTTTCATGTGACAGGAAAGGGAAAATGGGAACTCATAAATAATTACTGATTCTTTCAATGTTTTTCAAATGGTGCAATGTGGAGTTAACCCCTACAAAGAAATTAAGGCATGAAAATGTGAACTATCCCAAGGTGTCTGGACAAACATTGAATGCCGATAATGGCTATTTGTTGGTATCTATGGCCACATAGATGGTTCAAATGGAGGATCTAGCAATGGAGTCTTAGCCTTTCCCTGAGGATTCTATTTGTAACCAGACTCCTAAAACTATGAAGGTATTTATAGTGAATGTGGGTGTTTCGACTAATGCCCATGCATATGATGATTTTTCTAGTCATCTATAGGTGGTGTTATAGGGGTCCCCTCCCATTGGCATGAAAACAGTGGTTATTGAAGATGGATTCCAATTTTTTATCCCTCAGATGTCCAAAAAACCTAACTCGCATTCACACTCTTCATTGGTTGCAGGAATGTAGGATGACTGAAGAAGGAGTGGTGATAATCTTGAGGGTGTAGAGCGGGATTAACCATCATGTTTAAATTATTTTATGAAACAAATCATATTTTTATTTTGTAAGGGCCTCACCTGAGTAATTTGTTACTACATGGGAAATCAACTCCAACATCATAATTCTGGAGGATCAAGAAGGTGAAAGACCCATTGATGAAATCTGTGAGGAGGCAACAGAATTGCATTATTTTCAACTTGATGCTACCTTTTCTATGATGGAGATAAAAACTTTTGGTTTTAACTACTATATAAGAGTGAATAAGTTGTTATCCATAAAATTTGAATATAGATTCTATGCTAATCCAAATACGGATTTTATGATTTTTTTTCGAAATTTTGGATATTCTCAACTCCAATGGGGTCATCTAAATAATCATCAGAAAAGGAATGCGATGTCCCCCAAAGGGACAAGACATAGTGATGAGGTCATCGTCCCAATAGCAGGGGAAGACACCCAAAGAACATGGGATCTCGAATGGGTTGACTGGGCTAGATTTTTATGAGGATTCAATAAAGTTTTTCTAGGCATGTTATTCCATGTTTGAATCATTTCATTTTTTTCTTGTATGTCTTTATTTTTAATTAAACTAGTACTCGCCCGTGCATTTGCACGGTGATATAAAACAATTATTAGTTTATGTGTTCACATGGGGATATAGTTCAATTATTATTTTTAAGAATACAATAAAATATATGAACGTTAATAATAAACATTAATATTCAATATATTAAATTCACAAAATAGTGATACTTATTATTGGAATACTATAAGAGAAAATATAGACAGCCTTATGATAGTAGGAAACATTTTGGATAAATAAATTTGAAAATATGTAGGTGAATCTATAAGAAATGGAAAATTATTTTCAGCATGGAAATATGAAATACATGAATGAAAAGAAAATTGAAATTGACATTAAAAATTCTGATAGTTATGATAAATAATGTTTTAATAAAGGCCATGAAAATGTAAACAAAACATAGAATAAATGAATAGAATGAAAAATTAATGATCCAAGTAACTAAAAAAATATCCAATTCTCAAATTAAGGACATGATCCAATGATTAAAGCAAGTATATGATCCAGTGCTCTAAAAAGTGAATCACAAGTCATTTTTAGTACAAGTAAAATAAATTATTAAATAAAACAAAATAAAATGACTACTTGTTCCAAAATATTCACTTTCTTCACTCTAACAATTTTTTATTTCTCAAAAATCTAGTGTTACATGAATGAAAATAAAATTCTAATGGAAATTTGAAATTATGTTAATTATGATAAATAATGTTGCAGTCGAGGACATTCAAATGTAAAAAATAGACCTTTAGAATTAATGATTACATTGAAAAACATAATATCTTATAGCAATAATATAATTCATATAAGTGACAAAAAATATTAATAATAGATAATAATTGATAAAATGAGAAAATAAGATTTAATACAAGTAAAGTAACCTTGAATAGATGCAAAAGAAACAAATAAATAAAATAAAATTAACAATCAAAAAATGTATTTAAAATAAAAACCACAACTAAACCTATATTTCAAGTATCATTTTTGAAATAACAGTTTTTACAATGAATTATAAATGATGATAACAATAATAGATGACAATTCTTTTAGCAATAATTATGGTAATATATTCAATGAGAAAATGGAAAACCTATTGATAAAAATTCTATCAACTTATACAACATAAATATTCATGTTTGTATTTTTAAAACATTATCTATCATTGAAAGTGAATTGAAGTTTTAAAATGTCAACCAATAATCAAGTCACATTGTACAAATCTTCATCTTCAAAAGCATTGAATAGACTTTCATACATAGGAAAAATTTATTTAAAAATAAGAATACTTATCAATGCATACTTAAATTGAAGAATCCAAAATATGAATGTCAATATAAAAGAATAAGTAACCAAAATAAAGATAAGATAACATGGGGTTTATTAACATAAGGACATTTGATAAGATGGGCCAACTATAAGTTTGGTCTGGGGAAAAGAGAAGGGGTGTGAATATTTTTTTGTTAGTAACGCCCTTTTTGGCTTGAGCAGAAGTGTTTAGCTTCTCCCAAGGTTCAACATGTTTTCTTTAGTTTAATTGTTTTTCGTATTTTCCTTCTACTTGTATGGTTATTTACACCATACTCAAATATACCTCAACATTTGTCTAAATTTACCTTGGATACCTTCAAATTTTCCACCTGCTTTAATGGGGAATCCACCATCTCTCAATCGACCATCTGCATCTAGAATGTAAAATTTAATTAATTTATCCAAAAAATAGTGGTTTATATTTATAAAATTTATCCAATAGTTTTCCTATAATTATATATTGCTATAATATACGCATATTTATATAGAACACATAAATAGAGAACACATATATATTTATGAGCGCACAGGTATGAGAAAAAATAAATATGGGTAAAATCAAATAGAGTTTACATGGTGAAATACTTACTAAACTGTAGGCACCCATAGGTGTGAGGAAAAAATAATATAGAGCAGTAGATGAGTCATAACATATTGGCTAAAGTCCCATAGAGTATATAATGGAGGGGCACAATGGAAGATAAAATCTAACAAAACACATGTGGGTATATAAAATGAGTAAGAATGAGTTAAAATAGGAAAAATATATCGATCCTTCATCAATATGTAATATATAGACATTGAAAGAGGAAATAACTGAAAAAAATACATTCATAATTGATAAATATTATGTCTTGGAAAATCTCAATGGTCTGACCCCACATTGAAGCACAATAGCCAATAACATAGAAGCACGAGGTATTGTGGTAAAACTCACCAGTTGATGATATATGAATGGGGAAATCTAATTACTAAACATTAAAAATGTTTTTTATTTAATTTGGACACATAATAACTAATATGTTGATAAGTCATAACTACAATGGTTTTAAAACACAAGTGCAATGGTACAACTGAAATAGGTCCATGAAAGGATTATACAATGTAGGTAATAAAGGAGATCTATTTTGTAAATATGAAAATATTCTTACTATTTTTTAATGGTAACTCCCAAAAATGGTTGGAGTGACCAAAATCCATTACATACTATAGAAAATAGGTGCTATTTTGGAAAATAACATAAAATCTGACATATCAACAAAATCTTATGGGAACCTATTTTGAATGTCACACTGGGCACATGGAAACTAATATTTATTTGCTACATAATGTGATGAATGACTGGATCTTGTCAAATACAAGAAGTTTGAGTAAATATCAATATAAATGGTTATTGAATCTATGAGTACATTTAGAAAAAATTGGATGATCAGTGGGAATAAAGGGGGATAAAAAGTGCCGGCATACGATATCATAATCTTATTCATGATGAATTGCAAACTAATGATGTATGATAGAACATTATGTGTATTTTTTTCAGTATTTTGTAAAATCAATTCATATGGATGGGTAGTTTGAAAGTAGTGAATATCTAGATCAGTCCTATAAAAAGTGAATAATCTATATGATCTTGGAAAGGCCTAATGAATTTTATGTTTAATGTTCAAAAAAATTGTTCGAAATAAATGGTTAAACTAATATGTGAGCAGTGGAAATGTAACAGATTTGATAAAATAAAAATCATCTTGAAACATGATGAAATAATAAAAACATACCCAACATCAGTGCTGTAACTAATTTGTAAAGATACACAGCTCCAAAATGAGTCACTACTCCCCTTTCCATGCTGGTGTATTCCTTCGAATTGTAGTGTGTCTCCTCCCTGTGATCCTATATATAGGATCAAGAACATCCCAATACTAGTAATGTTGAAAAATTATTTATCACCTATTTTCATTCTAATGAAGCTGTAATGCTCTAATCATATTTGCAAATTTTAAATTTTCATCAAAACAAATAACATATAAATGAACATACTATTTCAATAAGAACTAATAGTTGTAGAAGTTTTTAAGACATCATCATAATATAAGTAAACCCTAATTTTATATGAAAAGGAATAAACATTTCTTTGTACCATTATGAAATCATACATATTATGTAACAATCTACTCAAATAATAACTAATAGTAATGAACATTGAAACTGGAACACTGTAATTGTGAATGTCACATTGGGAACATGGTAACTAATTTTTATTTACTACATAAAGTGATGAATTTCAAGATCTTGTCACATGAAGGAAGTTTGTATAAATATTGACAGTCATGGTTATTTAATCCATGAGTACATTTAGAAGAAAAAAGGATGATCAGTGGGAATAAAGGGGGATAAAAAGTGTAGGCATAAGATAGAATCATCTTAATCATGATGAATAGAAAACCGACGATGTATGATACAACATTTTTTGTAGTTTTTATTATTTTGTAAAATCAATTCATATGGATGGGTAGTTTCAAAGTATTGAATAGCTAGATCAATCCTCTAAAAAGTGATTAATCTATATGATATTAGAAAGGCCTGATGATTTTTTTGTTTAATGTACAAAAAAATTGTTGGAAATAACTGGTTAAACTAATATGTGAGTAGTGGAGAGAAAGCAGTGATTACCATATGGTTTTGTCATTGTCATTTAGAAAATAGTGAACCCTATAATATCAGAAACAATAACTCATCCCTGTACATAAACAAAATATATATTAGATAAAATGTTTTGAATCCATATGAAAATAATCCAATATGAATCAGGAAACAAATAATTAAAGAAATGACCTCAAGTTCCACATTGAATATTTTAATATATAGATTAAGATTTTAGTTATACATTCACCTTTTAGGCCATAAATGGAATGACAGTGAATGGTCTTATCAGATTTCATGATTTTATTCTCATGCTATTTCAGAGGAGCAGTGGTAGGTACAGATGGGAGGCCCTAATGCTTTCTAGAGAAAGATTCAGTATTACATCTTAATCCAAAGACAGCAAAACCACTTCCAATGCCACTTTCAAAAAAAATTCATAAAATGTTAAATAGATTCCTAAAATTAAGAGCTGTAATACAGAAACTAAAAATTATAATTTTTAAAATAAATCTATTTGATAATAAGCAATTGAAATGATAGAGACCAAATTCGTAGAAAAAAACATGGACATCAGTTCAGAACTAAAACAAAAACATTATCACAATGAAGATTTCAGTTGAAAGAAAATAAATAGCATACAAATTAACTTCAAAAGTAGTGGGTTTCAAATATATGTAAACATTAACAGATTCCCAAATATATAAGTTTTTTCTAAAATATAAAATAACTAGTAAGCATAAGAAATTATTTTACTTTTTTTGTTGTTCCTTGTTAACTTTCCCAGAATTCATATGAGACAGTGAGTGTTAAATATATGATTAATTTAGAAATAATTCAAGAAAAGTATATGTAAATTTAAAATACAATAAACTAAGAAGACATACTGGTGTCAAGAAATATGAACGTATAGTGGGGCCCAGTGCAGAGGTCGGAGCACTCAAAATTTGCAGTGGGGACGAATAGAGCTACTGAAGGAAAAACTAAAGAAAACTGTTTATACTAATATTTCCTCAGCTAAGTAACTTGCATGATTATTAACATACCTGCAACTCAATTCTTCAATCCATAGATTATGAATGTATGCATTGTCTTTGGAAAATTTATCATAGTAGAAACCATTATAGTTGTTAATATACATTCACATAAATGAATAAACATAGGGAAATAAACATTATATGAAACAATCATTGTGAACATTACATTAAAATACCGGAAATGATAATAAATCTTATTGAACTATATGAATGGAATAAAATAAGGTCATGTTATCAGTGTTACACCATATGATGCGGTGTAAAGCTGTTAATCCTAGTATTCAAAGCAGATGTATAAGCTATCTGACAGTTGTTCATCATTGTTGGTTTAGTAAGATATGTGGGAATATAGTAGCATATTTCCTAGAATTAATATGATAGAGTGAGTGTTAAATATATGATTAGTTTGGAAATAATTCAATAAAATTACATGTAAAGGTAAAATAAAATAAACTAAGAAGACATACTGGTTTCAAAAAATTTGAACGCACATTGGAGTTTTTTGTTGAGAACAGAGCACTCAAAATTTTCAATGGGGACGAACAGAGCTACTAATGGAAAAAACTAAAGAACTCAATGAATACTTATATTTCCTTTTCTTGATAACTTGAAATAATATCAACATACCTGCAACTCAATCCTTCAATCCATAGCTTACGGTTGTGAGCATTTATTTTGGAAAAGTTATCACAGTAGAAACCATTATAGTTGTTAATCTATATTCACATAAATGAATAAACATAGGGAAATAAGTGCTGTAAGAAAAAATTTAGGTCATGGTGCATGATTATAAATAATTGATGACAATGGTAACATGACTTTCTCACTTTTCGAGTTGAGTCGGTTCCAATCTTCGAAGAAGATCCATAATTGGATTTAGCTCAGTTCTCGCTTTAGATGAAGGTGCTATAGTAGTTAGGGTTTCCTGGAGGTGATTCCGATGGTCGACATCCATGAACTGGAGACAGTTGTAGATGTTCAGTAAACTCTTTCTATTTTCAGTGGATTATGCGGGCTGATCAGTGATTGGTAGTGAAGAAGTTAGTGGTCTAAGCGGGCAGAAGATGACCGAATAGAAGCAACGAATGGATAATAATTGTGAATACCTTTTGTCGAAGACTGTTCGGGGGAAAGATTAAGTGTATTTTCAAGAAAAATGTGTGGTGAAGTGGTTGTAGATTGTGCTCATCGTGGGAGGAAGAAGAAGGAAGAAGGTAACCTTAAGTGTGTAGCTGGATCACGGTTATGCAGTTGTCGAAGTCGAAAAGCGAGGGGTAATTTCAGGCTGTGAGTGGATAGTGGAGGGGTTTTCAGTAATTGAGTACTAGATTTTGGGTATGTGGGTTGATTAGGGATTGATAATTGAGTACTGGATTCGGTGGATGATGTGGGCTGATCAGAGATTGGTAGGGAAGAAGTTAGTGGTAGAGGTGGGCAGAAGATGACCGAACAGAAGCAACGAATGTAGAATAATTGAGAATACCTTCTGTCGAAGACTGTTCAGGGTACAGATTAAGTGTATTTTTAAAAAAATAGTGTGATGAAATGGTTGTAGATTGTGCTCATCGCTGGAGGAAGAAGAAGGGAGAAGGTAACCCTAAGTTCGTAGTTAAATCACAGTTATGCAGTTGTCGGAGTCAAAGAGCGAGGGGTAATGTCGGGCTACGAACGGATAGTGGAGGGGTTTTTGGTAATTGAGTACCGGATTTTGGTGATGTGGGTTAATGTTGTGTTGACACATAATCTTGGATACACCCAAGTTTAGTATATATAGTGGATATATTTACCTGTAGATACATTAATATTTAAAAATAAGAATACATACTGTGTATGAATAATAAGGAAACACTTTAATAAGAAATCAATAAATATGAATAAGAAAACTGTTAGAATAGTATGAGAAATTGGGAAACACTTCAATAGGAATTCTTGAAATATCTATGTATGACTAATAGGTAAATAGTTGTACCTAAAATATCTGGAATCAATTATGTTTCAGTAACCTTTAAGCAATTAGATATGTTTTAGTGTCATATTAATGTAAGTTCATCGAACTGTTATCTTAAATAAATTCATTGACATGTTCGGTTACCTCTAGAGAAGACCCATCACCAAAATACGCATTGAACCCCAGTACCACCCATCCATAGTTGTCCTACCACCATGCACCTGCCCAACTAAGTAGAGAATATAGTTAGAAGAATTTGAAGGTAATGGTTGCAGTTGAAATCAAAGAATCACATATCATATAGTTAACAGTATAATGTTATAGATTTGAAGAACTGTACATACCCAAGTAGATGACATATCTTAGGTAGAAGTAGCAAATCCTGTGGAAATTTTTGAACTTAATGGTGAAGACATAGCAGCAAACTCACATATGATCATGCATGATAATGCAAGCTTTCAGAAGGAAATTTTATTTTGTTTGCATGATAATATAATATAAAAGGTAAATCCAATCTTTGTACATGATAATTCAATGTAAACTTCAACATAACCAACAATATGAAGTTATATTGAAACAACTATAAAAATAGAAATGTAAATTGTAATTTCAGTAAATCATGAACTAATATAAAGTGCAATATAAAATCCAATATAAATGGAAGTATAATGTAATATAGAATGCAGTTCTAGTTTAAGTTAGAATTAAAAAATATTATTAAAGTCATGGTATTCAAGAACAACTATGTTCTTACGTAACGTAGGTATTACCATGGGCCACAATATGACCAGAAAGGCTTTGAGATAATCATGCATGTATTCTGACCAGAATGCATTTGAAAAGGTGAAAAACATAACCTATGAATTTCATTGACATTTATACACTTTCATATTGTCTTGAATTCTAGCAGTAATAACATAGTCAATTGTATAAGACCACAAGATTGCAATAAAATATTTTGAAGAGAAATGGAGAAAAATAACCAATTTTCTGCCTTGTCCAAGTCTTTCATGGATAGATCAATTTGAAAAAGAAATGTTAGATCCATGCATGCGAGACCTGATCCACCAATTATCCTAGTCTGAATAACCATGAAGTTCAATACATGGTACTAAAATAACATTATAGAACAAACCTACAGGAAAACTAAAATAGCATTGGTAAATCTATCTATATGATGGAAAATGTACAGTGGATGCTAAAGTTTGATGTCATGGCATATAGAGATGCTCTAAGAAGTTTGAATTGTAGATTGTTCAAGGAAAAGAATGTAGTTAAAAAAATGTATTATAGTACATGGAAATCATGGAAAAACTACAAAATGAAGCACAATGATAGTTATATCTACCACTCGTAATTATGATCTTAATGGGCTTGTATTTAAATCAATAGTGAAATTTATTTTAAGTGTTTACTACATGTACACACAAACGGATGATCACTGGGAAATAGGTTGATTCAAAATGACATCATAAGAATCAACTTATTCACATTCAAGTTCTAAACAGTGATATAAAATACAACATTATGTGTATTTTTTCAGTAATTTGTAAATCTAATTAATATGGGTGGCTAGTTTTCAAGCAGTGAATAGATATATAGATGTTAAAAAATATGAAACAACATTAAAAAATTAGAAAGACCAGAAGACTTCTATGTTTAACATACATAAAAATGAAAATAAATGGTTAAATTGTAATGTGTACAGCGGAGAAATATTACATATGCCAAAATAAGGTGGTGTTTGTTTTTTATGTACCATGTGTTCAGAAATTATTACTTGTATAGGCTTCAATTAGTTTTAACTAAATTAACCTTAGTAAATCTGCCTATATGCTGGAGAAGTTCCATTGGATGATAAAGTGGGATGTCATGGAATGTGGAGGTGTTCTAAGAAGTTGAATTATAGATTGTTCAAGGAAGAAGAATGTAGTTAAAATCTAAAAATGTATTTCAGTACATGGAATGCATGAAATATCAACAAAATGAAACACAATGAGATGAGATGAATAGTTGAATAACATACATAATAACATTAGTATAATAAAATAGTCCAACTATGAATTTAATGGAATACCAATATCATCGACCATCCATTTACTACAAGAATATGATGTTCTAGTATTTTCATTATTGAGACATCTGATGCAGGGATTTTTCATTGAGGAGACTATTTATGAATATTCTGAACTATTTTCCTTGCCTAGGAAAAAAACACTCAGGAGACCCATCAATAATTTTTTAGAATGATAAAAACAAAAATCTCACAGAAAAATTTAGTTATTGTATACCACATCCAATCTCATGAGGTATTGTCATCGAATTAGAGATGAACAAAGAAGTAGAATCTGAATAAATAGATTAAACATTGCTGAACAAATAGATCCCTGAAACAACATTAATTAAATTTCTTAATGACATAACAAATTTTTTATGAGCAATGCACAATTAGATAGATTAAACACTGCTTAAATTAAGTGAGGATAATATACCATAATGAAATCAGCATCTCTGAATCACGAACCTAATGCATTAAATAACCGAAGTGAAGAATAAAACATTGATTGAATCCAAATCCAGGAAAAGGTGAAATTCAAGAACCTAACTCCATGTAATCATTAAAGAGTTAACCTACTATGAATAACCATGAATATATGGTACTGAAATAACTTTTAATAAAATCCTAATAGGCATCATTAATATTGTAAAAATAGTTAATATTTTGGGGATAGAATGCAATGCTGAATGAATAGTTCGCAGAAAATGCAACAGAAAAATCTCAAAACAAAAAAGGGTAAGGTAGGAGTGCAGAATCAAGATGTATGAAGCTATACCTACGGTATTCATTGATAAACTGATCAGACTTCAGGGAAGGATGCTTCTGGAGGAAGAACCATAGGTATGGGGGTTGACTGAAGAGAGATTTGCGAGCTGCAAAAACCGGTAGAGGTAATGCGAGGAAGGTAGAAAAAATGATATAGACTTATTCTAAAAGAGGGATAATGAGGAAGATGGATCACTAGCATGTCCAAATAGATAGATACCAGGAGGAGGAGATCAACGGATTCTGGATTTTGTGGGAACCCTATCTTCGAAATAGGTTCTTACGGACTTGTAACAGAAGAATGACAAACCCTAATACTGTACTTCATCCAGGGAGAAGCCGAATGTCGACAAAGGAGGGATATAGAAGGTGTTATTAATGGTAGGAGTAGATCGAAGGAGCCTATGGTCGAGGGAAATGCATACCGCAACCCGTGAGGAGGATTTCTAGGCCGGGGATGGTAAGCACGATGAGGCTGTTGAGGTCGGGGATAGAATATGGGAGGAGATTGAGGGAATCAAGGACTACTAAAACCCTAATCACAGTTAGAGTCAAAGGGTTATATGGGAAGGTGATTCTGTATCCATAGAAGAAGGTGAAAAAATTGTGGAGTTGGTGCACGATGGTCGGGGGGTATAATTGGGAATGAGAGAGTAATTTGGGTGACGTGGTTATTTGTGGAGGTGACACATCAGCTGGGAAACACCCAGTTTTAGTATATATAGTGGATTTCAGGTCATGGATTTGGCCTCCAAACCCACGGGTGAGCCATTTTGAGTAAACATTTTTTTATTTGTAATTATAAAATTATAATAAATACATTTATTATATTTATAATTTTATATAAAAAAATATTGATTATAATTTAAGATTTATTTAAATATATATATGATTATTTATAATTTTAAATATTTTTAAATATTTATATATTTATATATATTTATAAAATTATAAATATAATAAATATATTTATTATAATTTTTAATTATTTAGATAAATATAAATATAAATATATTTTTAATTATAATTATAAATAAATATATTTATAAATATTTGTATATAATTATAATTATGTATATAAATATAAATATAAATATATATTTAAAAATTATAACAAATGTATTTATTTTAATTTTGTAATTATTTAATTATATATATAGTTATAATTATAATTATAAATAAATACATTAAAAACGTATTTATATATTATTAAAATTTTATGATTAAAAATTTAATAAATATAATTTTTTTATAATTTTATAAGAATTTTTTAGAACACAATATGTTGATGGGTAAAACATGAGGGAATCATAACTAGTAAAGTATAGATCATAAAAAAATGGGTCATCACATATATAGAAAGCATGAATAATAAGGGTGTCAATGTATAGACGAACATTCACGATGCATACATAACATATGCATGTGTCATCATAATATAGGAAATCCTAACATTTGTAACAAAGCAACTCACAATCATGTCCACAAAAAAACTTATAATCATATACCGATTATTATACTAATGCATCAATATATGAACCTAAATCCTGGAAATCATGTCCATGAATATCATCATTATCTCATTATATATATATATTGACAAATTCATTAAAGGCGAATATCTATTTAAATATATATATATTTAATTATAATTATAATTGGAATTAAATTTATTTAAAAAGTATTTATATTTATTTATAAATATATAATTCAAAATATAATAAATATATTTATAATTTAAAAAATATTATAATATTAAAACTATTTTAATATATTTTTTTTATTTATAATATTATAAAGACTTTTTTATGCAATATATATATATTTGATTAATTAAAATATATATATTAATATATCAAATTTATATTAATTATGAACATGCGATTTCAAATTAATGTATATAAATAAAAACTATTTTTGAATATAAATATGATAATTTTATATAAATTAATAATATTACATTTTAAAAACAATTTTTAGTGCTAAGAATAGGGCTGACGAATGAACCCTTTATCATCTCTGTAATCCATGATAAAGGATACAATATTTTTAGTGCTTTTTTAAGTGCTGATAAATGTGGACATTATTAGTGCTTTTAGCTAGCACTCATAAAGCGGAGGATTTTATCAGTGCTTTTTATTGAGAATTAATAAAATTAGGTGATTCTATTGTACTAATTTGTGGTATTTTAGAAAGGAACAAGTTGTTGAGGAAGCTGAAGAAGAAGCACTTTAGTACAATAAAAGTCTTCCTCTTCCAAAAATAATGGTGTAATTAAAGAACAACGCATACAAAAATAAATTTCTCAAAAACTTTAAAAAATTACATATCAATATTATTTTTGTAGATTATCTCATGAACATGGAAAAAATTTCAAAATTCATGAAGAATATAGTAACCCAAAAAAGAATAAGATAAAATAAATTAGCACCATTCCACTCACGCAGCAGTGTTCGACAATGATATCAAATGACTTTCCTAAAAAGCAACACGATTCAGGTAGTTTTTCAATCCCAATCTTTATCAAATCAAAAAAATGTGGAAAATAATTATGTGACTTAGGTGAGGGTGTCAATATCATATCATACATAATATTCAAGAGTTTGGGACTACAAGGCATGAATCCCACATGATTTTCACTTTAATTAGTAGACTCAATAGTGAAGTACACCTGAGGATTCATTGATGATACCCTGATTAAAGATGATAAGTTTATCTTTCCTGTCAACTTCTTATTGTTGGATATAGAAGATGATCGAAATCTACTTATTTTTGGTAGACCATTTTTATCCTCATTGAAATTATTGATTGACATCCAAAGTAGATAAATATTTATAAGATTTGGTTGTAATCAAGTAAGTTTAAACATCCACCTAGAAATGAAACTACAATGTGTGAGAGGACAAAGAGTTTGGATAAATCAATACACCTGAAGTTGAGGGTGTCACTGAAATTGAAGAGGTACATTATTTAGTTGTTATTATACAAGAGGATCCTCAACTAAATAAGAAATTCAAGATGAAGGGTCATACAAATAACACTAAATGAGTGACTGATTCAAACATATTTTATAAATGACAGTGGGTATGTATGGCACCTGACCTTCCATTTAGTTCATCATGATTGAGGAAAAATGATGGAATGGTCCAATGGAGATCAAGAAAAAAATTCCATCAGGAAGAATTAATCTATTTTGTGAGGCATAATGGGGATTTACCTACATAGACAAGACACAACTAAGACCATTTATAGACCCTAACTAGATATAAAATTTGCAATCATCCATCATGTGAGCTGAATTTGAAAGAGGCATGGTTGAGCTAACGATGGTAACAAAAGAACTTCCAGGAATCAATATAGGTTATTATTCTTTATTTGGTTTTTAGGAATGCATTCTTTCACTTCAAATATTTCAAAATTCAATGACAATGGTATGTGATTTCACCTATTTATTTTTAACTTGTAGGACCATAAAGACCTATGCTGGAAGAAAGCAGTAGAAAACACAAAAGTAGGATACAAGATAATTAAATGCCATGTAATCAATACAAATCATGAATCTTGTGTAGGCAGAACCTATATGGTTGTGTTTGAACCATTATTTTCTTTGGGTTTAAGTATTTCAATTCAAAATTTTGTACACTATTCCCTACATTTAATTAGTGTTTTTAAATGATAATTTCATTCCATTCATTTGATTCATTTTTTAATCAAATGAAACAAGTGACATAAACTACCAAGGATAATTATCATGAAAATAATTTAAATTTATTTGTCAATGGTGGGGGTAAGCATGTGGTTTTGGATTTGAAAAATCATGATTTAGGGGATCATGTTTATCATTGTAAATGAAATTTTTCTAATATTTTTATATACTTTAAATTTATGAAATTTTCATGAATTGATTTAATTATTCATAAGAATTACCATGAGTGATTTCCCTAAACATTAATTCTCATTCTCAAGATATCCACTGAGAAAATATTTTCCATTTTTCTATATTATATTTATTATGTAACTCATGCATGATTTCTTCAAGAACATTATTTATATTTTATCAAAGTTATGACTATATTGAATAACTTTTAATATGATTGAACCTTATTTTGTTAGTCGATATCCTAATACCCACCTTAAATCAACCCATTTTAAAGACCATATAATCAATGAATATCCTTGTTAGGGAAAATTCGTGTTGCAAGATCATGTTATCCTTTTCTACATTAATCTAAATATTTTCTAGGATTATCAAACATAAAAGTGGGGGAAACAAAGATAGGTGTAAGAGATGCATATTTTTAATAAAGTGTAGGTGAAATTTCATGATATTTGGGGAAGGAGAATTCATTGTTTTTATTGTACACCCACTTCAAAAAAGAAAAATACAAAAGGAAAGAAAAAGAAAAAAAGTTTTTTATATAGGGAAATTCAACAATAACCATTTCTTGACTGGTGATCCTGTTATAACTATTACAAATAGTGTTATGAGGAGATCATTAGGGGTTGGGTCCCAGATTTGATATTTTTTCCCAGCACAACTTTAGGAAATGAAAAGAAATATAAAAAAAAGTTTTGTTTCAAATATTTTATTTCATATCTTTATGTGTCTGCTATGAGATACATATAGAAGAGGATACATTCCTTTAATTTGTTCTCGATTATCATGCAAAGTAATCTAGAGACAAACCACCTTTTTTATCCACACTTGATTTGTCTAATTTACCTACCTGATCTAAGACTTAGAGTCATTTGATCCCAAATGGGGAGGCCCTAATTATTATTTGTAACTCTGTATTTACATTTTAGAGATGCTATAAGCCTTGAAAATATATGGTAAGTTACATTTTCTTGAGATATTTTACTCACTCTATTTACAATTTTAACCACATGAGGAGTGGAAAAATTAATTTGAGGTAAATTGAATATGTCATGCATATTAATAATAAATTGAAAATAGAAAACAGATGAATATAAAAGGACTAGATATTTCAAAAGAGGAAAAGTAAAATACATGGATTATTTTTATTCTTTAAAAAATTAGGCATTAATAAATTTTCAACATGTGATGTTCGACCATTTAATTTTTCATTTTATCATTTGTTTTTGTTGATATTGAATTTAAATCACAGTAGATTAATGATGCATTGTAGTATGTTGAGATTTCATCCTTGAGGAAAATTATGAACTCATGTGTGGGGGGATTTGATAAGTGAATTTATTATATATATTTTTATGATACAATTCATTGATTCTAATTATTTAGTATATAATACAAGTCTATGAACCTTATTTTTTATTCATATTTTTTAGGATGATTTACATTTTGCAGGATAAAAAAAGTGGAAAAATTAAAAATTAATTCTTAAAATAAGGTTTTTCATAAATATAGATGATCATGGAGAAATTACAGAGTAAAAAAGTAAATAAACAAGTAAAAAGGCTTTCAAAGTAGAAAACTGGCATTACACATCATGTAATCATTACACATCATGAACCGATGAAATTTATAAAAGAGAGTCACATCGTGAAGTGGATTAAAGCTACCAGAAGTAAGGATGAAATGTGCTATGGAGTGACACATATGTTTCACTCCTTGAAAAACATTATGATGCCCAAAAATACTACATAAAGTTATTTTTTTACCCATGCTGTAATATTTAAACATGTTGTAATCACTATCTGATGTGTAAAAATTCTAGTGGGATAAAAAAGTCTAGATTTTATGTATCTTAAATTTTGTACAAGTTTTAACACCCAATAAAAATTCTTGACCAATTTTTACCAATCCTTAATTATTTTCAATCTTTCACAATCATTTATAGACTATTTAAATTTATTACCATCCTAATTCTGTGAAAAGGATCTAGGATACCAAATGTTGGAGCGAGAAACTTCATTGTGTTGGGTCCTCCCTAGTTTCATCTCTATTTTTGTTTTAAATTTATTTCTTTGTTCCTTCCAAAATATTCTCTCACCTCTAAGATTAGTGGGTAAGACTTCTTTTTTCTATGTTTACATAATATAAAAGGGAAGGTTTCATTGGAATGATTTATCCTGCTTTTTTATGTATTTGTTTTTCTGGTCTCTTTAGCCAATTTCTAATCCCATTATTTAACTTTTATCATTAATTTGAATAGAACATTAAAATAGAGAAATTTAATACCTTAAATCAGGTACGAACATATCCAAATATAGGTGGATTATGTTTAAATATTATATCAAGACAACTTTGATTTGGTGAAACCCAAAACTACCGGACCAAGGTAAATAAGTTATTGTCTCATCAAGGAGAGGATATCTAGTCACAAAACTATATAACATATATTATCACCATAATACACTTTTATTACATTGTTTATGGGTTTTATTATTTTATTTTTAAAGAATTTTTCATTCATTGTTTTTTTGAATTTTTTTGCTCAAAATATACTTAAAAAGATGCTATTTCATAATGGCCCAATTTGACAACATTTAATTTTTTATACCATATCATTAACTAAACTAATATAAATGTTAAAATTATTTTTTTAGGATTATATTTTCAAGGGGGGTCAATTAAAATAATTGGAAAAAATTACAAATGTGATCACAAGGTGCCCAAAATGGCCCACGATTGATGAAATTCTAGGAGGTCTAAATTATCCACCCTTATGTATTTAGGCCTTAACTTGGGCCTAGTACATCCAATTGGGATTATAGAACCTCCAGTGGAAATATAAATATAATATAAATCTCTCAACTGAATTTTAAGATATTATCACATGTTCTATTCATTCAAACAGTCAGATAAAATAGTTTGTGAAAGTTTTCCATGAAAGGTCACCTAGTCCCTTGGGAACGTGACTTATTCTGTAGAAATTTTGATTTATTTTCCAATAAAATCACCCCTAAAACATAATTATATTATGTATATTGGAAAAAGGTTAGTATTGTATCTCTTGGTATGATGTTATTTTCATCTATGGATCCCTACCCTTTCTTGGAGTTTTAAAGACCTTATGATCACTCGGGGAGGAACGTGATGGAAATCCAAAGCTTCATGTTTGTTGTATTTTGAATGATATTTTTAATTACATCTTTTTATGTTGTTTTTATTCATCCTATATTATTATTTAATTGAATCATGTACTAATATTTCATACTCAACACATATAATCATGTTTGGGGGTACCAATTCATGTGATGTTTCACACATCATTCTCCACTTCTTCCACATTTCAATTACAGTGTTTTTGTAGTTCATGTTATTGAAGGGAAATATCATAAAAACTTTCATGGAAATGTAATTTTATTTGATTTTAAAACATTAAAATAATACATAAACCTAGATAATATGTCAATTTCTTCATGTGTCTACTTGGTGAGTTTTGGTCCGGAAGTCAGACACAAATTAACATATCATTAGCTGTATGCGGTGAATCAGTTTTTGTTTCCAAACAAACCATTTAAGGTATCCTAGTATAAAAATTGTAAAAATATAGTTCTATATGTTTCAAACTCCATATTAACATATATAAACCCCAACTCTTGAAGTGTTGAATGATGAGAATCACGATATTTCACCGAGTTGACCTCTCTTAATCAACTCTATCAATTTATTCCTTTATTTCTTGATTTTAAATGATTTCATATTAAATCAAAAAACCGAAATTTCATATAATAACATTACTATTTTTTATAATATTAATAATATTTTTAAATTAATTATATAAGGCTCTGTTGAGAGATGACCAAGTGTTCCTATTATACTATGTAAATTATAGTTAAGAAACAATATCTAATTTGATGTGGTCAATAATGTGATCAAATTTTGGAGTCGTTTTCGGGGATCCAAGATCATTTTTCCTATTTTATTTCTATTTTTTATTTTTTATTTATTACAACATTCAATATTTCCCCTCTTGCCTTTTGATTTTTTCTTTTTTTGTGTGTTTTTTGTGTCTTCTATCTTTCCTCGCTATTCTTCTATCTCTGTAGATCTATAATATAACATTATATTTTATTTTCTCTTTAATTGTTATTAATTTTTTTTAATTTACTCAAAATCTCTTTAAAAAAATATATCAAATTGGGCATCATTTTTATATGACAATATCATTAAAATAATTACTACTTGAATTTGATCTAGAAATTGAAAAGACACTTCCCTCACTAATTATGTCTTATAGAGTAATGAAATAAAGTAAAACTGAGAAACCCCTTATGGAACCTCAATTTTTCCCAAACCAATCAATAATTAAACCAAATCAAACCCTAGAAATCATGGCATAAAATAATGGAACTATTAAATGACTAAAAATTCATAATTTGGAGTACCAACTTACATAAATCCAATACAGTGTGAAAGCATCCAATATTTATTTGAGATCTATAATCATCAACTTTCTTCCTAAATTTCGTGTTCTTCCTAGTGATAACCCTCACAAACATCTTATGGAATTACACATAGTGTTCTCCACCATGAAACCCCAAAATATGATTGATGAACTCATAATGTCTAGCACCTTCCCTTTCCCCCTTGATGGTGTAGCCAAAGAATAGATATATTATCTTTCTACCATGATTTGGGGCTTGAATGACCTGAAATTGTTCTTTCAATAGAATTTTTTCCCTAACTCTTGAGTTATATCAATTAGAAAATAATTTTTTGGAGTTAGACAATCATAAGGAGTGTCCATTCATGAATATTGTGAATGATTCAGAATACCTTTTTCATGTATCCCCCATCACTAAATTAGTAAAAATTGTTAATTCAACACTTCTATGAGGAAATTTTACCTATGGATTGTTGTATGATGGATGTTGTGGAAGGTGTTCCCCTAGTGGAAAAAAACTTCTACAATATATTGGGGATTAATAGCAAAGATGGATTAAAATACATGAAAATTTTATACACCAGCAATCTCACCCACTCAAGGAGTTCATGAGGTAAGTCATTAATCACTAGATAAAAGGTAAATCATAAACATGATGAGATTCATACCCTTTCAATGAAATTATCTCATGAACAAGGTAATTCAAACTCTCCTCCCATTCTATTATATTATGGTATTTGTTCTGATAACACTCATTTTTCTGACTAGTTCCTACAACTTCATGATTTATCTAAGTCTTGTGGAGTAGTATTCCTTGTCCATCTATTCAAACATGAACCTCCCTTCAATCAAAAACCATTCAGGCTAAATCCAAACCTCGGTTGGAAAACACTACCATAGTATCAATAAGGAGGAAATGTAAGCAACCCAAAATAGATATGGTATCAATAAGTTCAAGGTATGAAAACTTCTTATCCTTCACAATCTCCAAATAATCCTCCTCTAAAATATGAACCAATACTAGAGGAAATGGAGAATAAAATGGAAACCCAGAACTACCAGTTCCCAAAGACCACCCAATCGACTATTCAAGGTCTATGAACTCAAGTGTTAAAATTGGAATACATGATCGATGAGATAGAGATTCATGGTTCTAGAAAACTATCACCACAACCTATTGATAATCTTATGAAAAAATGTAATATATGTTCAATAATACTAAATAATGGTAAATAATTTTCTTATTCCAATGATTCTACCGAACAAGTATATCCCCCTATTAAATACACCTCGTCCCTACCATCAAGAGTTTCATGTGAAGAAAAAACCAAATCGGGTAAAAAAATTATCATTGAGGGTCACATTAAACAATCCATTCATCTTCCACACTCCCAAATACTCTCTAAAAAAAATAAAATTTTTGATAATGACATTGATAATGAAATAATGAATACATTTAAAAGAGTAAAAGTTAATATTACTTTATTGTATATAGTTATACAAATTCTTCACTACACTAAATTTCATAAAGAACGTTTTACCCACCAATGGTGACTGGAGGAGAATGAGGGAGTCAAACTTGGAAGGAATGTCTCATCCTTTATAAAACTAGCAATTCCAACCAGATGCAAGGATCTAGGAACATTCATGATACCCTTCACCATAAGGGATACTTTATTTTCAAATGAAATTATTGATTTAGGTGATTCCATTAATGAAATTCCACACTCTATGTATACTTCTCTGTAGGTTGGAGAGCTTCAACCAAAAGGAATCATTGTGAAACATTCCAACCAGAGAAGTGAATACCCATAAAAAAGTGATTGAGGATTCCATTGTAAGAGTGAATAATGTCATATTCCCTGTAGAATTATACATTATTTGGATGGAAGAAACCCAAACCCATGTATATGATCCTCTCATACTTGGAAGGTCATTCACCAAAATAGAAAATATGATCATCAACATTCACAATGGTATGTTATCCATGGATTTAAATTAAAAAAATGCATGTTTCAACATCTATCATTATATGTTACACCTTGTTGAATATAAATCTACTCTTCCTATATATTTTATTTAAGTTCTCCTTAAAATTGCACACACAACATTCTCTCTTTGACCCATACTATAACTAATTTTCCTCTTCATCACTCCAAGATTTTTTAAATATGTATACATGTTTTGATTGTTGTTGGGGTTTGGAAAAATATAAATTTTCTGATTTAATTGATGAGTGTGTTCATTCTGAGGTTCCCATGACTGTCGATGGTAATGAAAATCTCATTTCCTTTGATTCTCATTCCTTAGAGAATAAACATGAACATATAGACATTTTCATGGACATCACTCCCCCTAAATCCCCTACCATAATCTATAAACCACCAGTGTTAGAATTAAACCAACTTCTTTTTACTTTAAAATATTTTTTTGAGGTTATTAACCAATTTCACATCATTATTACCAAAAACCCCTTTCTATAGTAGGAATCAAAATTTCTAGACCTTTTAGAAGCGTGTAAAAAAGTGATAGTATTTGCATTGGATGATATTCATTGGATTATCCCATCTATTTTTATTAACTATATACATTTTGTTGATGTAGCTAAGGCCAAAAGGCAAGATCAACACTAGTTGAATCCCACCCTCCTAGAATTTATAAAATTGAATGTTAGTAAAATGATTACTACTGAGATCATTTATCCCATATCTGATTGTAAATGGATTAGCCTAGTGAAAATTGTTCCTAAAAACTAGAATAAATGTTGTGTCCAGTTAATTGAGTGAATTGGTTCCAACACATGTGAAAAATAGTTTCCAAGTCATTATTTACTACCATCAACTAAGTATAGCCATGTGAAAGTACCACATTCCCCCAAATTTTGATTGAAAAAATATTATAAAGATTTGATGATAGGTCCCATTATTGTTTCATTGATTCCTATAGTGGTAATTTTTAAATCCATATGGCCTCTAAGGATGAATAAAAGACAACATTAACATATACATGTGGCACATTTTCAAATTGTAGGATACCTTTTGGTCTATGTAATACTCTCATTACTTTTTATAGATGTATGGTTTGTATTTTTTTCTAAGTACCTTGATAATTGAATGGAAGTCTTATGGATTAGTTATTATTTTATGGTTCTTCCGTTGATTATTATTTGTCACACCATGGATCTTTCCTCTACTGTTCCATTGAAAAATATCTCGTATTAAATTACAAGAAATTTTATTTCATGCTTGAGAGGAGTATAGTTATTAGGAATTTTATTTAAAATGAGGTATTTTTATGGATACATGAAATGTAAATTAATTTCATCCCTTCCATATATAAAATGTTTTCATGATGTGTGATATTTCTTTGTTTATGCTATATTTTACCGTTGATTCATTGATGAATTTAGTAAGGCATCACTTCCCTTATTCTGGTCATTACAAAAAAATTAAAGTTTTTTTGTTATAAATTTTTAAGATGCATTCAATTTACCGAAAATGAGTCTCAAGTCACCTCACATCATCCAACCACCATGGTAGGATATCTAATTCCAACATATGTTTGGTGCATCTATCTTTTTAATTCAATAAATTTTATCATGAAGGGTTTAGAAGGCTCCTAATATCATTGCATATACCTCACAAACCCATGACCATGCCTAGAGAAACTACAAAACTACAAAAAAAACATTTTTCTATTGTGATTTACTTGGAAATATTCCATTCATATCTTCTTGGGTCAAAATTCATTGTGTTTTCTAACTATAATGCCCTTTTATTTCTCCATAGGAAATCTGAATCTAATCCCAACCTCATTTGATGGATGCTCAACCTTTAAGAGTTTGAAAATGATATTATAGATAATATAGGAGTGAAAATATTGGTATCTATAAAATTTAGTAGGATTTATCCACCATTGGACCACCATGATGACTCATATCTCACCATTGGAGAATTCATTCCTCATGATAACCTTTGTGATGTTGTGGACCTTGCCCCTTGGTATGAGAACATTGTGTATTTTCTAAAAACATATCAGGTCTCCAATGATTTCAACACTTCCAAATCATAGAGATTTAAGAATTATTCACTATGTTACATTTGAGATTACCTGTACATTTAGAGAACCTTTAGTGACCAAGTTGTTTGTAGGTGTCTCCCTAACAATGAGTTCACCTCATTTTTGAGCTTCATCCACACTTTGTCTTACGGGGGACACTTTGAATCTCAACATACAACTTCAAAGGTCCTTGAATTCGAAATTTATTAAAAAACATTATATATACATGCCCATCAGTTTTGAAAGCCATGCACCTGATGTCAATTCATGGGGAATATCTCCAAGAGGAATGAAATTCCACAATAATCCATTATATTATGTGATATCTTCAATTTATGGGGAATTGACTTCATGGGGACTTTTCTAAATTCATTTGACTTTGTGTACATATTATTCGATATTGACTACATCTATAAATGGGTGTAATAAAAGGTTGTACATATTATTCAATATTGACTACGTCTCTAAATTGGTGTAAGCAAAGCCTACCAAGACCGATGACTCTCAAGTGGTTATTGATTTTTTATGGTCCCATATTTTCAGTAGGTTATGTTTACCAAGATTCCTTGTTATTAATTAGGTTTCACATTTTTTTCAATCAAAACAAGAAAATATTTCTCTTTGAGTATGGTATTGTTCATAAATTCTCCATAGTATTTCATCCCCAAACTAATAGATAACATGAAATATCCAATCAAGATGTTAAATGAATATTGGAAAAAATGGCACAACCCAATAGGAAATATTAGAGTTTTCACTTGGATGATGCACTTTGGGCACACCATATAACTTTTAAAACCTTGATCTGAATATCACTATATAAAATTGTGTTTAGAAAGGCTTGTAACCTTATAGTATAAGGAGAATACTGTACATATTGGGATGTTGAAAAAATTAATATGAATGTTTTAGATGAATGTGATCATTTGAAGATAAATATTCCAGAGTTTGAAGAAATTTTATGTGATGCTTATGAGAACTTCTGCATCTATAATGTGATGAAAAAGGCTATTTTTGTGAAGATTATTTATCAGCTCAAGTTTCATATGGATGAGAGGGTCCTCATGTACAATTCCAGGCTAAATCTTCACCAATTTAATCTTATTTCTAGATGGCTTGTTCCTTTTATGGTTACTAGTTTTTATTCTTTTGGTGCTATATGTGATTCACATGAAAATAATGTAAAGAGGTTTATCATCAATGGGAAGAGGCTTAAACACTTCTATAAATATTTTTTAAAGAATCTATTTGAGGAAATCATGTTGATGGATTTCATATATGACACCACTAAAAAGGATGTCCTTTCTCCCAATGTTTATTAATTTTTCTATTTACTTAGACTTCTTGCATTGAGGAAAATGTAATTTTTAGGTGTGGGGAAGTGTTACACTACATATTTATGTTATAAATTTAAAAAACACCAACAAAACATAAAAAATAAAAAATAAAAAAAATTCCAAAATAGTTGTGTTTCTATTTTTGATTTTTTAACAAAAAATTATCTTAAAGATAATATCTGAAATACTTTTTCAGGATTGATAAAATTCTTTGGAAAATTCATGTATTTTTGGGAAAAAATTTATTTTCTACTGATTGTTGATAGGGAATATTTTTCTATATTTTTTATTTTCAAATCATTCTTAGGAGTTTAATGGATTTTTGAAACCCATTCCTTATTATCACTGAAAAATATTTCTTATCCTAAACCCAAGAACCATTATAAGCCCTATATTTCCTATTCCTCCTCTTAATCAATTTATTGGGTCTTAGGTAATGTATAGAAACAATAAAATTCTTTTATTTTGTTTGAATCCATTAGATTAGAGTGTGATAAATTCATGATAGAGGCCATCATTCATTGAAATTCCCTTTGAACAATTGATATCCATTTTTGGACACCATGAAATTTTACCAATATGAATCCTTAGATAGCATGAAATTCATGTTAGATAACCACATTAAAATGTAATTTATCCCTAACTACCCATCTCCTTTGAAAATTACTATTTAATTTCCAACAAGTGTGGGGGAGAGGGTATTTTCATGGGAATTACTGAGAAATAATCATTGTTATAGGTTGATAGATATGGGTTCCACCATTTATTATGGGTAGGGGGTTCACACACTACTACAATATTGGGCTTTGAAGCCCCCTGACATGGGAGAATACCTATGGCGGGCACTGAGCTTTGCCAAAAAAGGGGGCTTTGCCCCCCCCCCCCCCCCCCGCCCCTCACGACACCTCCTCCCTATCCCTCAACCTCGCCACACACCCTCCCCCATCACTGCACTCCACCCTCCCCCATCGTCGCGTGCCCTCTCTGCCCTCCACCGCTCACTGCCCTCCACCCTCCGCCATCATCGGCCTCCACCCTCCGCCCGCCCTCTGTCCTCTGCCCTTCGGCTCCATCCGCCCTCCGCCCATCCTCTGCCCTGCCCTCTATCCCCTCTGGCGTCCCTCCGCCCACTGGCCTCCGCCCCCTCCGGTCTCCGACCCCTCTTCCCTCTGGCCTCTACCCTCCTCCCTCCACCCCCTTGTCCCTCCCCCCCACCCTGGATAGCCCCCACCCCGGACATCCCCCCCACTCTGCACAACCTCCCAACCCCAGACAACCCCCCCCCCCCCCCCGCACCCCGAATAGCCCTCCCCACACCCCAGACATCCCCCCATGATGGATATCCCTCGTCCCCTCACTGCCATCTGATCCAGATCCCCGCCAGCCCTCATCCCCTCCCTATTCATCCCCCTCCCTCGCTGCACCACCACAGCCCATCCCCTCCCTCACTATCCCCTCCCTTGTCGTACCATCGCTGCCTGGTCCCCTCCCTCCCTACACGGTCACAACTCGTCCCCTCACCGCTGCCGCCGTCCACTACGGCTCCCCGCTATCCTTGGTCCCCTCTCTTTTTGTTTGATTAACAACTATACAAGTTTTATTTTTTACAAAAAATCCAATTTATATTTTGGACACTTTGGATAGTCCCCTTACTAATTTTTTCTATGATTTCAGGCATGTTAGGTGAAGAGGCATCAGATCCACATCATCCATATGAGGCATCTATGTCTCAGGGCCGTGGTATGTTTGAAGGTCATTGTCTCTATTTTTTATGTAATTGATAAACATAGATATATATTTATTTATTTATTACATCTGTCAAATTATATATAAAATTGTTTTCAATAGGATCAGACTCGATTTATTCTTCCTCTCACAAGAGAGTCCCTGGTCATGGCATTTTATAATAGAATTCCGACACGGAGTTTGATGTTTCCTTTTATGAGGTATTTCATCCTGTGGGATTGAATGTACCTACATTTATTCTTTAGCTGGGTCATATCATACATGACCCACATCGATTTCATTTTACCATGCGTGACTGGGCTTCTATCCCTCAGGATACATTAAATCATATTTGGAGGGAGGTTCAGGTAAGAAGACCATTTTACTTTATTCCTTGTGTATAAAAAATACTAATATGTGTGATTTTTTTTCTTTGATAGAAAAATTTGAAAGTATGACCTGATGAGTTTTGGCCCATGTGTATGAGAAAATGTCGTAAGATGTGGAAATACTATAAAGGTAAAGTGAAGAGGGACCACTGGGTACCAAATGTGGGTGCCCCAGACATTATGAAAAAATTCCCGAGAGGTGTCCTCCCAGCTCAGTGGCATGGCTTAGTTTCGTATTGGTCTACTGAGGGTGTTGGAGTTTGTATATTTATTTTGGTATATATATTTTCAAGAATTTGTGATTTTTTTGAAATTTTAATGAACTAAATGTAGGAGGTGTCAGAACGCCATTCTGAGAATCGAGCGTTACAGGGACCACCTCACAGGCTCGGGACTCGTCATGTGTCACAGATCCTACATGATGTATTTATTATTCATTTTTTAATTTATTAATTAATATGGTTTTCTTTTTATATTCTATTCATATACAGTTGCAGGAGCAAGGTGATCCGACTGATAAAATGTCAGTGTAGATGAGGACTCATGATCGCAATGATCCAGAGGCTCCAGGATTGATAGTAAGTGCTTGTACTTACAAACACTTACATAAATCTATATATTAACATATATAAGTATATATATTTTAATATTTCATAGGCTCAATTGGAATCTGAGTTAGAACATCTGCCAGAGGACCAGCGAAAGCTTCCCATGCGAAGGGATGAGATCTTTCATCGCATTATTCGTCAGGACGGGCATGGATATAGTTTGACCTATGGAACATGGATTCCTCATTCTGTAGTGTCAAACGTTGTGGTTGTCAGTCCTGCTGTTGCTCAGATGACACATCAGTTGTCAGATTTTGAGGCACGACTGCACAATTCTGAGGAGGTAAATGCGCAATTGATTGCTGAGGTTAGTGCACTGCGGGATTATGTGCATCCAGGTGATGGTGTAGGGGATCATAAGACGTAGGTTTATACTATATTTATTTATTTTATTTATTTTATTTTTTATGAAAATATTCACAATGTTTATTTGTTGTAGGCCCCTGGCCCACCAGATGGAGGTACCAGTCATGACCACGCATGACACATCATATTCACGAGGTCTGTTTCTGTTTTTACAAGTGTGGTTGTTATTAATGTTTAGGTTAGGTTTCTAGTGAGATTTTTTGTGATTTGGTGGTATAATGTGTGTTTTGTCCTGCTGCAATGTTTGTGTGTATGAATTGAGAAGTAACGATGAAAATCATTAATGATTTGGATATTTTCTGTTCAATTAATACATTAATGTTTTAAATTGCATGTTCTATAATAGTTTTGAAAAAACCATGTGATTCCTAATATAAACCATGAAACTTTTTTTTGATGACTGAGCTCAGGTTCACTATTTGTAGTCTCCAGACAGCCCCCCCCCCCCCCGGACAGCCCCCCACCCCTAGACAGCCCCCCACCATAGACAACCCCCCCCCCTGCACCCACAGACAAAACCACCCCCCTGAACCCCCAGACCCCCCCCCCCCGGATGCCCCCCCTGTACCCCTGGACAGCCCCCCCCCCAGACAGCCCGCCCCACCCCCAGACAACCCCCCCCCACCCCCAGACAACACCCCCACCCCTGGATATCCCCCCCCCCCCAAATTGTGCAACTATACAATAGAACAATTGGTCATTAGGCTGTTGGGCCATTAGAGAAATAGGCCAATTGGCCAATTGTTCAATTGGATGTTAGAACAAATGGTCATTAGGCCATTAGGCCCTTATTCCAATTATAAAACTATACAATAGGCCAATTAGTCGTTATGCCCTTATCCCTTTAGATAAAATGTGATCTAAATGACATGAAACCACACAAAAACAGTAGAAATATTATTTGTGACATGTAAGTGGAGACGGCATGTCCATCAGACATGCGGTGCGCGCGGTACGACTGAATGTGTCGTTTTCAGCAGTTTGGCATGCTCTAAAAGGGCGTGTTGGGTTGTCAAAACCACCTAAAAGACCTCAGAATGACAATAAATCATATGACAACACCATGGTGTGAATTGTGAAATGTTCATGAAGATGACATGTCAATTGGAGGTGTCGTTTTACCGCGGTGACCGAAAACACGTTTCCAGAGTCATAAAAGACCAAAATGGCGTGTAATGGTCGAATTCAGAGAAAACATGCTCCGAATGACCTGAAAACACACTAAAACAATAGGAATATTATTTGTGACTTGTAGGAGGAGAGTCGCATCCATCAAACATGCATTGCATGCGGTACGACCCAATGTGTCGTTTTCAGCAGTTCGACACGCTCTAAAAGGGAAGGTTGGGTAGTCAAAACACCCTGAACGATCTCAGAATGCCATGAAATCATACGACAACAACCTTTGTCTGCATTTTAAAATGTTCTGGAAAATAGCACGTCAATCATACGTGTCTTTTGACTGTGATGACTGGAAACACATTTCTGGAGTCATAAAAGACCAAAATGGCATGTGACAGTCGAATTCAGAGTAAATATGATTCGAATGACCTGAAACCACACTAAAAAAATATAAATATTATTAATGACTTGTAGTAGGAGACGGCACGTCCATCGGACTTGTGTTGTACACTGTACGACTGAATGTGTCATTTTCATCACTTCTATGCGCACTAAAAGGGCGTGTTGGGTGGTCAAAACAACACGAAAGACCTCAGAATTCCATGAAATCATACGACAACAACCATGGTATGAATTTTAAAATGTTAGGGTAGACGGCATGGCAATCGAAGGTGTCATTTGAACGCGATAACTGGAAACACATTTCCAGAGTCATAAAAGACCAAAACGGCGCGTGATGGTCGAATTCAGAGAAAACATGCTACTAATGACCTGAAACCACAAAAAAACAATATTAATATTATTCTTAAAATGTATGAGGAGACGTCACATCCATAGGATGAGTGGTGCACGTGGTATGACCAAATGTGTCATTTTCAGCAGTTTGGTGCACTCTAAAAGGGCACTTTGGGTGGTCAAAACCACCAGAACAACCTCATAATGCCATGAAATCATACAGAAACAACCGTGGTGTGAATTGTGAAATGGCCGGACAGACATCATGTCAATCGAAGGTGTCGTTTGACCACAGTGACCATACACGCGTTTCTAGAGTCAAAAAAGACCAAAACGCCGTGTGGCGGTCGAATTCAGAGAAAACGTGCTCTGAATGACCTGAAACCACATTAAAAAAAATATTAATATTATTCATGACATGTAGGAGGATATGGAACTTCCATCCGAAGTTTGGTGCAAATGGTACGACCGAATGTGTCATTCTCAACAGTTTGGTGATCTCTAAAAGGGTCAATTGGGTGGTCAAACCCATCCAAACGACCTCAGAATGCCATGAAATCATACTACAACAAACCTTGGTTTGAATTTTAAAATGTTCGGGTAGACGGTACATCAATTGGAGGTGTCGTTTGACCGTGGTGATCGAAAATGCGTTTCTGGAGTCATAAAACACCAAAATGGCGTGTGATGGTCGAATTCAATGAAAACATGCTCTGAATGACCTGAAACCACATGAAAACATTAGGAATATTATTCCTGACATGTAGAAGGATATGACACATCCATCGGACGTGCAGTGCGTGCGGTACGACCGAATGTGTCATTTTTAGAAGTTCGGTGCGCTCTAAAAGGGCGCTTTGGGTGGTCAAAACCAATCGAACGACCACAGAATGCCATGAAATCATACGACAACAACCGTGGAGTGAATTTTAAAATTTTTGGGAAAACGGAATGTTAATTGAAGGTTTTGTTTGTACATAGTGACAGGAAATGCGTTTTTGGAGTCATAAAAGACCAAAATAGTATGTGACGGTAGAATCCCGAGAAAACATGCTTCAAATGACTTGAAACCACACAAAAAATAAATATTATTCGTGACATGTAGTAGGAGATGGCACATCCATCATTCGTGCGGTGTGCGCGGTATGATCAAATGTGTTGTTTTCTGCAGTTTAGCGCGCTCTATAAGGGCGCGTTGGGTGGTCAAAACCACCCGAACGGCCTCAAAATACAATGAAATCATACGACAACAACCTTGGTATGAGTTTTGAAATGTTCAGGCAGACGACACATCAATCAGAGGTGTCGTTTGACCGCGGTGACCGAAAACGCGTTTCTGGAGTCATAAAAGACCAAAATGGAGTGTCACAGTAGAATTCTGAGAAAATGTGATTAAAATGACCTAAAATCACATGAAAACAATATTAATATTATTCATGACATGTATAAGAAGATGGAACATTCATTGAACGTCTGGTGCGTGCATTACGACCGAATGTGTCGTTTTTAGCAGTTTGGCACACTCTAAAAGGGCGCGTAGGGTGGTCAAAACCACCCAAACAACCTCAGAATGTCATGAAATCATACAAAAAAAACATGGTGTGAATTTTGAAATGGTCAAGAAGATGGCACGTCACGCGTAGGTGTCGTTTGACTGTGGTGACCGGAAACGCGTTTCCGGAGTCATAAAAGACCAAAACGGCCTGTGATGGTCGAATTCAGAGAAAATGTTCTCCGAATGACCTGAAACCACACGAAAACAATAGGAATATTATTCGTGACATATAGGAGGATACAACACATCAGTCGGATGTGCGGTGCACATGGTATGACTGAATGTATCGTTTTCAGCAGTTCGACGCACTCTAAAAGGGCATGTTGGGTGGTCAAAACCACCCGAATGACCTCGGAATACCATGAAATCATACAAAAAAAACCATGGTGTGAATTTCGAAATGGTCGGGTAGACGGTACGTCAATCAGAGGTGTTTTTTGACCACAGTGACCAGAAACACATTTCCGGATTCATAAAAGACCAAAAGGGCGTGTGACGGTCGAATTCAGAGAAAACATTATCCGAATGACCTGAAACCACAAAAAAACAATAGGAATATTATTTTTGGCATGTAAGAAGAGATGTCACATTGCGGTTCACGCGGTATGACTAAATGTGTCATTTTTAGTAGTTCGACACGCACTAAAAGGGCGCGTTGGGTGGTCAAAACCACCTGAACGACCTCAGAATTCCACGAAATCATATAACAAAAACAATGGTGTGAATTTTAAAATGGTTGGGTAGACGTCACATCAATTGGAGGTGTTTTTTCAACGCAGTGACCGAAAACGTGTTTTCGGAGTCAGAAAAGACCAAAACGGCGTGTCACGGTTGAATTCATAGAAAACATGCTCTGAATTAATTGAAACCACATGAAAACAATAGGAATATTATTTGTGACATGTAGGAGGTGACAGAATGTCAATCGGATGTGTGGTGAGCATCAAAAACATTCCTTTTTAGACAACAAAACACTTTCAGAAACTAAAGCAAATACTTCAAAACAAGAAAAAAACTCCTAAAATGATAACATTTCATAAATAGGGGGTTTTAAATTATTATAGTAGCCATGTGATGTAATATTTCATTTTATTATATGTATGTAATAACAAAATAAATATTTCCAACTTACATTTGTTTAGTTTAGTTTTTTTCTTTGTATCTTATTGTAGGTTTCTAAAGGAGATGGATGTGGATCATTGAAGCACGTCTATAATTTATTTTTTAGGATGATCTTGATTTTTATGTTGTTTGGATTTTTTATCAATTTTTTATGATTTATATGCAGTTTTTTTTATTCTGTACCATGAAATTTTAAAAAAACATCTTGTTTAGCGATCGCCGCAGGCGGTTGCTATAGGATTCTTGCTAACCTCAACAGGGACCGCCACTGGCGGTCGCTTCAGACAAACAGTGACTGCCAGTGGCGGTCACTGTCAGCTGGCATTTAAACCAGCTTCAGAGACTGCCAATGGCGTTTGCTGTAGGCCTATAGCGTCAAGCCTAATGCGACCCCCATTGGCGGGTGTTGGGCGGTCTCTAGAGGCCTATAGCGACCGCCAATGGCGGTCGCTATAGGATGAATTTTTAGTAGTGACAAGAGATATTGTATCATTTTTTACACATCATTCCCCCTTTATCTACATTGAAAATTTTAAAAAAATAAAAAGTTCTGTACATTAAAAAAATATCACAAAAGAGAAAGGAATAGAGAAAATTTGAATTTTACTCATTATAATTCACTGATCGACTGTGATCTATATAACATGTAAAATCGGGACAGTTAGTTGGAAGTGATACACTCTATGATAGTTTGAGTGTGTACATTCATTGAGAGTACATGGTGAATTGTTTTAGCATTTTTACTTATGAGATTAGACACTCCTCTTCTACTTCATATTTTTATACATTAAATCCTATAAACCCTAAAACCTTAGAAAAACCTATTGGAAGTTCTCTTGAGTACTACACTATATTAAAATGCAATTAAACATAGAACCATAGGTTAAGATCACATGAACACTAGGAAAACATCATAACTCAACTTTTATATATCCCTTGAGTGAAGAGGGAAAATTTCTTGGTGCGGTAGGTTGCGACTTGGTTCATGGGTGAACAAATGAATTTAAAATAATTGAATGCGATAGAATAAAAATGATAGGATATTTTTTTTCTTAGATGATACACGATTAATTTCATTTCAAAAGAATCTTTTTTTTTCTCACCATTGATTTTGGAAGAGGATAGGATTAGGATATAAGGCCTTGTCCAGGAGTACAGAGGTTCTGGTGTTGGGGTGTAATTGTATAGTTATATAACATATTTTGTTACCCTTATACATTGTATTACATTGTTTATGGGTTTTATCATCCCATTATTAAATCCTTTTTCAATCATTATCTATTTTGAATTCATTAGTTGAAAACATGCTTAAAAAGTTGCAATTGCACAATTTCCCAATTTGATAGCAATTCACTATTTCTATAGTATAATTAACTATAATTATATAATGTTTAAATTCATTTTTTGTAGGATTATATGATCACTGAGAATCAGTTCAAGTAATTGGATCAATGGTTGAATGGGATCATAAGTGGAAAAAGAAAGTCCCGCAAGTGGAGACATTCTTGGTGGTCCCAATTGGATCACCCTTCCGTATTTATGAATTAACACAAGCCTCAAATGTAACGACCCAAACATTCATTAATGGAAATTCATATTTATCAAATTAAATGTCTTCTTATGGTTATATAAAATGTGAACTTACTTGGTTTTATGTTTCGGGATTTTAAAATATTTTTACGAATTTTGATCGTTTCTAATATGGTCATTGAACAGTGATCACATGATTAGTATAAAGATAGGGCTTTAAAAAATCCAATTTACTCAGAAAAAGGAAGTGATGGCCTCATCTAGTAGACTTTACCCGTATGAAGCCCATTTTTTGGAGCTTGGAAAGGAGGGGGCTTCATTGGGCTTCACTCTTGACCAAGTCCAAGCTAATCTTGAACACGTTATGCTTGAGCGGAACTGACTATAGGAGAAGTGGAAGTTAATAGACATTACCACCCGAGCGATGTTATCCAAGCCACCCTAAAGGTCTATCACCATCGCACACCTTACCCTTCAGTCTTATGAGGGTTTTATAAGGGGTTATGTAACAACACTCTAGCACTATGACTATATACATTATTTTTGTATGAAGAATGTGCATTCATTTTTTTATTGTTACTTTGTAAATAGCTTCTAAAGCACAAATAGTATTTGTAATTAATAATAAACTAAGAAATATATTTTTAGGAATTAATGTATTTTTAAATTAAATAATATTTTAATAAAATAATATTTTAATTAAGTTAATTTTTATTAAATATAAATTATCATATAATTTTATTGATGCAATTGTAATTTTTATTAAGGTTTGAAAGCAGTTTTTGTCAAAGCCCATGAATTTTCGATAAATGTAAGTTTTTATTTTAAAAGTAAAAAATCACATATTTATATAATTATTTAGATTAAATTATTATTATTTTTTCTATCACGAATTTGAAATTATCCAATAGTGAATTTTTCATAATTTTCTGAGACATTTGAATTTTTGGGTAAAAATTAAATACCATTTAAATATATAATATGTTTTATGGAATCATAATGACACAATAGTGATGTAATAAAATAATATAAACATTATTTTCAGCCAATATTTTTTTACCATTAAAATATTGTTTTTTGGGTTTTATTTATTTATTTTACAAAGTATTATTGGACCCTCTAAGACTTATAAAATATTTTCTCTTTTTAAATTGTTTTCCTTGAGAGTGTGACTCACCTCCACATAAGCAACCCTAATATTTTAAGAATTTCGGCCATTGGAGTTATAAAATATTGTTTTCCACTTCCCTATGGCAAAAACCATGGGAAAAACCCATGGGCTGGTTTGTGGTATTGATTAGTTTAATGTGTGGTGATCCAAACCTAAATAATAAAGAATTCCCTCTCCTTTTCTATATAAACCCACTCAAGCTCCCACTTCCTCTTCACTCCAAGCCATTTGATTTTAACCAACCCATTCCCTCCTCTCTCTTGAATCCTTCCAAGGTTCCCCAAGCTCTGAAGAAGCCTCTCTTAAGCCTTTGGAATCACACTTCCAAGTAAGAGATTTCTTCCTTTCTCAATGTTTTTTCTAATTTTCATTATGTTGTTATGCTCTTTTGTTTTCAATTACAAATGTTGGGGTATGATCCTTCACCTCCCCCATACTGTCCTCTTTATGTTTAGATTATGGGATACCATTTTCTCTCTCCTCTTTTATATCTAAGTAATTCTTTTGAATTGTGCATCTAATTTATTTATTTTTTTTGGGACATGTGTCTATATGACCCCCTTACTTTAAATTTCACGTAAATATGATGAGATACCCCTTTCTCTCTCATCAACCATTTTTATGAGTTTTTATTTCATGCCATTATGCTGCTGAAATTGCACAATGATTTTCCAAGCCAATATCCCTATGTAGTGAATAGCATGCCCATTTCTCTATCAAGGGTATTCACCTTTATGAAAATTTACTTATTGATTATAAAGATTCATGAGTGTATTCCACATACCATTATCATGGAATAAATGATGATGATTGATTCCATGTTGTATGATCCATGTGGTAAACTAAGGCATGAAATGAAATGTTTAAGTAGGGTGTGCCGTAATAGTGCTCCAATGCATTGGGTAAAATTTATTATCAAGATACATCATGTGCAATGGGTGTTGACTGATACTAATTCAAGTGAAACATGGTTTTACTCATGTTTCATTTGGAATGATAGTTTACTCATGCTCCATGTGCAATGAGCCTTGCCTCATGATAATTACATGTTAAGTGTTGTTTGCACATTTCCATGTTACGATTATCATGCTTTATCATACCTTTATGTTCATGTTTCTCTTATTCTCCATGGATATGCCGATTATATAACATGTATTTCATTACCCATATTATTCCATGTTTATTCCCTTAATGGGCTTTATATCTCACCCTATTCTTATGCATGTCCTCATGTTATCCCATGCAATGCTATGTACGAGGGAATATAGTGGTCATGTAAAGAAAGTTTTCAATAAAGATGTTGTGTGTTTTTTGTTCTAAGATGTTATGTAATGTTGCTAAGCCCCAAAGACTCTAGACCTCTCGATCTTCTATGTTGTATCAAGTGAAGATTTTACGTAATAAATCGGGTTTATGTGTGTAATAAAAAAGAAGGGTTGTTATATAAAACGTCAAATTGGTATTATTGCTACTCAATTTGATAGATTACTCAAAGTTACATCTATCTAACGAATTTAAAGACAATTTAATGGGTTTTGATTAGTAAACCAGCCATATAAATAAGGAAAAAGTCTTCCATTAATAGTCACCTAGTCCCTTAGGCACTTGACTTATTTTGAGGAAATTTTCATTTTTTCCCATAAAATGACCCCTAACCCTAATTATATTATGTTTATAGAACATAAATTAGGATTGGATCTATTGGGATGATATTATTCAAATATCTGGATTCCTCCCCTTCCATAGAGTTCTAAACTCATTTTGATCACCTGGGGATGAACATGATGCAAATCCCAAGCTTAAAGATTGTATTATTTGCAATGACCTTTTTTATTATAGGTTTATGTGTTATTTTTATTAATCCACTAATTTTATTTAATTGATTTATGTACTGTTATTTCATACTCAAGTCATATGATCATGTTTGAGGGTACCCATTCATGGGATGCTTCACATACTGTTCACAACTTCTTCTGCCCCCTTTCAATTGCTATTTTTGTGCTGTTAATATTGTTCAATTGAACTCTCATAATAACTTTCATAGACATGTACTTTTAGGTTATGTTAAAACATTGAAATAACCCAAAAACGTAGACAATATGTCAAGTTATTTGTGTCTTTCTCTCTTGAGTTTCGATAATGAATTCAGACACAAATCAACCTAACATTGGCAGTAGCTGGTGAATCAT
Source organism: Viscum album (assembly GCA_963277665.1). Lineage (NCBI taxonomy): Eukaryota > Viridiplantae > Streptophyta > Magnoliopsida > Santalales > Viscaceae > Viscum > Viscum album. Next base: position 1,401,846,764 of record OY728125.1, read on the forward strand.
TTTTTGTTTATGACTAAAACCTATGATGTATCCTAGTTTAAACTCAATAGAAATATATTTCTTTATTTTAAAAACTTTTAATTAAAACATATAACCCCTATCTATTGAAGCAATGAAGTATAAGCATCATGAGATTTCCTCAGTTTTTTCAAGCTTAATAAATTTTATTAATTTTTATTTCACATATTTCTTTATTTTATATGATTTCATCATAAGTACAAAAATAAAATTTCATAAAATATCATTCCAATTTTTAATAATCCTAATATTATTTTTAAATTAACTATTTAAGGCTCTATCGACAGATAACCTAGGGTTCCAGCTATACTATATAAATTATAGTTAAAAAACTATATCAAATTTGTTGAACTCGACAACATGACAAATACCATAACTATTGGATCTCCCTCATCATGACATTGAAACAAATAATAGATTAATCAACATATTTTATAAAATTACGTTCAAACTAAAAAATAATATTAAAAACCCTATTATGCTTTTCAAATCAATTTTCAAATTGATAAATCAATTTGTTTCTTTTTCATTCTGCTTTGTATAGATTTATGAAACCAGTATTTTCCCACCTCTTTAATCAATTTAATACTATAAAATATTTTTAAAACCTAAATAAACTAATTCAAAATCTATGTGGGTTCAAACTCTGACTTTCCAATACTAAATTTTAATTAATTGAGTAACATACTTAGAGTTTTTATAATTTTTCATTTTGATTAGACCCATTGGGAAATTAAAATGGCATACAAGTGTGTCAGTTTTCTATCTTTAGGATCTTCAATGCCTCAAATTTATATAATACCATATTTGGGACATCTTCCCATTTTCATTATTTTTTGGTAAATAGAGAAAAAAATCGGCCACTTATATTGGTGGTTTTCCAAAATAAACATGTCCATAATCTATCATATTCCAAAAGATTCTTTTATAAAACTGAATCCTTTATAATATACCATAATATTTAATGGTAGGTTTAGTAATTTGGGTGCTCTTTGAGACCAACATGATCATGATATCTAGTTTATAGAGTATTTCTTATGTTTCCTTACATAACTATATGAAATATCTTCGAAACTTCACATTAAAGAAAGAATAAAGTTTTTTCTTATTATCATTATACAACACACACCACTAATCATTTCTCTATTATTTTTAAGGTATTATTGTTAATATTTTCTTTCAAGAGGGGGAAATACATGATATTTCATTGGTTTTACTCTAGGGGTTGGTGTGAGATATATTTTAGGGAAATTATTTAATATATTCTCATTGATTGTACCCTTTTATAATACTATTAACACTGGTTGAGGGTTGATCTTATTCTAATGATTAAAATCATATAACCATTTTGAAGGTGTAAAAATATTAAGACCCCCCACAAACGTACCTTACCTGGATGAGCATCATTTTTAATTATTTAAGAATGTTTTCAATATAAATTTAAAGAAACACATCTTGGGGATGTTACAGGTTGAGTGAGTAGGATAATCCCTTCCACCAAGTTATAAAGCCTGGAACTCTTTCATTTTTATGTAGTTTGAAATTTAAGAGATTGATGATTGTTATCTTCCTCAATATTGATATGAAATTATAGATTAGTTTATTATGAAGGTCCTACTTCCTTTTGAATAATTTAGATATTAAACTTATGTACAACATAAATACTAATCTATCCAAAGTATTCAAAAATAATATGTTCATAGCTACCTCATGTTGTCTGAGGGTACACATAATGGAACCACATTAAGATAAAAAATGGTTGATATGTTGTTATGGGTCCCCAACTCTACTGAATATTTGGGAAATTAATTCTCAATGTTTGGGTAAAGGGGATTCCCACCCACCATTCCAGGGAATGATTTTTTTCCTTGTTAAATTAGTGCATGACTCTCCATCATAGCCTCCATTCATGTTTTTTGAGACTAAATGGACTTGATAAACTTTAATGGGATAGTTTGTTAGTGGAATATATATATATATATACATATGAAGAAAGTATAACCTGATATTGTTTCCTTTCCTATGTTAGTAGTTTATGACCAACATTGGTTAACATTGGTTAGATCACATGACATGGTGCTTGTTTCAATTATAATATAGGAAAGTACTAATAATCCCTTTCTATTGGGTCTAGGTAGACTAGATATTTGATACCTAAGTTATTTGAATGAGTATCCCCCCCTTAATGTTGGAAAAACCTCTTCGTATTTGGTAAATACATCAGAATGATAATTGATATCTTATTCTTTTGTAGTTTTCTCATAATTATGGCTTCCTTGGAGTAGTTAAATATTAAGTCTCCACATATTATTTATTTTGGACTCATAATTATCACATCGTTCTTTTATTGAAAGAGTCTAATCTTATTTAAGTTTTGGATAGGATATCATCAAAAAATCATTTTTCATTGGCCAAAGTTGGTCTGGGAGGTGGTAATAATGAATTTGGGGGATCCAAAAAATTATTATTATTTTATTTGTTGATGAGAACATACAAATTCTGTTAATTTTTCAGTGTAAACCATATTTTGAACAAAAACTTCTTCATCTCAATCTTCTGTATCAGTGTCATGTTTAGGATCACTAGTGGGGTATATGTTTATATATTCATTGACAAATAATATTTTTCTAAGAGTGTTTTTTCATCTTGAGGTTAAGGAAATATGTTTATTTATTAATATTAATTAAGAAGTGAATCAAAAATACCCTTTACCCTTCCTTTCATAATAGACAAATTTGTATTGAAGCCTTTTTGAGGTGTCAAGCTATCCATCAAATTCTCCTTTGTAGCTTGTTTTATTGAGTGATATCCAAATATAATATATGTACACACATTATGATAATGTTACAAAGAGATAAATAGATCATACAATGATAGATAATGGATATTCCACTCTAGTGAAATGATATAAAGCCTAGAGAAGAATGACTTTCATAAAGAAGTTGATGGTTGTGATGAAAATTCCGCCTAACCTATGGGATGGGGTTGATCATTTATCATTTTCACTATGACTAGTGTAGTTTAACATTGTGGTTTTGCATGAATTATTTAGGGATTGATAAGGATATATTCCATGATCTAAATTTGAGTCAATACCTATTTAAGGCATATTTTTAGCCAATTTCTTAAAAATTCATAAGTAAGTGGCCTAATTAACCTTCATGGAGGATTTATATATGATCTTTTCACTAAATCCCTCTCATAGATCTATTTATCTCTTTAATTTGGACATATTATGACCTTACTGAATAAAACATATTGAATATAAAGAACCTATTCTTGAGCCTCTTCCTAAGGAAATTACATTGTATGACATTTTTTGTGGTGGGATCTACTGAATAGGGAGTAAAGTGAAATGTAACACTTCATGTTTACCTTATCCTCTATTGGGTACACTAGATATAGTATTAGTAATCAATTATTCACCTAGTTGTCAAAGAATTAATGTACGAAAATTTGAGATCTCCTGACCATCTACTCCATTTCTGAAAATATATAGCAGAAAGGGAATCTAGGTCATAATATAGGATTAATAATTATATTTTCATTGATGTGGTTTCTTTATTCCATGTAAAGTATAGGTTTTACCTTCATATGAAAAATATTTTTTTATAAATCAAAGAGAATATGTTGTATTATTTCAACTACAAAAACATTTATAATATCATATCAAGATGTGTTCACGGGCCATAACATGACTAGTTTTCTATCTCTATATTGTTCTTACCTCATCATCACTTCACTATCTTTATATCCTTTGGTATATTCTTCTACCGGAATAGACTAGAGTGGTTGCTTCCCAGTTTAGTTATTGAGGGAAGAGATATAGATTAGAATCTACTATATCATATTAAAATATATGTGACATGAAGGAAATATAGAAAATGACCACAACCTTGGGCTCTCTTGAATTTGAGAAATAATTTAACTCTTTAAGGATAGTGTAGTTAGATTAGATAGACTAAAAATATCATGTGCCTAATAATATGAAGGATTTATCAATTTTGGTTCAGTATGGGGAGGACCTTCATGTTAAAGTGAGATGTCACTATAGGGAGGATCATCGCAGCAAATCCCATAATGGGAGGAAGACCATTATACCTTAATGTCCAACCATAAAGAGTATTCTTATAGAATATGACTTGGGTAGGATTTTAAAAGGTGATGAAAAGGTGATTACATTGTTTCTAATTGATCTTTTGACCAAGAGGAGGATTTTTGTGGCTCCTATCATAAGAATAATTCACATGATCAATATCAATATTTTCATTGGGAGTACCTTCATGGAAAACACTCTATGGAGGACCTCTAGTGGAACATGTAATAATGTTTTCGTAATGAACTTCACAACTATAGATACTTCCTCTATCAAAAGATGAGTTAATGGAATCTTATTTCAGTATTGAAATGTTTTTAGAATGACCTCAAGAATGCTATTTTTTATCAATGAATGAATATGGTTCTTCTCCTTATATTTTGGGTTTCCCTAGTGATAATTTTCCTCTAATTATCTTCATTATGTGGAAAGAGTCATTAATTTTATATAACTATATTCATATGTGGGAGCCTCCTCAGGTATCCCCCTTGATGCTATTGGAATGGATCTTTGAGAATTTTTAGAATGGGTAGGAATATATTTCTACTTCTTGGTTTCCACCAATATTTTTTGATGAAATTTCACACACTCAAGGGGTGAAGGAATGTATTTCTACTATTGAGATATTATTCTAATATGAAAAAAGTATGTAATGATTTTGAAGCAATATATGACACCCTGAAATTGGCTATTGAAATGGATTATTGATCTTCAACTTAAAAAGGAATGTGTGCCTAGAAATATTTTTCATTCTTCACTAGTATGAACCAACATTCCTCTAGAATGGATGTACATATGTGTTATTACTCCTGAGTATCCCTTAATATCTATTAAAAAGATACTCTAGTGGGGGAGGTGGTAATATGTGTTAGAACCATATTATCTACTAGAATATTCCATAATCTATCTTATGTTACACTTCTATAACACCTTGATAGTTTTTTATGATGTGTGAAAGAATATATGCATTCCCATCCATTATTTCCGAACTGTGTTGAGGATATTTTTCTACTAGAATGGGGATGTGTTCCCATTTCATTAATGGTATTGAGGATATTTTTAGTACCAAGATGATAAGGAATATGATGGTATTCATGAATTTTCATTTGTTTTCAGGGATGTTTAAGAAGAAAAGAAGTCACCTCACTTTGTAAAAGAGGGTAATCAGATTCACCATCATATTTATGAAATCATTATCACAATTCTTAAGAAAGTCGATCGGATTAGGAAGGTTTTTTTGGATTAAACAGTTTATTAGACTCACATTGGGTCTGGTGTTACACCCCAAGCTTTCACGGTATGCTTTTATTTGAATATTAAATTAGCTTACGATGTACGTATCTTTGATTTCTAGTACACCATGACCGATCAAACTTGCTGTTTTAAAATCAGTTATGAATAGTAATACCACTTTATGAAATTTTATAAATTTTATTTTTTAAAATGGACTTTTATTCAATTCGGAATATCAAAATTATCTTAGGATTATTTTTTGGAATTTTTCTAAAAAAATCAATTACGATGAATAGTGAAAACACTATGTTATTGTTTAAAACCGTCGTCTTTCTTGAATAATTATTTTTAATATAAATTTATTTTAATGTAAAATTAGATACATAATACCTATATTAGTCCAAATTATTTCATTTATGTCATTTTATAATAATATTAGATATATAAAATTTTATTAAAGTTTTTTACGTCTTTTACCCACCTCTAGGAACATTTGCAAATTTACATAAAATATAATTTTACTACTTTTGTGAAATGAATTTAAAAAATCCAATAGATACAGTTTTTATCAGTACGTAAAATTTGGTTCAACATGATGAAAATAATTCTTGGTGAATAGTAACTTCTTAGTTTTATTTACCACGATTAAAAGTAAATAGAGTGATTAAAGGTAAAAATAATATTATAATAATATAAAATGACCCCAAAACTTGTCTTAATTATATGGGACAAGGATTTTGAGACCAAAATAAATTCTTAGGACAAAAATATGATCCTTTTTTCTCCACATGGGTTTGATTAGGACATTTATTATATTTTATTTAAAGAAGAGTTAAAAGTTTTAAATTCAAATTTTAATAGCTAAAACTGTTTTAATATTAGGTTATAGATAATATAAATTATACTATAAATATTAATTATAAAGATGAGAATATTTCCTATATAATTGTATTTTATTTATAATTTTAAGACATTAAATAATTAATGTTATTTTTGACACAATTATGATGCAGTAATTAACTTATTAATGAAATATTAAAATTAATGATATTATAAATATTAAAATATATGTAAATATAACCTTTAGATGCCAGAAAAGAATTTTCTAGGTGAATATTACATTTTAGGGTTTATTTAATGTATTTGTTTTTGAATTAATCATATTTTTACGACTTCAACAAAAACCATTTAGTAAATTGTGTCAAAATTGACATAAATGAGTTTTAAAAACAAATACTATTTTATTGAATAAAATAATTGTCATAAAAATATAATATTTTTCTAAATGACTTATATAATATTAAATATGTCATTAATGAACCACTTGATATTCTCTTGCGATTTTATAGTAACTATATTAAACATGTAGTATAAAAATACATGAAGATATGGTTAAACTTAAACAATTTAACTAAGGGTTAAATCTAAAAGATAAGGTTAATATGGTGACATAAATAGGTCTAAAACCTATTTTTTTAGATTATTTATACCCATCGCCATGTTAACCTCTAAATAAATCAATTTGGATATATTAAAAACAAAATATCATTTTATAATAAATGAATATTTGAAGCTTTTCCTAAAGTTCCCCACGCCTCTCTTATAAAAGGGAACCCCCATTTCTCTCTAATTCACACCTACAAAGCCATTTCTCTCAGAAAAACCTTTCTCACATACCCTCCCAACTACCCAAATTCAAAATATAGGCCTTAAATTGATTAGAAAAAAACCTACGGAGCCTTTTGTTCAAATCAAAAGGAAGCACCTTGAGAAGTGGTAATTATTTTACCACCTCCTTCAAAATTATTTTCTTCTTCTACTACCTCTTTCTATGCTGTTTACATACTAAAATAATAAATCTAGTACCTTATACATACTAAGACATTATTATAAAAAAATTACAACCATATTAATTTATCTATCCATCCTATTAATGACAAAGTCCCCATACGTGCGTACATATGGCTTACCGTCTCCACGTCGTGGTGTAGTTCTTTATTCAGCACTTCATTATTTGGATGGTTATAATAATGAGTATAATTGTTGTAAATAATAAATATAACATGTTAATGATTATTTATATATAATTTAGAATCCAATTAGATACGATTTTACCATAAATAGAATGATATTGTCAGTCGTGCGTACGTACAACTTACCGTCTCCCCAACACAATGAGATTTCATTCCACATCATAACCATTCAAGAATAATTATCATTTTATGATTAAAAAAATAATGTTTAAAAAAATAATATCATCATGTATATGAATAAAATATAGCATATCCCTAACAAACATGACTTACATAACAAATCATATAAAGAAAACGAATCAGTTAACACCCGAAACAATGATAATACTGAAATATTATTAATAAAGAAATATTAGAGGATCATATATGATATCATATTTATTTATGTGGTTTTTTTATAAATTAATAAAAATTATTTAACCATTATACATGAGGTTAAACTTACCCTTGACTAAAGGAAATTATAAGGTAATGTAATTCCGTCTAACTTTTAATATTCGTGAGATATAAGCTATGTTCACTGCCTATTTCGTGTGTGTGATGCATGTATTGCCTCTATTTTATTTAATATCAGGAATAAATATATATTATTGGTATTTATAGATTCATTTGAAGATATTGGACCTATGATTTAAATGTTCAATGTGGTATGGGATGATTTGAATGTTTAAATAATTAATCCTTTCCCTATTTCAATATTCTTGATATTATTTTACAAAACTATTTATTTGAATAAAAAGGATTAAAAAGATAATTTGATGTCTATTTTAAGGTTCATTCTAATGATTTTAAAATATTAATCTTTTAAGATTTTATGGAGGGAACTCTTTAACTAGAACATCATTTTAAATGTTTTAAATATTTATTTTTCTAAATCGTTTTAATAATTGTCCAAGTTTTCAAAATGATTTTAAGGATTCATTTATAAGGACATGATTATTTTAAAATTTTAATTCTTTTAAAAAGGTTCAAAGTGGTATGGGACACTTTTATTCAAAAAACTTATTTAAATTAAATCCTTTATAAATTTGGATATATTTAAATTATTTCATGAAAATGGAGATATTTCTCTCAAAGGGTTTTACAGATTATTTTAATCTAAGTCAACATCCTTTATTGGATATTATTCTTGATTGAGGTTGAATTATTTTAATACAATATTCCATATTGTATTGAATGAGTTATGAAATTTTTGAATGTGGATGTTCAATTTTTATGTCATTCGCGGTTTATGGATAAAGTATTAACATTTAGTATGATAGTTTAATATGAATTTTTTTATGTTTCACCCTTTTCATATGAGGAATGAATTGGAAGTAGTAAGTGATAGGTGGTTCCTGCTATATCACCTCAATAAATTGGTAGGTCTAATGAGATAAACTTGTGTCTTGGAAAAAGGACTTGACCAAATTTATATTTAGGGTATTTTCACAAGGACATGACTTTATGGTTAAGATATCCGAAATTATGAATTACATCACTATGAGTTTAGTTAATAGTGTTACATGTGATTATTCGACTAGTAGAATATCCATGTGAATAAGTAAATGGAATTATTTGATTTATCTTTTCCATATTATGCTGAATTTTATGTTTAAATGGATTGTGTTTCAATTTTATACCTTTCCATAAATGTTTATGAATATTTATGATAGCTTCTGATATATTGTTTATCTGAACTAAGTATATGAGCTCACCCCTTTCCTATGTTTTATTTTCTTGGGATGCCAGGAAGTGTATTTTGATTTATATGCAGGGCTAATCTAGGATGATAATAGAGTTCTCAAATGATTATATATGTTGTGTTTTATGATATGAATTGTAATGTGAATTTCATGTATGTAATCTATTTTCCAAGACTGTTAAACTGTTCAACCCTTCAGGACATCATTACATATAATCATTATAATTCATTATAATAATGCATCAACTTCAGGCTTCTCGGGTCATGTTGTTACATCCGGATTGAAATGAAGATCATAATAAATAAGGGAATTAGATTCTTTATGGATCCAATATAATTTTGACAATGATTTATTGTTTTGTATTTATCACTAATCAAAATTAATTTGTATAATTTATAATGCTAACTTGACAAAGGAGAGGAGGAGAAAAGGTGTATCCAATCATATTTAGGTGGTTAGAAAGAAATATGTTTTTAGAAAAGTGGAAAGTTTCAAAACTTTCCAGTGTATTTTAGACCATATTGAAGCTAATCTTAAATGTTTTCAATTTCATAAAGAATTAATTATTACAAGAAAAAAGCGAAGAAGAGGAATTTTTTTAAACAAACCTTTGTAGTCTCATTTCATAGGTATGGGATTACCAAACACTAATATGTTTAAATAAGTTGATGCAAATATTATTAACAAATAAAGATGTTTTTTATGTCAAAGTAGATGATACCGGTCCATCAAACTCATTATTCCATCATAATAATCATAAGAAGATTTTTTTTAATGGGATATGTTGAAAACAGTAAAAAGGAAAATAAGTATAGTTTTGGGGGGATCATACGAAAATAAATTTGGAGACCAATAAAAAAGTCAACTATTTTATTCAAGATTAATTTATTGTTGAGTTGTTTTGTTTTAGTAACAAGTGGGTCAAGAGAAAAGACATATGTTTTACATTTTTAATATTGAGTACAAGAGAAACATATTGAAGAATATGTTTTATTTATTGTAATGATGAAATATGAACGGAAAAATTATTCTTTTAATTAGGGTAAAGTAACATAATGAGATGTCTTTGGTATGGATTTTTTTTGAAATTGGATCCAAAAAATTGAAGTGACAAAATTTCCTCATTGTATTGAATAAATCACAATGGAATGTTATAATTTGAATTAGACTGATGTCTGATAAGAATACTGAATATGTTTATTTCTTCATATATAAAAGTGGTATAGAGAATTTTAATGAATAAATTGTATCAGGATATCAGAATTGGGGATCTGAATTGGGGTGAAGTTTTTAAGAAGTTTAAAGTGATATGAATTTAATATAATATTTTAGAATATTTGAGAAGAGTTTAGAAGCATTGAATAATTATGAAATATATCTTAATTTATAGGTAAATGTAGATTTTAAATAATTTTATTGAGCATAAAAGGGTTTGAGAATCCCATGTAAAACTTAATTATCACAAATATAAAATGATAAAGTACTTTTCATTTTATGTCATATGTATTGTTCACTAAATGTAGAGAAAAGGCAGAGTACTGAATAATTTCATTGAGAGGAGAAGTTTATAGAATGGTCTTACCTAAGGAAGATTATTGAATAGAATAATAAATGATAAGAGGCAAGAGAATATTCAACTGATCATCATATTGTGATAGATCATTAGATTAGAAATTAGACTTCGATTTCCATACTCTGATAGAAGTGGTTCAGAATTGTCTTTGTGGTATAGTAAAAGGGAAATATTATCATATTAAGAAATAATACATGGGAATCAAACTAGGAAATCATACTGAGTATCATTACAAAGTCTAGAAGAATTAATTTCCTACTACTAGGTAGTAGATTGGAGAATTGTTTTTAAATAACATATATTTTTGAAAGTTATTCGACTATCACCATAACATGTTTGTTACAAAAATTATATTATATAATTTTTACTAGAAGGATCACGTGCACTTTTTTATTGAACATAACTCTACATGAGTGTAAGTGGATATCCTAATCATTTTATTCCACAAAAAAGGATTGTTTTATACTGTATTATTTATTATTAGATCGCTTCTAAATCATAACAAGGATGTAGTTACTCATATTGAGTAGTGAGCCTTTTAAATTCTTATATTCCTATGAATGTGTGTTTTCTTTCTTTTCAGTTGGGAAAATAAATCCTTAATATAAAGTGAAGGTTGTTTTAAAATAAAGAAAATTTATAAAAAAAATATCATTAATTCACCCCTTACCCTCTTAGTGATACATAATATTTTTTGGAGACTTACATTTGGTATTATAGTGAATGTTCCCTTCTTGTATTCTTTTCTGAAGTTTTTATGAGAAGTATTTGGTGAATCAGAATTGTGTCAATGGTAATGGTATTCTTAAATTCAATTGTAAGAACTATCATATTTAGAAAGAAATATTTTTTCTTTATATTATGTATATTGGATATAATGTTCTTGAAGCTACAATAGATGGACTTCCTCTTATTGAGGATAATTCTCCTCTTATATCTGTTTATAATAAAATTTTGATAATTATGGAATATCCAAGAATTTTTTACTCTCATCACTTTTGAAACTAATTTTTTAAGATATAAATGTGTTTCTACAGGAAAAGGTATATGGGATATGTTGAAAACATATATGATGGCAATAAAAAATAGTTGAAGGAAAAAATTAGAAATCTAGATTTTGAAACATGATGATAATAAAATGTGTGAGTATAAATTTGTTTTCAACATATTTACCATGGTAAATAAAATTTTCATCACTATCAGTTGTCTTCGTAAAAATTTAGAAGATTCTAATATTGTTGAAAATAACAATAGTATACCTATCGATTAGTTTTAGGTAAAATTATCATCATTAGAAGATAGAGATCGTGAAACTCTATATCGGGCCGATCTTTATAGTACTCTCATCGCCTATGAGGTGAGAAGGGAAAAATTTATAAAGGTCAAAAAGAATTTTATTGTGAAATGACTTTCAAATATGCCAAGAAGGAAAGATCTAAGAAGGTTCTTGAAGAAAAATATGTTGCCAACTCTAAATCTGAAGATGAAGTATGAAAAAACATTTATGAAATTATATCTTTATTTTCTAAAAATTTGATAATAGGTATAGCTAAATATTATGGGAAACTTCCCTTGAAATTTTTTGAATATAGAGACATTGGGTATTTTGTGGAAAATTTTCCTTGAAGAAGTAATGAAGATGATAGTGAAAAAGTTGATATAAGGCATAGAAGATCTTGGAAGAAATTGGGTGATAAGGATAAATCTTATTCAAAAAGAAAGTATAAGAAATTATCCAAATATAAAAAGAGAAGTTTCTTATCAAAAGATGATGAAGATGAATACCATGAAGTTGAATTTGAAAGGTCTATTGAGAATTTTGGAGAGATTAATTTTATTTCAAAACATAATAGTGAAGAATTTGGAAGTATTAGTTCTGAAAAAAAGAAACACAATTAGAATTTCACCTAAAATAATAATTGAAATAATGTTGGACAATGATTTTTAGGCTTGAAGAGGAAATAAAGTAGCTGAAAAATTAAAAAACATCATCAAATAATCAATAAGGTTTTCCAAAATTGAAATTCAAGAAAATAAAGGAGATTGTTAATTTGAATAAATCTATTCATAATGAAAAGAATCATAATAAACATCTAGATGTCAAAATGATGGAAAAAATAATAGGAGTTAGAACATGTCCAATAAAAACTATGTGAAGCTGAACAGAGTGGTACAAGTTCTAAAAACACCATCTCTAAAGTTAGTGAAATCTCTCATAAGGGTGAAACTTAGAAGGATCATAAATAGTTACCTTCAATGGTTAAGAATAAATCTATATTTTTTATGATGAGAAAAAATATGGAACTATTATGTATGTAGACAAGAGAAAAAAATTGGGATGTTAAAAGTTTTCCAAAACCCTAAATCGGAAAATTTTTCTATTACTTATGGTTTTGATAGGGAATAAATGGAAACTGAGTTGAAAAAGAAGAATTTGGTTGATAGTATAAAGGTTGGTCATCAAACAAATAAATATAAGATAGTTACGGAGAAACATTCTCACACCTATGATCAATATGGATGTTTCACATTAAAATAGACTTTTTATAGAAACTAATGGTATTGTAGTGTATTTAGACATATGAAACATAAGTGTTCGTTTAATCAATGTAATTATCACAATTCCACATGTTACATAAGGAAAATCTTTAGGGGGGATTCAATACCCTCAAATGAAGAAGACTGACAAGGGTATTTGAAAGAAACCTTATAAAGATGGTGTAAAAATTGAAAATAGATTCCAAAACATGGAAATTATTTTTGATATATTTGAACATATTGTACACATTGAAAAAGGATGTCCCATTTTTTCATCACAAAAAAGGTTGTTATAGATTCTCAGAAGACGAAGATAAAGAAAGAAAAGGGGAAAGAAAAATCTCATGTTGGAGAAACTGATCTGAATGAAATAAAAGGAGAACAACCATGGATTCTTGATAGTGATTTTTATACTCATGTGATTGGAGAATTAAAGTTTTTGAACAATGTGAATTAATTAAAAGAACAAATATTGACATTTGGTAATGATGAATCTATGATAACAAATGGTGTTGGATTATCCATCATTAAGAAAAAAAGTTGAAATCCAAGAGAGAGTTGTATTTTTATTAGCTGTAATACAACATTTTAAGTGTTTCACAACTTATTTATGAAGGTATAAACGTGATTTTCATAAAAGATGGGGTTTTGTAAATGAGGGATATGGAAAGATGGTTACAAGAGTCCAACATACAAAAAAACTTATCTCAAGTTGGTGAAATAAAAAACTCTTACCACTTAGGCATGGTGGAAAATAATCAGTTGTGGCATAAAAGGTTGGGACTCAAATTTCATAGAAACAAGATAAATCTATCAATGAAATATAGTGCCCATGGACGTCCTAATATTCCCTAAAATAGATATTGGTGTTTCAATATCTATCAAAAAAATAAATATTACAAATTATGTGCATAATAAAGTTGATATTTGTTCAAAATGACCTCTAGAATTCATTCATTATGATATATGTGGGCCAACAAGAAAACAATCAACAAATATAGATAATTACTTCATCAATTTCGTTGATTAATTTACTCGAATTACCTCTCTCATGTATATGAGACATAATTTAGATGCTTTAAAAATATTTAAAAGATTCTAGAAGAAAGCTGAGAAGTAATATGAGTATTCCATAAAGAAGTTAATAATTGAAAATGGTGGTGAATAAAAAGTGAATAATTTTAATTTTATCTTAAGAATCAGGTAATTAAACATTATTACATCACACCTTACACTCCTCAATGAAATTGTGTTCCTGAGTGGAAAAATAGAAGTTAAGTGGAAAAAGGTCAGATTGTGTTACTTCAACATATCCTTCCAATTACTTTTTGAGGTAATCCATGAGTGCATATGTCTATATTCAAGGCATAGGTTTCTAAATTCCATGTTCTCATATGAATCTATATGAAATTTTTTATGGAAAAACTCCGTGTTTGAAACACATAAAAGTATTTGGGAGTCCGTGCATCATAAAGAACGAAGTTGGAATCCTTGGAAAGTTTGGGAATATCGGTAAAGAGATAATTTTTCTTGGATATACTCCAAAAGAAGGAGGTTATAGATTTTCAACAAATATTCATGAATATTAGATGCCTTTATTTATGTAAAAAAAATTTAAATATTAAGAATCATAGAAAGACTGATGCAGATAACGAAGTTGACCAGGAATGAAATTTGTTAACAAGTCTAATTAGGATAAAGATAATAGTGGTCATAATCTAGAAGAATAATCAAACTCATATATTTTATGTGATAGGGAAGAAACTCAAAAATTCCATCCCATGATGCGGAAGAAAGTGGAGTCTTAGAACATTATTGGTGATCATAATCAAAAGGTTCTAACAATAAGAACATAAAAAGTTTTTACATACACTTATTTGTATTCACTAAGTAAAATGATGTGATTGAAGATTTTGAGCATCTAAAATCGGCTCAGGTAACGAATGAAGAGCCTGATCAAATTGAAAAAAATGATACTTCGAAACTCGCACCCAATATGTATAATAAAAAGTATATTGGTAAAAAATGGGTTTTTTTAAAATAAGATGAATGAAGAAGGTGAGGTGATAAGGAACAAAGAAGAATTAGTGTGAAAAGGATACTCACAAATTGAAGGTGTTGATTTTCATGTGAATTTTTCTCTGATGGATAAATTAGAATCTATCAGAATATTTATCTCTATTATTGTACAATGAAGTTAGAAAAATTCCCATGGATGTAAAGTTAGCATTTTTTTCATGGTGATCTTGATGAGAAATTTTACATTGAACAACATTGTGTCTTTTTTTTGTTTGAAAAGATGAATGTTACATGTGTAAGATGAAGAAATATGTATTCGATCAAAAAAAAGATCTGAGAGAATGGTATTCCAAATTGGATAACTGCTTGAGGAAGAGGAATTTTAAGAAAGAGATGAAAAAGTTGTTTGAGATGTCTATTTTAGGAGAAATGAAATAATTTCTTAGGATATAAACCATACTAAAGAAGAAACACATTTTTCATTCTCAAGAAAAGTTTTCTAAGAAAACTCTCATGAATTTTGGCATCGAAATCTCAAAACCAATTTCCACACTGATTTCAGTAGGAACTCTATTGAGTAAAGATAGAGAAGGAAAGGAAGTTCATTAGAAAGAGTTTTAGAAGATGATTGGAAGTTTATTATATTTGGATTCCTCGAGATCTTCCATAGTTTATGCTGGTACCTTATGTGAGATATTTTATAGTGATCCTAAATAATCACATTTAATTTCAATAAAAATTATTTTCAAATATATAAAAGGAAAAAAATATTAGAATCAGGTTTGATGGCTCAAAATTATTACCTTGTTTGGTTATTCAGAATTTGATTGGGAAGGAAATGTTGAGGATATATGATCCACATATAGTAGAGTGTTATTTCCAGAGAAGAGTTATGTTATTTGGCATAAAAATAAAAAAATCAATAATATTAGTATGGTAGAAGTTGTGTCTGTATCTTTTAGTCAATCCACTACTCAACTTATGTGGATGAATACTTGGTTTGAAGGCTTACCTGTTAAAGTGGAGTTACCCTTGCTTATGGGTTGTGATAATAAAAGTGAAATCAACCTTATCAGGAATCTGGTACAAAATTCTCATTTAAATCATATTGATATCAAATATACTTTCATCAAAGAGCATGTGGAGAAGAATGATTTGATGCTGAAATATGTTCCTACATCGAAACAAGTTACTAATATTTTCAAAAAACCATTACTGAAGGAACATTTTTCTAAATTGAGGTTGAACATGGGATTCTAACCTATTCCTTATGATGTTTTGGTTCTGTGTTTATTATCCCCTCTCTTATCTTTTATTTTCATAGTGTATTCAATGGGGGTAATTTTTTATAAATATTTCATATGTTACATGTTAAACCTTTAAAGAAGTATGTAAAAAGGGGGAGAAATGGGTAAGTTGTGGTTTCAGGATTATAAGTGTGTGAACTGTTCTAAATAATTTTTGGATTGGTTGCTGGAAAATTTTTAATAGGATAAGTGAATAAGTGAATAAATTTGTGATGAAATGATATGGAGGTTCTCAGGATCACTATTTTTTTATATCATGATTTAGCATTCAATAATTTTTGTTTCCTTCAATGAGTTTGATCATGTAGGAAAAGAATTGTTGATATGTAATCCACATCATGAGGTTTTAATGTTCAATGATTTATGAACCCTAGTTTCTAACTAAATCCAATGTGGGATATTATTAGGACCAAGCTGATAAGAAATATGATCATATATAGGAGTTGTCCGGTATTGTTAAGGAAGTATAAGATGAAAAATAAATCACATAAATTTGTAAAATAGGGTAATCAGATTTACCATCGAATTCAAGAAATAGGACTCACAATTCTTAAGAATGTCCATTGGATTAGGAAGGTGTTTTCTGGAAGAAAACGTTTACCATAATCACTTTATGTTAGGAATATAAGGAAGATCATAATGATGAATGGAATCAGATTATTCATGGATCTGATATAAATCTAATGATGCTTTATTGTTTTGTATTTCTCATAAATCATAGGTATGTTTTAAAACATGTGATACTAGCTTTATGAAGGAAAGGATGAGAAAAGGTGAATCTAATATTATTCAGGTGGTTGGAAAGAAATATGTTTCTAGAATAGTGTAAAGTCCCAAAAACATTCTATTTCATGTCATAAGTTGTTGAAGCTAGTCTTAAATTTTTTTTAAGTCATGAACATGTCATGCTTACAGGAATCAAGTTCAATAAGAGGAATGTTTATGTAAAAACATTTCCAATCTTAGTCCCTTGTTACGGGATTACTATAAATATTTTTGTATAATGAATTTGATGAGTTTAATATTCATAAATGAATATTATTTTTTAAGTTGAAGCTATTGATACCGATCCATTAGACTAGGTATACCATCATAATCATCATAGGTAGAATTGTTTTCATTGGGAGTTTTTGGGACCAAAAAAAGTAAAATAAGTAATGTTTTTGGGGGTCATTATGAAATGAAATTAAAAGATAAATCAATATTGTAGTAAACCATTTTAATCAAGATTAATATTGGGTTAATTTTTTTTAGTATCAAGTGGGTTAAGAGAAAAGAACAAAAATATATTTAGTGTTTCTATGATTTGTTGAACAATTGGGTCATGACCCATCAGAATGGAGGAGACACTGATTCATCAGAGTGAAGATGAGATTGATAATCAGATGTTACATAAAATTGATAACTTCAAGAGATTCAGGATCATTGGTATGAAGAAAATAATATGAATAATATTTCATGGAGACTTTTGGAAGTTTTTTCAAAGTGGGAAATAAAGCTTGAAGAATTTGATGAAGGATGTGATTTTTTTCATCAGTTGGTATAGATCATAATGGGAAGACATATGTTCTGTATTTTTCACATTTTGTACAAGAGTAATTTATTAATGAATATATTATCTTAATCATAAAAATAAAATCAGAATGGTTAGATTATCATTTCAATTTGTTTCAAGAAAAAAAATGATATTTATTCTGTACTAATTTTGTTTTCAAATGGATCAAGAAAAGAAAAGGGACCAAATGTACTCATCGTAATGAAGAAATAATAATTGGATGTATGAATCATAATTATACTGATGTTTTATAAGAATGTTTTTTTTTGTATAATTCATCATATATTTAATTTTTATGGAGAATAAAAATATAGAAATTATATTTTTAAATCATAATAGTGAATCAGTATTGGACTGAAGTTTCTTAAGAATTTTGAACTAAGGTGAAGTTTAGAGAGGATTCAAGAAGATTAGGTAAGAGTTGAGAATCATTGTGGAATTTATAAATTTATCCTAAATTCAATGTAAATCAAGATTTTGGAAAATTTGGTTGATTAGTAAGTTTTGTGAGAATCCCACCTAAAACTTATTTGTAATCCTATAAAATGATAAAGTACTTTTTTACTTTATGAAAAAATTATTTTTCATGAAAAATAGAGAGAAGGTGGAGTGATAAATAATTTATTAGAGAGAATAAGTTTCTATACTGGTATTACCTAAGGATGTTTTTCAGAAAAAATGTGAAAGGATAAAAGACAAGATTATATTTAGCTGATCATCGTATTAGGATGGATCATTAGACTAGAAATTAGACTCGGATTTCCATACTTAGATAGATGTGGTTCAGAATTGTCTTAGTGGTATTATGACTGAGAAATATTATCATATTGAGAAATCAAAAATGGAAATCAGACTAGGAAATTATACTGGGTATCATTACGAAGTCTAGAAGAAGTTTTTTTATACTATTGGGTAAAAGAGTGAAGAATTGATTTTGAATAACATATATTTTTAAATGTTGATCAAGAATCACTAGAACATGTTTGTTAAAAAATATAATATATTAATTTTTTCTAGATGGAGCACATTATCATAGGTTGATCATCTCACCACAATGGTTTGCCCATACAAAACCCCAACCCCCTCCAAGGTGGGCTGGGTTCAGCTGTCCAACTCATCATGTGATGTGAGGTTCACCGGTTTAATCCTTCTATGGAATCATTAGGAGAGTGGCCTTAACTCCAAACCAGTGGTGTTAGGACTGACACGTACCACCCTCCACACTATTTGGGAAAATCCCTTGTCTTCAATAGGGACAAACTAGATGAACCACATCCTTGATGTTTTATCTTGTGTAGGGAAGGATCCCCATTATTTGTTCGTGACATTTTCCCATCACCATTCCATGCAATCCCTCGTGCATACAGGATAGTGGCCTTCTGTATGTCAGTGAAATGTTTTTCTTCCAACTTACCAGCTGCTAAGAGTGGGCAAGTGGACACTCTTTCTTTGTCATTGGCATCAATGGTCCATCCACTATCGGGGAAGAAAACCACCTTGGTCCACCATCTTACTAGGTCAAAAACCACATCGTTGAAACCCACCCTTAATATTTGTGTCTCTACCTATGAAATCTTATGAGTATGACCTTATATATCGTGTCACCTCCACCATGACATCCTGGGGCTCCGCTCTGACCATCAAGGCCATCATCATTCTGAAAACATCACGAGGAAGATTCCCTCTGATACCACTTGTCACAAGTTGAGAATATCAACACATAGGTTCACTCGTGTACCACCCTAACCCCCTTCTAGGTGTGTGGGGTTCATCCGTCCAACTCTTCATATGATGTGAGGTTCACAGTTTTCGTCCTTTCATGGACTAATTAGAAGTGAAACCCCAACTCCCAACTAGTAGTGTCTGGAATGACACACAAAATCCTCATTTGGTTGGGAGTTGGGGACACTCTCTTGATGAGTCCATGTCAGGATTAAACAATTAAACCTAACATAATATACATGTCGGATATCCTATAACACCCCAAGCTTCCATGGTACGTTTCCCTTTGAACAATACAATAGATTGTGTTGTACACAACTTCGAGTTCAAACACACCACAACCAATCAAACTACCTGTTATGAATAGTAATACAGACTTTTTCAAATTTTATAAATTTTATCTTTCAAAAGGGACTTCTTTTTTGGATTCAAAATATTGAAATTAGATTAGGATGAATTTTTGGTATTTTTCTGTAATCTTTCAATTTTTGATGAATTGTGAAAAACACTACGTTATTGTTTAAAACCAACATTTTAATTAAATAATTAATTATTTTATTTAATCTTATTTTAGGTAAAAATAGATAAATAATACCTATATATGATCAATACAATTCATTGAATTCATTTTGTAATAATATTATATATATATAATTTTATTGAACTTTTTACACTCTTTTACCCACCTTCTATGAGTATTTTCAAATTCGCATAAAAATTAATTTTACAACTTCTATGAGTTGAATTTCAAAAATCCAAGAGAAACGGTTGATATCAGTAAGTAAAATTTGGTTCAATAAGATGATAATAATTTTTTGCGAATAGTAACGTTTTACTTTTATTTACCACGGTTAAAAGTAAATAGGGTAATTAATGGTAAAAATGATATTATTATTACTTTAACACATTCCCTAATTCTATTCTATAAGTGTAATTCGACCAAAAACAACCTTAGGAATAAAATATTATCCTTTAGGTTCACATGGATTAGATTAGAACATTTATTATTATTTTATTTAAAGAAGAGTTAAAAGAGTTAAATTCAATGTTTAATAACTAAACCATTTTTAATATAGGGTTATACATAGTATAAATTATAATATAAATATTAATTATAAATATAAAACTATTTCCTATATGATGATATTTTATTTATACTTTTTAGACATTAAATAATTTAATTTATTTATGTCACAATGATGATGCAGTAATTACCTTAATAATGAAATATTAAAATAACTAATATTATAAATATCCAAACAAATGTTAATTAGGAGTTTTAATGAATTCCACTGATTTTCTAGGTTAATATGACATGTTAGGATGGAACATATGAATTTATTTCGTAGTAATAAAGTTGTTAGGACTTTAACAAAAATCATTTATTAAATAATGTCAAAATTGACATAATTGAGATTTTAAAACAAATATTATATTATTAATTGATATAATAGTTTTAAAAATATAAGGTTTGGCCAAAAGACTTATATAGGGATATATATATTAATAATGAACCACATGGGGTTCTCTTGGCATGTTATAGTATTTATATTAACCATATAATATAAAAATACAAAGAGACATGGTAAATGAGTGGGATGGCCCCTCACTCGCCAGGTTCTCCGTGCTCTCCCTCATCTCTCGCCCTCCTCAAGGGTTTCTAGATTCATCTAGTGATGATTCTTTTCCCCCACATCTTGCCTCTTTCTTCGTTCACTTCTCCGGTTTTCTTCCCAATCTCTTCTCGACAGTGGCTCTTTAGGGTTTTCCCCATCTTTGCCTTGGAGAATCGGCTCTTGCCAGTTTTGTGCTCTCTCCCCTTGATTTTCCTTTCAAGGGTTCATCTGGAATCCCCTATCTTCTCTTTCTTCTTCTCAGTGATTTGTCTCCTCTCTTCGCGGTTGGTCCACTCTAATGAAGGCGCAACTCTCTTTCCCCGGCTACTGCTCCTCACTTTGACCTCGTGTTCCTCCACTCCTCTCCAGGTCAGTTCAGCAAAGTTTGATTCTTAAGGTTTTGGGCTTATCAGCTTGGTGGTCATGGATCTTCTAGGAATCTTCATCTCTTCTCTGTCGGGTTCCAGCCCCCGGTCTCCCCTTCCTCTTTCTTGGTTTTGGCTTTTGCTTGGGTTTCATCTTCCCATTCTTCTTCCTTAACCACCTCAAACTTTCTCTAACCTAGCGTTCCATAGCTCCTCTCTAGGTCAGATTTCAAGCGGTGGATACACAGGGTTTTGGGCCATGTGGTTCGGTGGCCAGGGAGTTTTCCATCAAGGTTTCTTTTCTAGACCCTGTTAGTGCTTTGATGTTGATGGATTTGGTTTGGCTCTATGAAGGATTTATCATTGCTGATGTTGGCATGATCCTGTCTTTGATTTTTGTCAATGGTGAAGGTGGTTCCTATTTTTATTTTGGGTATGGTTCTTTTCGGTTTTGGTGGTGTTTGTCGTTGCGTGTTTCGATGGAGATGATGACGGTTCTAATTAGTGAAGTGGTGAAGGATTTCGGAGTGATTCTCACCGGTGGCCTGGTGAGGTGATGTGCATGGTGTGTCAGGTGTGCAACGTGTGAGGTGATGTGGTGATAGAGATAATAATGATAATGGTTCTTTAATTTTTAAGTTTTATTTTCCTCGTTTTACTTTTTGTTATCATGGCCAGTGATTTAGATGTGGATCAACTGCTGAGGCGGTGATGACAATAGTGATGGTTGATGACATTCGGTTGACTGTTTTTGAATCTGGGCATGGTTTTTTATGCATGTTGATGCATTTGTTTTTAAATTTTGGTATGTTTTTATATGTATTATGATGTGTGAAGTTCCTACTAACCCACAGAGTGGTTTTTAGAAAAATAAAAAAAAAGAGATTTGGATGGATATGGTAAATGACAAACTATTTAACTAAGAGTTAAATCTAAAAGATAAGGTTAATATAATGAATTAACCTATATAAAAACTATTTTTTGAGAGGTTTTAGAATCATCCCAACCTTATCCTTTAAAAAATTCATTTTTGATCCATTAGAAACTGAAAATCATTTTATTATAAATTAATATTTCAACTTTTTCCTAAAGTGACCCTCACCTCTATTATAAAAGGGTACTTCCCCTTCTCTTAATTTCACACCTCCAAAGCCTTTTGGCTCGTCCAAAAACAACCCAAATATCCTCCCAATTTTCCTACCTTTATCCTAGAGGACTTACATTAATATGAAAGCCAACCTAAGGAGCCCTTTTGATCAAATAAAAAACAAGAAGCAAAAGAAGAGGTAAATATTTCTTCACCTCTTTCAAGTTCTTTTCTTCTTCCACTTCCTCTTTCATTGTTGTTTCCATTATAAAATAATAACTCTAGTATATTCTATGTACTGTGATTTTATTATAAAAATGGTACAACCATATTCATTATTTCATCCATCCTATTAATGAAAAAGTCACCACATGTGCGTACGTACGGATTACCGTCTCCACGTCGTGGTGTAGTTTGTTATTCAAACACTTCATCATTTTAATGGGTATAATAATGATTATAAATGATGTAAATAACAAATATAAAATGATAATTATTCTGTATATATGATATACCATCCAATTATATACTATTTTTATATCAAAAGAATTTTACTGTCTCTTGTGCATACGTACAGATTACCGTCACCACGAATGCGATGAGATTCATTCCTCATCGTATCCATTCAAGACTAGTTTTCATTTGATGGTTGAAAAAATAATGTTTGAAGACTTAATATAATTATGAATATAAATAAGACACATCCTATCCATAATAAACATTACTAACATAACAAATCATATAAAGTAAAACGAATCAGTTAACACCCGAAGCGATGATACTACTGCAATATCATTAACAAAGCAAAATTATAAGTTCATATATGATATCATATTATTGTATATGGTTCTTGTATAACTTAATAACAATTATTTCACCTTTATATAGGAGTTTAACCTACCCTCAATCAAGGATAATTACAAGGTAAGGGTTAATTTCAAGATCTCTTTATTATTAGAGTTTGTTTTATACATGAGTATCTATTGGGACCTCTTTATCATCCACATCCCTATTTTCTTAAAAACGCATTTCAAAACATTTTTTACTATTTAATATAAAATGGGATAAGGTAATTTATACCCTTATTTGACCATATATGTTTTTAAAGGAATATTTCCGTCATTTTCTAAACAAGGTAACCTATGACCATTTCGACAAAATTAAGGTAATAATGTTTTTTAACTTATATGGCAGGTGCGACTATTTTCTGCCGTTATAACATCTTCGAAGCTTACCATACATGCTTACAATAATATTTCAAAAATAAATATTTTCTTTTATAATTATATGACTTTTAAATGATTTCAAAATATAAAGAGAAATTTCTCAAAAAAAAGATTTGATTTCATCTATATTAACATCCTTTGATAGATTGTAAGATTATTTGAATTTGATTTATTATGATACAAAAAATCCATATTATATTGAAGTTTTTGTGATATGTTTGATTGTGGATGTGTTATTTTACACCATTAATGGTTTATGGATAAATTATTGACATTTTATATGCTATTTTTAATATGAATGTTTATGTTATGTTTAAACCTTTTTATATGTGGAATGGATTGGACTTAGTAGGTGACGAGTGGAGCCCACTATAGCTCCTCGATGCATCGGTAGGTTTCATGATAGAAAATAGTTTATTGGACCAAGGAATTGACAAAATCTTATTTGTAGTCTTGGAACAAGGTCGTGACTATGTGGTTATGAAGCCTGGCATTATGCATTCTATCATTATGAAAGTGGCTATTGATATTGCATGTGATTATTTCACTAGTAGTATATACATGTGAATAAGTGAATGGAATTATTTGGTTTTATCTTTTCCATATTATTCTGAAGAACAAGTATAAAAGGATTTTGTTTTACTCTTACATTCTCTTAAATTTTTATGCTTATTTATGAATGATTTCTCTATATTGTTATCCTTACTTAGCATCTGAGATCACCCCTTTCTTTGTTTTATTTTTCCCAAGATGAGAAAAAGTATATTATGAATAACCAATAAGGATAGTCTAATTGATATGAGTGTGGCCTATGTAGACTATGTTTTTGTAGTCTTTCATTTTATAATGTAATGTTAAACTTATGAATATATCTAGTATTTCCAAAGCTACTAAAATAATCAGCCTTTCGAGACTTTATATTTTGTGATCATACCGATGATATGTAATAATGCACCAACTCTAGGTAACTAGTGTAGGTGCGTTACATTTGGTATCAGAGGAAGTTTCATGCAAACCATGGAAGCTAGATTTAGAAAAACACTGATTAGAGAACATTACCCTAATATAGACCTCAAGGATTAGTATAGAAGAACTTTATGGAATTTTTGTACTATATAGATTTTTTGATTTTTCCAAAAAATACATCCCTGTCTAGATATGAGCAGGTAGAGGAGGCTCGGGAACAGATGTACCTAGGGGTAAAACCTGAAAACACCACTTTGAGCTAGACTCGAACGGGAACTGGTGCACGACAACGGGCCTTGCTACACTCTTGGTTACGACACTCCAGGGGGATATGCTTAGGATAATTCTCATTTTCTTTACAAACTATTATGAAGGTTTTATGAGAATATACTTCCTCAAAGAAATTTTTTTTATGATTAGTGATTATATCCATAAAATGTTCAATTTTTATTTAGTGTTTTACAAGTTTGGAATTATGTATTGCGATTCATAAACTAATCTAGTGTATGCCATTGTTTAGAAATTTTTCCTAGTGGAAGAAATGGAAACTATATCAATGCATGTAATCCATGTAGGGATTTCCCTCCTACTCATGATAATTATGGTGGAGCTGGTGAAGAAACTGGTGTTGATCAGCTTATCACCATACTGGGACAAGTCACTCAGGTTATGAATAATAACCTTACCCATATAGAGCACCCTGATCCACAATGCTGAAGATCAATGTTAGACCTCTTCATGATGCAACAACCACAAACATTCAATGGGAGTACAAATACATTAGTAGTTGAGCAATTGATAAATTCCTTAGAGAAAATATTCCATGATTTTGGGAGTAGCGAAAGGGAACAAGTTGTCATGGCAGTTTATCGCCTCACGGGAGATGCAGATCAATGGTGGTCATTGATTCAAAACACAAAGGAAGATGATGAAGTATCAAATATGTAATTGATGTATTTTAAAGATCTTTTCATAGAAAAGTACTTTCCTCGTGACCATCAAGCGGATACGGAAAGACAATTTCTGAGTCTGAGGAAAAAAGAGGATGAGAATGTCACAAATTATGAGGCTAACTTTACAAGGTTAGAAAGGCATGATGAAAATTATATACATAACCCAAGAAGTAAGATTGATTGTTTCTTTTATGGGTTAAAACCATTTCTCCATCGAGCATTAGTCTCACAATTCTTATCGTCGTATGAATATATTGTCTCATGTGCTATCAACACAGAGAAGAAATTATCTTAGTCTTATGACTTTAAAGAAAAGTAAGAGAAGAAGAGATATGTTGAACACTCTGGAAATAGAAATAAGGGGAAGAATGGAAAGGTTGAATATCCATCCTGTAATAAATGTGGGAAGAAACACCCTGGTACTTTCCTGAAGGGAATGGGAGTCTGTTAGATGTGTGGTGAAAAAGGCCACCAAGCTTGTGATTTCAAGGGGAAGAAAGAGGCTATCAATGATGAATGCTAAAATTGTAGAGAAAAGGGTAATTATGAAAATTAATGTCCAAAGCGGCAAGGTAACTTAGACCAAAAAAGTCCAAGGGAGAATGGACAAGCTTATACGATCTCTACTGCTGAGGTTGAAGCTCCGAAAGACATGGTGGAAGGTAATTTAATGGTTTCTTCAAGTTTAATCAATGATTTATTTGATTATGGATCATCAAATTGTTTCATATCTTCCCAGTTTTCTAAAACAATTATTTATTTTCAATTTGACTTAACAAGGGAGTTGTCAGTCAAAACTCTTAAGGGAAGTATCATCTCAACAAATTTTTGTGAATCAGTTCCCATTAGAGCCTATAAAAGTTCTTTATCTACTGATCTCATCATAATAACCATGACTGCATTAGATATAATCCTTTGTATGGATTGGATTTCGAACCATGATGTAAAAATTTATTGTAAGAAGAAGGAGGTTACAATTTTTGATGATGATAAGGAGTACCTTATCTTTAGAGTAGAAACATCACCACCTGATTCTTATCGATATCCACCCCCAGTAGCTCTACTAAATTCAATTATTGGGGAGGATGAAAAAAAAATAATTATGGGTGAGTAAAAGAATGTTTGAATAGTGGATTAGCCTATTGTGAAAGAATATGTTGATGTGTTTCCTTATGATTTACCTGAACATCCTCCAAAATGAGAAATTGAGTTTTACATTGATTTAATTGCTATTTCAAGGCCCATATCGAAGACCCCTTATAGAATGGCCAATGTGGAATTACTGGAACTAAAGAAACAACTAGACGAATTAAGGAATAAGGGATTTATTTTCCCTAGTGTTTCTCCATGGGGAGCCCCTTTCCTTTTTATTAAGAAGAAAGATGGATCTATGAGGTAGTGCATTGACTACAGGGAGATCAATGCTATAACAATAAAAAACAAGTATCCCCTACATTGCATTGATGATTTATTCAACTAAATTCATTGAGCTCAATATTTTTCAAAGATTAACCTTCGATCTGGATATCTTAAGTTGTGTGTGAAGAAGGAAGACATTTCGAAAAAAGAATTTCAAACCAGGTACGGGAATTATGAGTTTACAGAAATGGACAAAGAAAAAAAATTCCTTGAACCACAAAGTAGGATCCTTACAGGTTGATTATAATTAATTTAATCAATTTAAAAGAAATACCTTTTGGGTGTTCTTTCATAGTTGATGTTCTTGATCACATTCCGATGTGATTCGTCGTTGTGTCGGAGAATCCAAGTGTAGACTTCCTCTAGCGGTGATCCACACGTGTACCACATATCTTGGGACGTCTCCAAAGGAGTCTCCGGGTGCTAGCATGGAGAAACCTTTGTTTTCATTTTCTACCTTAGATCATTTTGATCCGATGGAAGATGATCTCTCTTGGTCTTGAGAACATTGTTGGAGGAAGAGGTTATTTCCGCGTTGAATGAATTCTCCGAAGTTGTTGTGCACAACGATTCTCTTGTGTAAGGAAAAGAGTTGGGGTTGTGAGGATATTTATAATCGGGTTCGAGGTCGTAGAGTTATGACAATAAATAAACCCGTTATGTGTTTTATTTATTTCATTAACGCCCTTTTTAAAACCCCATGTCGAGTCATTAATTCCTTGACATGTTCCCACATTGATTATAATATATATCATTTAATAAAACGATATTTCCTCAAAAACCGGACTGGAAAAACTACATGGCGTGTATTAATAAATACAAAGCGTGTACTTGTTTTTAATTGAAAACTACACGGTGTGTACATTCAATGTACATGGCATGTATATCTTGTTTTCATTTATCCATCTCCTTTCCAAAATGAAAACTACATGGAACCCAAGAGAAAGAAGTTGATGCCGCATTGACGTATCACCTCATACGAATGCTTACTGTGTAATTTAATCCCTTTGTCTTGATATCTCATCAAGAAAGTTTCATGGAAATGTCATAAACCTATATGATTGATGCGTCGTTCTTTGACTACCTAAAAAAAACTCGTCGTTTACACCATGGCCATGGAATTTAATGCGATAGTTCTATTTCAATCAATGGGACGAGATATCAACTTCCATAAATGTAAGGGACAAATCCTTCCTTGACTTATCCATTAACAACATGTCACTCATCACGCACACCACATACCCTACTTCCCTCCAACTTTCTGTGTGATGATTTTCATCAGTAAATGTAAGTGTGCAAGCCATGACATGAGTTAATGATAATCTTCCAGTCTAAGGACCATTACACAAACTCATAGATATCAATGTCCGATGACACCAAGACATGTGAAATTGCTACAGGCAGGTCTGTTCTCATAATCTCCCATATTGGAGATTACCAAGTGTGAACTCCATGAGAGAGGGTCTCATCTTCTTACGAGTACTCCCACATGATGGTCTGTATACTATGTGTCCTATCATAGTATGTCATCCAACCATAGAACTTTATTTAAGAATATTGTTATAGTATTTCAAGGTTCTCATCATAGCGGGGATCTTCCATGACCTTATCAATGCAACAAATATTCCACCAAATTATTATATTATAGTCATGCAGAACAATAAACAATATATAATAAGAGAACATTCATGTAATAAAAGTACAAAACAGTTGGTTCTCATGACACCAACCCTTAAAAACTCCCACTTGGACTATAGCCAACTGCCTATGACTTTTAGTCCGCTAGACATCACATGATGATCATGTTTCTGCTGATTCAAGGCTTTAGTAAAGGGTTCCACCACATTGTCTTCCATGGAAATACTGCTCACTAAAACTTCACATCTCTGAGAAAAATCCCTCAAGAGATGATACTTACGAAGTATGTGCTTTGTCCGCTAATGTGACCTTGGATATTTTACAATTGTCGCCGCTGCAGTACTATCACAATAGAGTGTGATAGGATCTTTACTTATAGGTACTACATCCAACTCTTGGATGAAGCTTCCCATACATAATTCTTCTTTAGATGCCTCAGAAGCTGCGATATACTTGGACTCCACCGTAGAATCTGCCACCACACTTAGCTTTGAGATCTTCCATCTCACCGCACCTGTATTAAAATTGAAGATGTATCTAGTCTGTGACTTCATGTCATCTTGATCAGCCTGTAAACTAGTATCTACATGTCCTCTTATGACTAGTTCCTCATCTCCTCCATAGACTAGGAAGATATCCTTAGTACACCTCAGATATTTAAGGATAGTCTTGAATGCCATCCAATGGCGGTCTCCTAGATCTTCTTGATATCTTTTTACCACACTTAATGCGTAATAAACATTTATCCTTGTAGATAGAATATCATACATGACTGAACCAATCGCGGATGCGTAAGTGATCCTTGCCATTTTCTTTCTTTCCTCATGTGTTCGAGGACATATTTTCTAGGAAAGATGAATGCCATGTGACACTGGCAACAATCCCCTCTTGGACTGTTCCATACTGAATTTCTTTAGTATCTTGTCAATGTATGTACTTTGATTTAGGCCTAACATTCTCTTGGATCTATCATGATGGATCTTGATCCCAATAATATATTCTACCTCGCCCAAGTCTTTCAGGGAGAATAATTTATGAAACCATGCCTTAACTGACTATAAGATAGGTTCTTCATTTCCAATTATTAATATGTCATCGACATATACTATTAGGAAAATGACTGCACTTCCACTAAACCCCTTGTAGACACAAGGGTCACATTCATTCTTATCAAAGCCAAATTCCGTTACAGCTTCATCAAAATGAATGTTCCATGACCTTGATGCTTTCTTTAATCCATAAATGGATTTCTGCAACTTGCATACCTTGTTGGCATCCTTTTGAGTCACAAACCCTTCAGGTTGTGACATATAGACATCTTCCTAGATGTTCACATTAAGGAATTCTATTTTGACATCCATTTTCCAAATTTCAAAGTCATGGTAAGTGGAAATGTCCAACAGCATTCTGATGGATTTCAGCATCGCAACCGGTGAAAAGGTTTCATCATAGTCAATTCCTTGACGCTATCTAAAACCTTTTGCAACCAGTCATTCCTTATATGTGCTGACATGCACCTCCATGTCCAGTTTCTTCTTGAATACCCATTTATTACCAATAGGCTTTACATCATTGACATGACCTATCTGGTGATGCCAAAGTTGGGTGTGGTATGAGTCATGTGAATTTACTTTGCCATCAATTTTGATTACTTGGTTTGTGTAGTCTAACACATAAATGTCTTTATATAAATGTTCCCTGCCAAAAAAATGCTATATTTATAAAAGTAGCAACATCTACTTCCAAACTTGAAGATGAATTCATCAGTATCTAATATGGACACTCAAATAATGTTTTTGGTTACATAAGTCACATAATAACAACATGTTAACACTAAGATCATTCCAGTTGGAAATGTGAGGTGGTATTCCCTAATAGCTACAACAGCAAGTCTAGCTCCATTGGCTGCTTGTAGATCTAACTCCCCTGGATCAATCTTCTTGAATTTACTTGGTTCCTGTATTTGGATACATATGTGAGCACCATAATCTATATCTAATACCCAATTTTTAGAAACATGTAGATTTCATTCGATGACAAATTCACCTGAAGATTCCCCTTGCTTCATTGGATGGGTGTAGTTTTTCTTCCAGTGGCCCTTCCTTCCACGTGCGAAACAAACTGCATCATGTTCCCTTGCCTCCCCTTTGATCTTCCTTTTCTTGGAAGGCCTTGAAGAAACTTTGGTCTTAATGCTCTTTTCCTTCCCTTTCCTCTTATACACCATATGGAAAGATGGTTTTTCACGCTTCATGTCATTATCCACATGGCGAATGAGGATAAGAAGATCAGACAGAGACATCTCAATGTTGTTCATGTTGAAGTTTACAACAAATTTTGAGAAGCTCTGGGGATGTGATGAAAGAATGAGATCGGTACCAAGTTCTTCGGGGAGTTTAAACCCTAGAACCTCTAAGCACTTAATGTAGCCAATGAGCTTGACTACATGATGCCCTACTGGGGCACCCTCTCCAAGCTTGCTCTGAAATAGAGCCTTGGAGATCTCAAACCATTCCAGTCTTGCTCTCTCCTAGTGTAGACCATGGAGGTGCTCGAGCATGATATAGGCATCCATGTCTTCATGAGAATTCATGATCTCACTAGACATTGATGACAACATCAAACATTGAACGTCGAGTGCATCGCTCAAATATTGATCATAGACCAGAAAATCTTCATCACTCTCCCCTTGGGTAGGCGGATCAGGAAGTGAGGACTCCATTACATAAAACTTTTGTTCATGGCGTCGGATAACCCTAAGGAACCTAAACCATTCCTAAAAGTTACTGCCAGTGATGATATTGTCTTTATCAATAATTGATCGTAGAGAAAATGTGGTTGACGAGTTTGTAATTTTGATTCTGCAAATTAAAAGAGAAGATTTATTAGTAATTTCTTGATTACATTTTTATGAGAAATAATAAATGAATTTATTAATTCTCCCACTATTTTATCAAGTCCCAATGGCCCTCACCATTGAACTCATATTGTCCAGTTTCTTTGACATTCTAATAGAAAGGATCCATATTCCCCTTCGCATAACCCCAATAAGGGTTGGTCAAGCTATTTGAAGGTATTTAGGTAGGCAGGTTTTTGCCAACTATGAGCTTACAATTCCTTGATCTCTAGAGTGGACTCCCCAATCCTGAAATTCTGAGTTGGATTTTCTCAACTCTTGCCTCCAATATTACCTTAATTCTAGCAAGGGATACTCCTCTTGATGTAATATGGTTAAGTCAACCTGAAACCTTTCATAAGGGATTCCTTTATAAAAGTAAGTGTCTCAACAAGGGTTGGTCAAACACATAGTTTTATTGAGTCTTCCCCTTAATCAAGTAACATAAGGCTTGATCTGACTTAATATGGTATTTGAGGGATTTTATTTTTTATACGTAGTGTTTCATTATCACATGCTTGTTAATATTAAGTGATGATTTCTTAAGTGATTATCCATGTTCTAATAATGTTTATGCATAGTCCGGTTTTTATTTTATATTATCTTTGGTTGCTGGTTTATTAATTATGCGATCATGACAACACATACAAAATAAATAATCCATGAAATCATACAGAATTAAAATAAGATGGCATGATCATGAGATTCTATTGGTTAGCTTATCTAGTGGGTTTGATAAGCTAACCCTGACCTAGGAAAAACACCTTAAATCTAATGGTTCGTGTTTTGTAGCTCCCACCTGTCCACCTTTGTATCTTCTTGGGTTGGTTTCACCTCAGCTTTAGATTTTGAACCATCTCCTCTGGTTTGGGAGAACCTCCATTACATGGGGTTTACATTAAAGAAACCATGGGCACGCAGGCCCTACATTTTATTGGAAGAAGGATCATAGGACAACGAATTTAAATTAAACAAATTTAAATGAACCATACACACATACAAGGGGACATTGGTCTAGCTCATGATCATCCATAGAATGAAAGGACATTTACGCATATTTAGAATTCAAATTCATTCAATCGTTATATTATTCAAGATAAGTCCGCCTGAGTTCAATTAATTATAATCTTATAATTAATCAATTCATAATCTTAAATTCCTTTTTGAATTTCCTTGAGATTCTTCTCTTTCATATTCCTTGTACGGTGTCTTTGTACATATGGAGGAAACCTGGTGAAATTCCATTTTTGGAAAGTACACAGCGTGTAATCTATATTTACACGATGTGTATTTCTTTCTCCTTTTATCCAATGTACACTCCGGGGGATTTTGAGTGTTTTCTGTACTTTGTAAATTTTGGAGTACATGGAATGTAGATAAATCATACATGACGTGTACTTCCTTGTTACATGGTAACCGGCCAGGCAATCCCGTGTATGTGGTACGAGGCTTCTCCTTTGTACACGATTTCAATTGGGATGGATCAGACTACACGGAATGTTGCTCCAACATACACGTCATGTATTCCGGTTCCCACATGCTATTTAATTATGGTCAACACGGCATAATAAATACTTAGGCATAATCAATTCACATGGAGTGGTTTGGCGGACCAGTGCCGGTTCGTTGAACCTAAGTACACGGCTTGTTGTTTTTCAGTACACTTTGTGTATTCTTGTGTTGTACAGATAGAAAGAGTGGCTTATTCGGATGAGTTCCTCGTTTTTATTACAATAAAAAAATAGAATTAAAAGGTCGTTTCTATGATATTAATTGTGAAACAAAGGTGGAAGAACAGATCTCGTTTATTCAGATTAGAGAACAATTTATCTTAATTGAATCAAATATAAATGAGTAAATTATCAACGAAAATTAAATAACTATAATCAACATTGTAACCGTGCTCTGATACCAATTAAAGGTTCCAAGCACATCAGAAGCACATGGGTGGATGTTCCCACTTGGCATTTTTTCATTAACAATGATCAATCCGGGATCAATACGACGATAAATCCCAGTCTCCACGGATCGAATCACAGAAATAGACAAAGAAAAGGAAAGTACCAGAACCATAAAATAGGATCGTTACAGGTTGATTATAATTAATTTAATTAATTTAAAAGAAATACCTTTTGGGAGTTCTTTCGTCATTGATTTTCTTGATCACGTTCTGATGTGATTCATCGTTGCGTTGCAAAATCCAAGTGTAGACTTCCTCTAGCAGTGATCCACACATGTACCTTGTATCACAAGAAGTTTCCAAAGGAGTCTCCAGGTGATAGCATAGATAAACATTTTCTTGAGTTGTCCACCTTAGATCGTCTTGATACTATGGAAGACGATATCTCTAAGTCTTGAGAGCGTTCTTGGAGGAAGAGGTTCTTTAAGCCTTGAAATAATTCTCCAGAGTTGTGCACAATGATTCTCTTATATAAGGAAAATATTTGGGGTTGTGAATATATTTATAATCAGGTTTGAGGTTGTAGAGTTATGATAATAAATAAATGCCTTACAAATTTTATTTATTTCATTTACTGCCTTTTGAAAACCCCATGTCAAGTCATTAATTCCTTGACATGCGCCCACACTGATTATAATAAATATCATCTAATAAAATGATATTTCCTCAAAATCCTGACTGAAAAAACTACACTGCGTGTATTAATAAATACATGACATGTACTTGTTTTTCATTGAAAACTACATGGTGTGTACATTTAATGTATATGGCATGTATATCTTGTTTTCATTTATTCATTTCCATTCCAAAATGAAAACTACACGGTGTGTACATTTAATAATTCACGGTGTGTACTTGTTTTAAAAATAAAACTACACGACGTGTAATCATTGATACACGGCGTGTACTTGTTTTATTTTATTCTTCCTCCAACATTAAAACTATTTAGGTTTCCATGAATAATTATTAAACCATATACATGATTAATAATTATTCTACTTGAGATACTTGAATACACTTAGTGTGTGAACCTATAGGCCTCGTTCTAGTTGGCATTAGGCGGGCTTGCCTAAAGTCCAAGATTACAGTCTAGCAACAGGTCAAGGCACTCAAGAGAAAGAAGTTGATGCCGCATTGACGTATCACCTCATAAAAATGATTACTGTGTAATTTAATCCCTTTGTCTCGATATCTCATCAAGCAGGTTTCATGGCAGTGTCATAAACCTATATGCTTGATGTATCATTCTTTGACTACCTGAAATAAACTCAGTGTTTACACCATGGCCATGAAATTTAATTCGACAGTTCTATTTCAATCAAATGGCTGAGATATCAACCTCCATAAATGGAAGTCACAAATTTTTCCTCGACTTATCCATTAACAACATGTCACTCGTGACGCACCCAACATACCCTACTTCCCACCAACTGTCTGTGTGACGGTTTTATTCAGTATATCTAAGTGCACGAGTCATGACATGAGTTAATGATAATCTTCTAGTCTAAGTACCATTACACATGCTCGTAGATAGCAATGTTCTATGACACCAAGACATGCGGAATTTCTACTAGTGAGCATGTTCTCATAATTTTCCATCATGGAGATTACCAAGTGCATACTCCATGAGAGAGATTATCGTCTTCTTACATGTACTGGCACATGAAGGTCTGTGTACTATGTGTCCTATTATAGTATGTCATCCAACCATAGAACATTATTTAAGAATATTGTTATAGCATTTCAAGGTTCTCATCATTGTGGGGATCTGCCATGACCTTATCAATGCAACAAATATTCCAAGATATTTTTATATTATAGTCATGCAGAACAGTGAACAATATATAATAAGTGAACATTCATGTAATCAATGTACAAAACAGTTGGTTCTCAGGACACCAACCCTTAAAAACTCCCACTTGGACTAGAGCCAACTTCCTATGACTTTTAGTCCACTAGACCTCACATGATGATCATGTTTCTGCTAAGTCAAGGCTTTAGTCAAGGGGTCCGCCACGTTGCCTTTCGTGGAAATACTGCTCACTGTAACTTCACCTCTCTATGATAAATCCCTCAAGAGATGATACTTCTGAAATATGTGATTTGTCCGCTGATGTGACCTTGGATCTTTTGAAAGTGTCACCGCTGCAGTATTATCACAATAGAGTGTGATGGGATCTTTACTACTAGGTACTACATATTTCTCTTGGACGAAGCTACGCATCCATTCTTATTCTTTAGTTACCTCAGAAGTTGCGATATACTCGGACTTCACTGTAGAATCTACCACCACACTTTTCTTTGAGCTCTTCTGGCTCACTGCACCTCTGTTCAAACTGAAGATATATCCAGTCTGTGACTTCATGTCATCTTGACTAGTCTGGAAACTAGCATCTACATGTCCTCTGATGACTAGTTCCTCATCTCCTCCATAGACCGGGAACATATCCTTAGTATGCCTTAGATAATTAAGGATAGTATTGACTGACTTCCAATGGGAGTCTCCTGGATCATCTTGATATCTGCCTACCACACTTAATGCGTAAGCAACATCTAGCCTTGTACATAGCATAGCATACATAACTGACCCAATCACGGATGCATAAGGGATCCTTGCCATTTTCTTTCTTTCCTCATGTTTCTGAGGACACATTTTCGTGGAATGATGAATGCCATGTGACACTGGAAACAATCCCCTCTTGGACTGTTCCATACTAAATCTCTTCAGTATCTTGTCAATGTATGTACTTTGACTTAGGCCCAACATTCTCTTGGATCTATCACGATGGATCTTGATCCCAAAAATATATACTGCCTCACCCAAGTCTTTCATAGAGAAGCATTTATGAAAACATGCCTTAACTGACTGTAAGATAGGTAATTCGTTTCCAATTAGTAATATGTCATCAACATATACTATTAGGAAATCGACTGCACTTCCACTAATCCTCTTGTAGACACAAGGCTCACATTTGTTCTTAACAAAGCCAAATTCCATTATAGCTTCATCAAAACAAATGTTCCATGACCTTGATGCTTGATTTAATCCATAAATGGATTTCTTCAACTTGTATACCATGTTGGCATCCTTTGGAGTCACAAACCCTTCAGGTTGTGTCATGTAGACATCTTCCTGGAGGTTCCAATTAAGGAATGTTGTTTGGACATCCATTTTCAAAATTTCAAAGTCATGGTATGCAGTAATGGCCAATAGGATTATGATGGATTTCAGCATAGAAACCAGTGAAAAGGTTTCATCATAGTCAATTCCTTGACACTGTCTAAAGCCTATTGCAACCAGTCGTGCCTTATAAGAGCTGACATTCCCCTCCATGTCCAGTTTCTTCTTGAATACCCATTTATTACCAATAGGCTTTACATCATTGAAATGACCTAGATGGTGATGCCAAAGTTGGGTGTGGTATGAGTCATGTGAATTTACTTTGTCATCGATTTCCATTACTTGGTTTGTGTAGTCTAACACATAAAGGCCATTATATAAATGTGCCATACCAAAACAAATGCTATCGTTATAAAAGTAGCAACATCTACTTCCAAACTTGAAGATGAATCTATCAGTATCTAATATGGATACTGAAATAATGTTTTTGGTTACAGAAGGAACATATTAACAACTTTTTAACACCAAGATCATTCTATTTGGCAATGTGAGGTGGTAGTCCCCGACAGCTACAACAGCATGTATGGATCGATTAGCTGCTCGTAGATCTACCTCCCCTCGATCAATATTCTTGAATCTACTTGGTTATTGTATTTGGATACATATGTGAGCACCACAATCTGTATCTAATACCCAATTTGTAGAAATAGATAGTTGCATTCGATGACAAATTCACCTGAAGTTTCCCCTTGCTTCCTTGGCTGGGTGTAGTTTTTCTTCCAGTGGCCCTTCTTGCCACATGCAAAACAAACAACATCATGTTCCCTTGCCTCCCCTTTGATCTTCCTTTTCTTGGAAGGCCTTGAAGAAGCATTGGGATTAAAGCTATTCGCCTTCCCATTCCATTTATTGACCATAAGGACAGAAGGTTTTTCATGCTTCATGTCATTATCCACATGGCGAATGAGGATAAGAAGATCAGACAGAGACTTCTCAATGTTTTTTATGTTGAAGTTTACAACAAAGTTTGAGAAGATCTGGGGATGTGATGCAAGAATGAGATCAGTACCTAGTTCTTCGGGGAGTTTAAACCCTATAACCCCCAAGCGCTCAATATAGCCAGTGAGCTTGACTACATGAGGCCCGACTAGGAAACCCTCTCCAAGCTTGCTCTGAAAAAGAGCCCTGGAGATCTCAAACCTTTCCCGTCTTACTCTCTCCTGGTATAGACCAAGGAGGTGCTCAAGCATGCTGTAGGAATCCATGTCTTCATGAGACTTCATGAGATCACTGGACATTGATGACGTAATCAAACATTGAACTTCGAGTGCATTGTTCAAATTTTGATCATAGACCAGGAAATATTCATCACTCACCCCTTGGGCAGGCGGATCAGGATGTGAGGACTTCAGCACATAAAACATTCATTCATGGCGTAGGATAACTCGAACATGCCTAAACTGTTTCTGAATGTTACTGCCATTGAGGATATCATCTTTATCCAGAATTCATTGCAGAGAAAATGTGGTTGACGAGTTTGTCATTTCGATTCTACAAATTAAAAGATAATATTTATCAGTACTTTCTTGATTACATTTTTATCAGAAATAATCAATGAATTTATTAATTCTCCCACTATTTTATCAAGTCCCAATGGAACTCACTATTGAACTCGGAATATCCAGTTACTTAGACATTCTAGTGGAAAGGATCCATATTCCCCTTCATATAACCCCAACAAGGGTTGGTCAAGCTATTTGAAGGTATTTAGGTAGGCAGTTCTTTGCCAACTGTGAGATTATAGTTCCTTGATCTGTTGAGTGGACTCCCCAATCCTGAAATCCTAACTTAGATTTTCTCAACTCTGACTCCAATATTACAATATGTCTAGAAAGGGCTACTCCTCTTTATGTAATATGGTTATGTCAACCCGAAACCTTTCATAAGGTCTTCCTTTATAAAAGTAAGTGTCCCAACAAGGGTTGGTAAAACACATAGTTTTATTGAGTCTTACCCTTAATCAAGTAATAGAAGGCTTGGTCTGACATAATATGGTATTTGAGGGATTTTATTCTTTATGAATATTTTTTCATTATCACATGCTTATTAATATTAAGTGATGCTTTCATAAGTGATTAACCATGTTCTGATAATGTTTACGCATAGTCTGGTTTTTATTTTATTCGAGCTTTGCATGCTTGTTTATTAATTATGTAATCATGAGAACACATACATAATAAATAAACCATGCAATCAGACAGAATTAAAATAAGATGGCATGATCACGAGCTTCTATTGGTTAGCTTATCTAGCGGTTTTGATAAGTTAACCCTGACCTAGGGAAAACACCTTAAACCTGATGGTTCGTGTTTTACAGCTCTCACCTGTCCACCTTTGTATCTTCTTGGGTTGGTTTCACCTCAGCTTCGGATTTAGAACCGTCTCTTCTGGATTGGGAGATCCTCCATTACAAGGGGTTTACATTAAAGAAACATTGGGCACACAAGCCCTACATTTTCTGGGAAGAAGGATCGCAGGCCAACGAATTTAAATTAAACAAATTTAAATGAAACCATACACACATACAAGGGTTCTTTGGTCTAGCTCATTATCATCCATAGCATGCAATGAAATTGATGCATATTTAGAATTCAAATTATTTTAATTGTTCTATTATTCAAGATAAGTCATGCTTGAATTATATTAATTATGATCTTATAATTAATCAATTCTTTATCTTAAATTCCATTCTTAATTTCCTTGAGATGCTTCTCATCCATATTCCTTGTATGTTGTCTTTGTACATTTGGAGAAAACCTGGTGAAATCCCATTTCTGGTAAGTACACAGTAGGTAGTTTATATTTACATGGTGTGTATTTCTTTCACCTTTTATCCAAAGTACACGCCAGGGGCCCTTCCATGTTTTCTGTACTTTGGAAATTTTGGAGTACATGGAATGTAGATAAATCATACATGACGTGTACTTCCTTGTTACATGGTAACCGGCCTGGTAATCCTGTGCACGTGGTATGCGGCTTCTCCTTTGTACAAGGTTTCACTTGGGTCGGATCGGACTACACGACGTGTTGCTCCAACATACATGTCATGTATTCCGGTTCCCACACGCCTTTTAATTCTAGTCAACACGACGTAATAAATACTTAGTCATACTCAATTCAAAAAGAGTGGTTTGGAGGATAAGTACCAGTTCTTTGACCTAAGTACACGACATGTAGTTTTTCATTACACACCGTGTATTCCCGTGTTGTACAGATAGAAAGAGTGGCTCCTCCGGATGAGTTCCTCATTTTTATTTCTTTCAAAATTAAAATAAATGGGTCATTTCTGTGATGTAAATCAAGAAATGAAGGAGGAAGAACATATCTCATTTATTTAGATTTATAGAATGATTTACTTTGAATTGAATCAAATATAAATACGTAAATTATCAAAAAAAAATTCAATAACTATAATCAACGTTGTAACCTTGCTCTGATACCATTTAAAGGTTTTGGGTGCAGCAGAAGCATGTGGATGGATGTGCCCACTTGGCTTTTGGTCATTAACAATGATCAATCTGGGATCAATACGATGATAAATGCCAGTCTCCATGGATTGAATCATAGAAATGGAAAAAGAAAAGGAAAGTCCCAGAACCACAAAGTAGGAACGTTACAGGTTGATTATAATTAATTTAATCAATTTAAAAGAAATACATTTTGGGTGTTATTTCATTATTGATGTTCTCGATCAAGTTCCGATGTGAATCGTCGTTGCATCGTAGAATCCAATTGTATACTTCCTCTAGAGGTGATCCACATGTGTACCTAGTATCTCAGGACGTCACCAAAGGAGTCTCCAGGTGCTAGCGTGGAGAAACCTTTGCTTGCGTTTTCTGCCTTAGATCTTCTTGATCTGATGGAAGACAATATCTCTGGGTCTTGAGTGTGTTCTTTGAGGAAGAGGTTCTTTCGGCCTTGAAAGAATTATCTAGAGTTGTTGTGGACAACAATTCTCTTGTGTAATGAAAAGAGTTGGTGTTGTGAGGATATTTATAATCAGTTTTGCAGTTGTAGAGTTATGACAATAAATAAACGTGTTATGCATTTTATTTATTTCATTAACTCCCTTTTGAAAACCCCATGTTGAGTCATTAATTCCTTGACATGCACCCACAATGATTATAATAATTATCATTTAATGAAATGATATTTCGTCAAAATCCCGACTGGAAAAACTAAATGACTTGTATTAATAAATACACGGTGTGTACTTGTTTTTCATTCAAAACTACATGGAGTGTACATTCAATGTACACAGCGTGTATAACTTGTTTTCATGTATTCATTTCCTTTCCAAAATAAAAACTACATGGCATGCACATTTAATAATACACAGCATGTACTTGTTTTCAAAATAAAACTACATGGCGTGTAATCATTGATACACAATGTGTTCTTGTTTTATTTTATTCTTCCTCAAACATTATAAAGATTTAGGCTTCCTTGAATAATTATTAAACCACGTACAAGAATAATCATTATTCTACTTGAGATACTTGAATACACTTAGTGTGTGACCCTCTAGGCCTCTTTCCAGTTGGCATTAGGCGGGCTTGCCTAAAGTCCAAGATTACTGTCTAGCAACGGGAAAAGGCACCCAAGAGAAAGAAGTTGACGCCACATTGACGTATCACCTCATACGAATGCTTACTGTGTAATTTAATCCCTTTGTCTTGATATCTCATCAAGCAGGTTTCATGGCAGTGTCATAAACCCATATTCTTGATTCGTCATTCTTTGACTACCTGAAATAAACTCGTCATTTACACCATGGCCATGGAATTTAATGCGACAGTTATATCTCAATCAAAGAACCAAGATATCAACTTCCATAAATGGAAGGGAAAAATCCTTCCTCGACTTATCCATTAACAACATGTCACTTGTGACGCACCCAACATACCTTAATTCCCGGCAACAGTTTGCATGATGGTTTTCTTTAGTAAATCTAAGTGCACAAGTCATGACGTGAGTTAATGATAATATTCTAGTCTAAGGACCATTACACATGCTTGTAGATAGAAATTCCCAATGACACCAAGACATGC
Source organism: Viscum album (assembly GCA_963277665.1). Taxonomy (NCBI): domain Eukaryota; kingdom Viridiplantae; phylum Streptophyta; class Magnoliopsida; order Santalales; family Viscaceae; genus Viscum; species Viscum album. The sequence continues at coordinate 1,401,888,901 of OY728125.1, forward strand.
GGAATTGCTACTGGAGGGTCTGTTCTCATAGTCTCCCATCTTGGAGATTACCTAGTGTGAACTCCATGAGAGAGAGTCTCGTCTTCTTACGAGTACTCGCACACGACGGTCTGTATACTATGTGTCCTATCATAGTATGTCATCCAACCGTAGAACTTTATTTTGGAATATTTTTATAGCATTTCATGGTTCTCATAATTGAGGGGATCTTCCATGACCTTATCTATGCAACAAGTATTCCAGGACATTATTATATTATAGTCATGCAGAACAATGAACAATATATAATAATTGAAAATTCATGTAATAAAAGTAAAAAATAGTTGGTTCTTAAGAAAAAAACCCTTACAATCCTGGTATACTCCAAAATCTAAGAAGATCATGAAAATCACTTGCACACCATTTTGAAAATCCTCCGAAGAAATGAATTATACGGGAAGTTTAGCAAGTTTAAATTATGGCTTCAGGAGATTTCTTTTCTTGGAAATATTGTCTCTAAGGATGGAATCTCCGTTTATCCTTCAAAGAACAATTCAATCCAAGAATGGCCACCACCGATGATTATAACTAAGGTACACAGTTTTGTTGGTTTAGTAGGTTATTATCGATGTTTCATCCAGAATTTTGCCCGATTGGCAATCCCATTAACCAAACTCACACGTAAAGGGGTTAAATTTGTTTGGAAAAAAGAGTGTGAAGAATGTTTTAGATAATTGAAGAGAATATTATTCAATGATCTTATCTTGACTCTACCATTGGGGAATGATGGGTTTGTTATTTATAGTTATGCATCAAAGAAAAGACTTGGTTCTGTCCTTATGGAGAATGATATGGTTATTGCCTATGCATCACGAGAGATAAAAATTCATGAGAAAAACTATCCTACTCATGATCTTGAGTTAGAATCTATAATATTTGCTTTGAAGATATGGAGAAATTATCTCTATGTTGAAAAATGTGAGATATATACCGATCACAAGAGTTTGAAGTATATTTTCTCACAGAAATAACTCAACATGAGGAAAAGGAGATGGCTTGAACTAATCAAGGATTATGATTTCACGATACACTACCACCCAAGGAAGGCAAATAAGGTGGAAGAATCTTTGTGAAGAAAGTATCATTGTGTTTTGAACAAGATGAGAGTTAAAAGGGATCCTATTTTTATAGATCTAGTAAAGATTAATATGGGAATAACCATGGAAGGTGAAACATCAATTGTTTTTCAAATGGTTGCCAAACCATATTTACCAGAAAGTATAAAAAGTTATCAGACTGAAAATGAGGAATTTCAAAATAAAATTAACATTATGAACGATGGGAGATTGATTGAATTAATATATAAAGACAGGATTTTGAAATTTGGGAAGAGACTTTGTGTTCCCGATATACCAGATCTGAAAAGGAAATTGTTTGATGATGCTCATTGCTCCAATTTCTCTATACACTATAGTGGCACCAAGATGTATTGAGGTTTGAAGGAACATTTTTGGTGGGACAACATGAAGAGGTAAATTTCTGATTTTGTGTCAATATGTATGGTTTTTCAACAAGTGAAAGCTGGAAGGCAACAACCTAGAGGAGTCATGTGACATCTTCCCATGCCTGAGTTGAAATGGGATAATATTATGATAGACTTTGTCAGGGGGGCTACCAAAGACTCATAGAAGGAATGATGCAATATGGGTCATTGTCGATCATCTTACCAAGTCAGCACATTTTCTCGCTATAAGAGAAGATTTACCACTTGAACTTCTAGAAATACTACATATTAATGAAGTTGTAAGACTTCATGGAGTTCCCTAATCGATTATTTCGGATCATGATTCCCATTTTACATCAAGATTCTGGAAAAGTATTCTGAAATCCTTGGATACTGAACTTCATTTGAGCACTACCTACCACCCTCAAACTGATAGATAATCAGAACTGACAATTCAAACCTTAGAAGACATGTTGAGATCTTTCTCACTTGACTTTCAAGGTATATGGGATCAATATTTACCTATCATAGAATTTTCCTATAATGATAGCTTCAATTAAAGTATTCAAGTGGTAACATATGAAGTGTTATATGGAAAGATATGTCGTACGCCAACTTGTTGGAATATTTTTGGTGAAAGAAAACTTGTAGGCCCAGAATTTGCTGAGGAATCAATGGAAAAGGTGAAGATTATCCAAACCCACATCAAAGCATCCCAAAGTAGGCAAAAGGGATATACCGATAACCGTAGGAAGGATTTGGAATTTCAAGTAGAAGACCGTGTTTTTTTGAAGTTATCTCTATAGAATGGTGTTTCATATTTAAATTAGAAGGGTAAATTGAGTTCTAGGTACAACAGACCTTTCAAAATTCTAGAATGAATTGGAGTTGTAGCTTATCATTTGGAAATGCCTCTATGACTCTCCAAAGTTTATGATGTGTTCCATGTATCACTATTGAGAAAATACATGCCTAGCCCAATGCATGTACTCACTAATGAAGAATTAGAACTGGAACCTGATCTGTCTTATTGTGAAGATCCTATTAGAATTATTGATACTAGAAAAGAAGTCCTGAGAAACTAAATGACTCATCTGGTAAAAGTTCTATGGATAAACCATAAGATGGAAGAGGCAACATGGTAACTTGAGGAACTTATGATGAAGAAACACCCAAATCTTTTTATGCAGTAATATTCTATAAATTTTGGGGATGAAATTATTTTAAGGATGGGAGAATGTAACACCACAAGAATCCATGGTATGTTTCCTTTTGAATAATACAATAGCCTGTGTTGTACGCAACTTCAATTTCAAACACACCACAACCAATCATACTAGCCGTTATGAATATTAATACCCACCTTTTGAAAATAGTATAAATTTTATGTTTCAAAATGGTCTTCATTTTTGATTCAGAATATCGAAATGAGTTTAGGGTGAATTTTTGTTATTTTTCTGAAAACTTTCAATTCTTGATGAATAGTGAAAAAACTGCGTTATTATTAAAAACCAACTTTTTAATTAAATAATTAATTATTTTATTTAAATTTATTTTAGGTCAAAATAGATACATAATACCTATATAGGTTCAATATAATTCATTGGAGTCATTTTGTAATAATATTAGATAAATAAAATTTTATTGAACTTTTTACAGTCTTTTACCCACCTCCTAAGGGAATTTGCAAATTCACATAAAACTTAATTTTACCGCTTCTGTGAGTTGAATTTCTAAAATCCGAGAGACACTGTCATGACCCCCTCCCACCAAAGATGCCCCTTCTAAGCTGTAAATGGTGAAAGGGAGATAATGACACCTGAGTCCCGCCTCCAGTAAGCCCCGGGGTGGTGACTAGCACCAAGGGTATGAGTTTTTTTTATAAATATGTGAGGCATTACCCTTTTTTATTATTTAGGATCGAGAAATAGGATGAGTCAACCACCAAAAGAAAAAAATAACAAGTAAATAAACTCAAACCAATACCACATGATTGTTTAAACAATTCTAAACCAAGGTACAAGTACAAGAAAGCTCAAAAGTACAATAGCAAAAGAAACAAGAGTACAAAAACTGCAAAAACTCCAACTGTCCCTACTAGTAGGGTTCCACATGGCCCTGGTAGTCCTCCTGGAAACCTAAAAGTAAACGTAGGGTGAGAATAAAAGTATACTCGGTGGGGAAACCTAAAGCTCTCATGCACAAGTGGGGAGACATCCTAATGTCCCGTGAGAACAACAGAAGAAACCAAAACCTATCAAGTAATTCTATCCACCCAACCTCACCAGCCACACTCACCAAAACACAAAACAACAGGTAGTAGTAGTATATAAGAACAAGATTATTGGGTACCCCACACCATTTCCCATTAGTTAGTTGCTCTTCCTAACGGCGAACGTCTTGACACTACCACACTCTTCCCGCCCACACACACCTGGGCCTCAAGAACCACATATCCCACCCAGACACACCTGGGCCTCACAACCACACATCCTGCCCGCACACACCTGGGGCTCACAACCACTTATCCCATCCGCACACACCTGGGGCTCACAACCACGTATCCCACCCGCACACACCTGGGCCTCACAACCACACATCCCACCTGCACAGACCTAGGCCTCATCTCGAAGATTCTTAGGAAACAGTAAAACCTTCCCAAAGAGTCTTGGGCTAAAACCACACCAATTGAAACCTACCCAAAGAGTCTGAGGTTTAAGGTTGCCTCAAGCCATCACAGCCTATAGAATAAGGAGAAGGAAGGAGCTAGTAACTATGGGGAAAACACCCTATCCCATGAAATGGGAGTGTTTAGCACTAAGTACTCAACATGGGTGGGGTGGGACAAAACAAAAAGATACAGATATATATATATACAAAACACTCATCCCAACATATGGATTTTGAACAGAGAACTGATCATGTGCCTCAACGCTGCTACTACGAAGCATGCATACCACAAAAAACCCCAACCCCATTTAGGTTTTCATGTTTCAACAGAATCATTTGATTAGTTCCCTAACTACTGGGCAATCAACCGCAACCAACCATATCAATCATTCGTAAAACATATCCCTTCCATCCACAAATCAATTTAAGAAAAGAAAAAAAACAAAACAAGTCCCTTCATATTAACCAACCAACCCCATTGATTATTATTTATGTTCCATTACCAAGCCCCACCATTCATTTACTCTTCCACATTTTATTTATTATTCACAACCCATCCGTGCAGCCTCGTTGCCAACAACCATAACCAAAATCACACTGAAACTCATACATCATCATCCCTTGATAATGTTTATCACATCCCCACTGCCCATCACCAACATAGCATTCACACCAACCCACAAGCAAGCCAATCGCAGCCCCGCTGCTCACCCGATCAACAACAACCCACAAAACACCCCTTCATATAAATTAACCCCAAACAGCACCCACATGTTTATTATTTCAGTTTTTTCAACCTGGGTGATCACACAAGGGTTCCAGATTTTCATTTAATCATCCAACTTTATGTGATTAATCAATTTCCATATTCCATGAATTTTCCATCCATAAGTGGTCTAGAAAGATAGGGAAACATTTAATTGTGCAAGCAAAGGCCCCCAACGACCGTGATTTTTAGTAGGCATAAGCCTATTCAATTCACAACATAATATCACAGGATATAAATAAAGTAACTGCATTCACAACTTCCCATCCCCATTATATAAGCCAGTTATTATCTTTATTAAACCAGATCAAAAGTGTTTCATGTAAACAAGAGGACACCAACCCCGCATGTTGCACAAATTAGGGAGACGAAGGTAAGATCCCTACCTCAACAGGTTCTGATAACAATGCTCCCCCAGATCAACTTTAGAAGACGTCTGTCGGTGTCTGTCACTTCTGGAAAAACCCAGAAAAACCTTCTCGGGTAGAAGATAGAAAGGAAAGGCCAAAATGAAAGCAACAAATCCAAGCTCAGAAGTTCCACCTCGTCGTTACGATCCAGTGGCCGCTGACGGGTCATAAATCAGATCTCGAACAAAGAAGTTATGGATGAAAGGAGCCTTCAAGTCTCTTGGGAGAGCTCTGCTCAAGGGAATGGGGAGGAGAGGAGTGAGTTGAAAAGGATGAAGGGACCCCTCCTTTTATAGGCGAGAAAAAAAAGTACACGACATGTACTTTATGGTACACGGCATGTACTCAGCCATTTCACCCTGTCACCACGCGGCTTCCAACACAGCCTTCAACACGGCACGCAACCGTTGACTGGTCAAAACACCTTTTTAAGGTAACGCATACGCGGGGAGAAACTACACGGCATGTAGTATTGACTACATAGCGTGTACTCATTTATTTCACACTGCAAGGACATGGAATCAACACACTACATGACCATTGATTGGTCAACACATGGTTTGAAGGTAACGCATACGCGGGGAGGAACTACATGACATATAGTATGGGATACATGGCGTGTACCCATTTATTTCATACGGCAAGGACACAGCCTTCAACACGGGGTATACCCGGTGAGGGGGTACATGGTGTGTACTCACACTACATGACATGTACTTATAAAATTCTGGAAAGTGTGGGAAAAGTCCATTTTACTCTCCAGAAAACTTCGTGACCTTCTTTTTGACAAGGTAATGGTCCGGAGAGGTTCGGGCCATTACATCAGATACCTCTTTAAAACATTCTCATCCCCAAGAATTCAAAACCAACCTAGAGAAACCCAACAAGATACCTCTTAGGGTTCTTGTTATAACAGGATCCCAGCCAACAACCCAAATCATAGGTGTTAGGAATTCCTTCTCCTATATCGAGATATTATCCTCTTTATGCGGCACTGACTCACCTGCACGGGTTGAATCACATCCACATTAATGCGTCTTGATTAAGGATTGGGTCTTCCCACTTCCATATATTAGGATTTCCAACTTGCACTGCCCACAACACCGTACAACCAACACACTGCATGAACACATGGTTTGGGGAAATTCCTTCTCCCATGTCGAGATATTATCCGCTTTAGGAGGAACTGACTCGCCCGTATGGGTTTAATCGCATCTGCATTAATGATTCTTGATTAAGGATCAGGTTTTCCCTTCCCCACACATCCGAATATGTTACACACTTCCAGAGAACAAGGAAACAAAAATTCTCACAACCGAAAAGCCAAGAATTCCATATATCAATGGTACAAAGTATAACATCAAAACAAAGCTCAGAAGAACAAGGAAAAAAAACAAGTCAAAACAACTCCGGGTACTAAGCATGCATCTGGGTCTCTCTCTCCCATGTGCTCTCCTCGAGGCTGCCATGCCTCCATAACACACGAACCAAGGCGATGGTTCATCCATAGAGAACCTTCTCTATATGATCCTCGATTATGACTGGTTGTTCCTCAAAGGTCGCGTCATCTCCCATATCTAACTCTCCCCAATCGATAACGTGAGAGTCGTCGTGTAAGTACCGACAAAGCTAGGAGATGTGGAAGACTTCATGAACCTTCTCCAACTGAGGTGGAAGGGCCAGCTAATATGCCACCTCACCGACTCGCCTCAGCCCCTCGAAAGGTCCGATGAACCTAGGAGAGAGATTACTCCCTTTCCCAAACCATTGTTTCCCCTGTCAAGGTGAAACCTTCAAGAACACATGATCTCACACCTTGAACTCCAAGGGCCTCCTCCGACGACCTGCATAAGACTTTTGTCGGTCCTGAGCTGCTTTCATCCTCTCACGTACAAGCTGGACTTTTCTGTGGTTCTCTACACTACCTCTAGCCCAAGATAACTTGTCTCACCAACCTCTACACAGCAAATGGGTGAACGACATGGTCTTCCATACAAAGCCTCAAATGGTTCCATGTCAATAGTAGAGTGAAAGATGTTGTTGTAGGAAAACTCTACTAAAGGCAAGTGTCGCACCCATGATCCTCCGAAATCCAGAACGCATGCCCACAGCATGTCCTCCAACGTCTGGATAGTCTGCTCTGTCTGCCCATCGGTTTGGGGTTGGAAAGCATAGCTAAGGTGTAGTTGGGTGCCAAAAGCATGTTGTAACCCCCTCCAGACTCATGAGGTAAACCAAGTATCCTGGTCTGAGACGATAGCCTTCAGAACTCCATGGAAACACACCACCTCATCTACGTACCTCTGTGCTAAGGTACTCACCAGGCCCGACTCCTTAACTGCTAAGAAGTGAGCCGATTTCTTCAGACAATCCACCACCACCCAGATAGTATCATAACCACCCTGAGATCTGGGTAGTCATGTGACGAAGTCCATCGATATATCATCCCACTTTCACTTAGGGACATCTAATGGATGCAACAAACCACTGGGAACACGGTGTTCGGCCTTTACTTGCTGACACACTAGACACTTAGCCACAAACTTCGCCAATGCCCGTTTCACCCCGGGCCACCAAAACAGTTCCCTCAAACCTCGGTACATTTTTTAAACTCCCATATGTACCGCCAAGTCTGAGCTATGGAACTCACGGAGAACTCCCTCACGCATCACCTCCAGAACAAACAACCTTCCATGGAAAAGCATCTGATGTCTGCTATCCTCTGACCATCCTTCTGGTGCATTTCCCTGATCGACACAATCCCGCATCACTTCCACCTCGGAGTCCCCCCTAAGAGTCTTCCACCTGCTACGACAAGGAGGACTACACATCATCTGAAACAGACATCCTCTAACACCCTTTACCCTTGCATCCAAGTGCAAGGCAGCCAACTCTCCCATCACTTTCCAAGCATCAGTGGATTCCCAAACCACTTCCTTATGCAAATTTCATGTTCAGGGCATCAGCCAAAATGTTGCCCTTACCTTCAGTTTAGGTGATCTCGAAGTCATAGTCTTGGAGAAACACGACCCATCTCCACTACCGCATGTTCAGGTCCCGTTGGGAGAAGATATAACGTAAGATATTGTGATCTGAGAAGACCACAAACCACTCACCAAAGAGGTAATGTCGCCACAACATCAGTGCGAACACTACTACTGCAAGCTCCAGGTCATGGGTGGCATAGTTACACTCATGAGGGAACAACTTCCTAGACCCATAACAGATCACACCCTTCTTCTGCATCAGTACGCACCCCAAACCAAGGCCAAAAGCATCACAAAACACCTCATACAACAACCCTTCCTCTGGAAACCTGAGTACTGGAGCACTGACCAACATCTCCTTCAGGTAGTCGAAAGCTTTCTGGCACTAGTCACTCCATAAGAAGACTTGGTTCTTCCTAGTAAAAGCTATCAATGGAGAAACAACTCGAGAGAAGTCCGAAACAAACCTCCGATAGTAACCTGCTAACCCCACGAAACTACAAACTTCTGTCACGCTCTTGGGTGCTTCCCTAGAAACAACTGCCTCCACCTTCAATGGGTCCACTAACACTCAATGCTGAGACACTACGTGCCCAAGGAAGTGTACTTATTGTGTCAAGCACTTACACTTCAACAATTTCCCGTAAAGATGGTGGTGTCTAAGGACTTCTAAGACTGCCCTGAGATGCTCAATGTGCTCCTCCTCTGATCATGAGCAGATCAGGATGTCATCGATAAACACAACGACGAACCGGTCTAGAAACTTTTGGAAGAAAAAGTTCATAAGTCCCATGAACATAGCTGGTGCATTCGTAACTCCAAACGACATCACTACAAACTCGAAGTTCCCATACCTGCACTTGAAAGCTGTATTCGAGATGTCACTATACTTCACCCTCAGCTGATGATATACAGACTGTAGATCAATTTTAGAAAACCAACCTGCTCCCCTCAGCTGATCAAAGAGATCATCTATCCTTGGAAGGGGGTAACAGTTCTTGACGGTTACCTGATTCAACCTTCGGTAGTCTATGAATAACCTGAGACCACCATCTGCCTTCTTCACAAACAAAACTAGAGCACCCCATGGCGACACGCTGGGTCAACAAAACCCTTCTTCATCAGATCGTCAATATGAATCTACAACTCCCGCAACTCTGAAGGTGACATCCGATAAGGGGTCATCGAAATCAGACAGGCACTAGGCTGTAAGTCTATCCCGAACTCAACGTCACGTTGGAGGGGTAGAGTCACAACCTCCTTGGGAAAAACATCGAGGAATTCCACAACAACCTCTGGGACATCCATCATCTCTGCATCAGTTGAAACCACTGATAACCCGCCTAACAAGGAAAGGAGAGGCTTCACATTCCAGCTTCCCACCTAATAGCTCCTCTCGCGAACAAAAGATACACACTGCCCGTCCACATCGGAGAACACGACTCTTCTTCAGAAGTAGTTGATAACGGAAATAACCGAAAACAACCAGTCGATGCCTAGGATGACATCATACGGGAGCATTTGTAGCAAAAGAATATCCCCACTAGATCGATGTTGTCCCAACGTCAGCCCACATCCCCGGAAAACACAAGATACACTGGTCTAGCCTCCAACTGGTGTACTTAGCACCAGTGGTATGGAATGATTCTATATGTATAGTCCCAAAGCATGGACTAGACCAGGTGCAACAAAGGAGTGTGAAGCTCCTGAATTGAACAAGGAATAAACGAGAGTGCTGAACAAACAAATCGTACCTTGCACTACCTCTGGTCCTGCAGGAGCTGTCAACTCTACTACGTGAAACTATCCATGCTTAGCTCCTCTTCCTCTTTGATGTCATCCACCTCCCTGACCACGCCCTGGTTGAGGTCCCTGAGGAGCACCCTAAGGTCGGCCTCATCCTGCAAAGTCTTCCCTCAGAGGATCATGGTCTTGCTGTTGCTGGAAGGGCCTCGATGCAACTGGTGCGGCTGAGGGGGGCGCTGAACCTGCCCACCTCCACCGTACTGAGCTCGGGTAAGGCACCGACTTTGAATATGCCCAAAACCTCCATAAGAAAAAAAATTCTATCCTGGGCTCGTAAAAAAGGGACGAGGACTTGAAGATATTAACTGGAACTGTTGGGGCCTACTCCCAACTGGCCTGAATGTGGAAGGTCCTGTCGTCAGAGACCTACTGCTGACTGACTTCCCGTTTGACAAACCTGGCTGGATCCCCTCATGTAGTGCACCTCCCTGCGAGTGCATCCTCTCTACAACCTCTTCCTTCTTCTGTACTACCAAGTACGTCAGAAGGTTGAAGGGCTTGACATCATACTGGAGCGAAGGGCAAAGCACCTCCTCCAAACGTCTCGCCCGAGAATCCTTATCTGGAAAGAGATCCAGAGAAAAGAGTAGGAGATCTCTGAACTTGATCCCCAACTCTCGTACTGACATACTTCCCCGCTGGAGGGAGAGTAACTCATGATGCTTCTCCACCTTGATTATGGAAGAAAGTAATTCCTCTCGGAATTCCTTCTCAAATTCAGCCCACGAAACCTCTACCTTTATCCTCTCTCCGAGATAGAGCATCCACCACTGTCGCACTGCACCTCTCAGCTGACTGACTGCTAGGGGAACCCAGTACTCCCTCGGAGCATGGATTAAGGTAAAAGTGATCCCTAGCTCTTCAATCCACCCTTCATCTCCATATCTGAAGTACTACCCTCATACTTATTGAGGGTTTGCTGCTGGAAAAAATGAAGAGTCTTCTGCCACTGGCTATCTTCCTCCTCTCGGTCAATCCTCAACTGATCAACTACCTGAATCTGCTAGGCCTCGACTGTCTGAGTCACCCGGGGATGACGTCCAGGTGCCATAGCTATACGGTAAACAAGGATCTCCTAAGCCCAAGTAGCAAGGAAATTTCTCAAGGTTTTATTTTATCAGTTTATTTCAATTTCTTTCCCAGAACACCCAAATCAAGTAAAACACAATCATGATGATGCATGTACCTTCCCTAGGGTCTCTACCCTGCAACCATTGTAGTCTCACTTGGTCGTTAGGTAGGCTCAGAGTCCTTGCATCAGATCATGGGGGGACTTAAAATCCCGTGTCCTAGCCGGTCTTCCCTGGCCTATGTCACGCACCAAGATCATCCAACACTGTTGCCCTACCATCCCATCCAATCCTCACTATTCATAACTCCAAACTCCATCCTATCTCTCAACCATCACCTCTAATACCATTCTGTCATGACCCCCTCCCACCAAATATTCCCCTCCTGAGCTGGAAATGCTGAAAGGGAGATAATGACCCCCCGAGTCCTGCCTCTAGTAAGCCCCGAGGTGGCAACTAGCACATGGGGTATGAGTTGTTTTTACAAATATGGGAGGCATTATCCTTTTTTATTATTTAGGATTGGGAAATAGGATGAGTCAACCACCAAAAGAAAAAAAGAACAAGTAAATAAACCCAAACCAATCCCACTTGCATGTTTAAACAATTCTAAACCAAGGTACAAGTAGAAGAAATCTCAAAAGTACAATACCAAAAGAAACAAGAGTACAACAACTACAACAACTCCAACTGTCCTGACTAGTAGGGTCCCGCACGACCCTGGTAGTCCTCTTGGAAACCTGAAAGTAAATGTAGGGTGAGAATACAAGTATACTCAGTAGGGAAACCTAAAGCTCTCATGCACAAGAGGGGAGACATCTTAATTTCCCGTGAGAATAACAGAAGAAACCAAAACCTATCAAGGAATTATATCCACCCAACCTCATCAGCCACACTCACTAAAACACAAAACAATAGGTAGTAGTAGTATATAAGAACAAGAGTATTGGGTACCCCGCACCATTTCCCATTAGTTAGCTGCTCATCCTAACGGTGAACATCCTGACACTACCACACTCTTCCCGCCCGCACACACCTTGTCCTCAAGAACCACAGATCCCGCTCGCACACCCCTAGGCCTCACAACCACACATCCCACCCGCACACACATGGTCCTGAGAACCACGTATCCCACCCGCACACACCTGGGCCTCACAAACACATATCTCGCCCGCACACACCTGGGCCTCACAATCACACATCCTACCCGTACACACCTGGGCCTCATCCCGAAGATTCTTGGGAAACAGTAAAACCTGCCCGAAGAGTATTGGGCTAAAAAAACCCCAATCGAAACCTACCCGAAGAGTCTTGTGTGTATGCTCACCTCAAGCCATCACAACCTTTTGAAGAATGAGCAGGAAGGAGCTAGTAACTATGGGGAAAACGCCCTCTCCCATGAAATGGGAGTGTTCGGCACTAAGTACTCAACATGGGTGGGGTGAGACAAAACAAAAAGATAAAGATATATATATATATATATATATATACCAAACACTCAGCCCAAACTATGGCTTCTAACTAGAGAACTGAGCACGTGCCTCGACACTGCTACTATGAAGCATGCATACCACAAACAACCCCAACCCCATTTAGGTTTTCATGTTTCGACAGAATCAGTATATTAGTTCCTTAACTACTGGGCAATCAACCGCAACCAACTATATCAATCGTTCATAAAACATATCCCTACTATCCACAAATCAAGTTAGGAAAACAGAAGAAACACAACAGTTCCCTTCTTATTGACCAACCAACCCCATTGATTATTATTTCTCTTCCATTACCAAGCCCCACCATTCATTAACTCTTCCACATTTTATTTATTATTCAAACCCCATCCCTGCAGCCCCGCTGCCAACCACCATAAACACAATCACACCAAAACTCGTACATCATAATCCCTTGATACTTTTTATCACAGCCCCGCTGCCCATCACCTACATAGCATTCACACCAACCCACAAGCAATCCAACCGCAGCCCCGCTGCTCACTCAATCCACAACAACCCACAAAACACCCAATTCACATAAATTAACCCCAAACAGCACCCACATATTTATTATTTCAGTTTTGTTCAACCGGGGTGATCACACACGGGTTATAGATTTTCATTTAATCATCCAACTTTACGTGATTAACCAATTTCCATATTCCATGAAGTTTCCATCCATAAATGGTCTAGAAAGATAGGGCATCATTTAATTGCTCAAGCAAGGGCCCCCAACGACCATGATTTTCAGTAGGCATAAGCCTATTCAATTCACAACATAATATCACAGGATATAAATAAAGTAACTGCATTCAAAACATCCCATCCCTGTTATATAATCTGGTTATTATCTGTATTAAACCGGTTCAAAAGTGTTTCTTGTAAACAAGATGACACCCACCCCGCATGTTGCACAAATTAGAGAGACGAAGGTAAGATCCCTACCTCAACAGGTTCTGATAACAATGCTCCCCCAGATCAACTTTAGAAGACATCCGTCGGCATCTGTCACTTCTGGAAAAACCCTGAAAAATCTCGTCGAGTAGAAGCTGGTAAGGAATGTCCAAAATGAAAGCTACAAATCCAAGCTCAGAAGTTTTGCCTCGTACTTACAATCCCGTGGCCAATGAGGGATCATAAATCAGAGCTCGGACAAAGAAGTTATGGATGAAAGGAGCCTTCGAGTCTCTTGGGAGAGCTCTGCTCGAGGGAATGGGGAGGAGAGTAGTGAGTTGAAAGGGATGAGGGGACCCCTCCTTTTATAGGTGAGAAAAACAAAAGTACACGGCGTGTACATTATGGTACATGGAGTATAAGGCCCCTGCCTTAAACCTTACTTAATCTTGATTTATTACAAGATTACACATTGAGGATATTTTTAGGTTTAGAGTTTTAGAGAATTAGAACATGAAACTTGCATTACATTCCATATTTAAACAAAGTGGTTACATAAAAGCCAGTATTCATTCTTCCCATCAACGGAAACATATTGAAAATAAAAACATGGATTCTTTCTCGACACATCCTTGACACTATCATCACATCATGTACCTTTCCCTTGACCTGTGAAAAACATTTCAAAAACTTGGGATGAGCATAAAAAGCTCAATAAGGGTTATAAAAAATATGGAAAGGAAACATGAGTTCATATATACATAAGAATGAAATCATACTTTACCCATAAAACATAGGCACTTTAACATACCTCATCAAACCATGAATAAATCATAGAAATCATAAGACATAAAGGTAACTTGAGGCATTCATAACATTCTTACGTAGGGAGTAACCCTTTTTGTTATGTTTGGAATACCCATCATTGTATATTCCCTAAATCTCTTCGGAGAAACCTTAACGTTTCACTCCTTCGCGTTACCCAACGCATTGGAGAGCTATATCGGGCTCACCCGCCCTTAGTTTATCACGGAACCACCCGCTCTTCATAACAATGCCCAAGAACCATAACATAATCATATCACTTAAAACATGAATAAAGGAAACATAACATTTCCACCTTTCAATCACAAGATATCAATACAACACATTGATATAAAAACATTATGAAAACCATTTTCAATACCAAGATAAAAGAAAATTAAAACATGGTATTTATTTTTCTTTTAAAAAGAAGGTATGGCTTGTAGAGGAAGCCGAAACTCAAATAATGGTCATGGCGGTGGAGAAGTCGTTGTCGCCGCATACGTACGACAAAAACATTCCCTTTTGTCGTTTAGTAAATGCTTCGTATAAAAAAGATTCCTTTTAAATAAACATTAAATTCAAAGGGTTTTATACACCATATAAAGGAAGGTTGTGTATAAAACATAATATTCCTCAATGAAATGAGATTGAGACGAAGTCCCATACAAAGACGGTATCCTTGGTTTAAGGATAAATCAATTACATAATTATGTGTGACAAATGAATACACCAAATATAAGTGGATATTAAGTGTAAAATAATCAAATGTTATTCACACATATTCAAAGGATGACATATTCAATAACTACATGTTGAACCCAAAGAAATCGAAATTGGGTTAAGAAGTTCCCTTGACAGCCTAACGACGTCACATCAAAATGAGTTGATGAGAGATAAAAAGTGTATCTCATCACTTGGACATAAAATTTACATCAATAAGGATATATGAGAACATATCCCAATATAAAAATATGTAAATTAAAAGACCCAACAAAGGAAGTCTTTTAAAAAAAAGAGGAGGGTGAAAGGTTCCCTTACCGACTTGGGTATATTTCAAAACATACACCCCATGAAAGAAGGACAATAAATCATTGATGTAAATACTCATAAACGAAATTATATTACACAAAGAGTATAATAATGGGCAGTACATACACCACTCAAAGGAAATTGTGGAAAATGTAGCATAAATCTCATGGGAATAAAAGTGAGATGAAAAATCCCTTACGAAAACTCGTCAGCCTAACGGCGCCACATAAAACTTACAAAAATGGATTGATGAGATGAAATAGGGTATCTCATCATATTAACTTAAAGTTTATAGAAAGTGGAATATAAAAGAACATCCCCCAACATAACAAAGAGGAGTTTAAAAGAAGTTCCATAAAGGAGAGTACTTAAAAAGAAAGAGAGAGGTTGGATCTCTTACGAAAATTTGGCAGCCTAACGGCGCCACTCAAAACTTCCAAAATGAATTGATGAGAGAGAATAGAGTCTCTCATCATATGAACATAAAAATTACAGTAAGATTAATATAAAATAACATCCCAATCACAAGAAAGATTATCTTAGAAGGAATGACATAAAAGAGTGTACTTAAAAATAAAGAGAGGTGTATGATCCCTTACCTCGGGTCCAACTTGACTCGATCGTTCTATAACGTCCTGAATAATAAACTTGAGTTAATTTATACTTGATTAAGAACCTTTTACAAGTTCATTATTAATTTTATATCACTTATTGTCATGTTATAAACATTATGTAACCATTTAAGTTAATAATGTTTGTTTTGTCGATATTTGGTTCTTAAGTTGAAAGTGGACTTCTTACAATTACATGTTGTTCATGTGGTCAAAGGTTCATTATATCCATAATGATATTCATGAATTGGATAGAATATATATCATATATATCCAGAATATACATGTATTTATAATATTACATAATCATTTAGAGGTAAGAAATGAAATGCACCGTTCATGGAGACGGTAAGTCGTACGTACGCATGAACGCTACTTTCATTTCTTTGTCATATTAATGGAATTAAAACTAAATGAGAGGTATGTATATTTTAATTCCAGAATTATATTCATCATTTAGATGTATCATTCATCATATATATCCATTATATACATGTACTTATAATAGTACATTACATTTGGGGATAAGAAATGAAATGCACCGTTCATGGAGACAGTAAGTCGTACGTACGCATGAACGCTAGTTTCATTTCTATCTCATACTTTAATGGAAAGAAATAATAATTATATAGAGGTATATAATAATTCCAGTATAAAATCCTATATAATAACATTAAATACATCCTTTATACGTCCCACGTATGGCATTAACAAATCACATCACTTTGAGGGGGCGGTAGTCCGCACTTCCTAAAATGAAGATATCGCGTATACCCATAATGGAAGCCATAAAGGTAAGCCAAAAATGAAAAATAAATAAGATTAAGTAAAAAATAAAAATATTATATATCATATATAAATATATTTACATCTTAATGGCCACCTATGATGGTTTTAAAAGAATGTTGAACAATCATCGTTTTGGGAGGCATAAATTCGCCATCCACGGAAACAGTATGTTCGTTAACCATTAGATGTAGGTGTGTGTAAGTGTAGCTCGAATACTTCTTATAACAAAATCCTAGTATATTGAGGATATAGGATTTGTTACAAAAGAAAAGAATAAAAATATTTTAGGGGGTTGGAGAAGCAAAATAAAACAAAAGGACTCAAAAGAAGACATTACCTTAAAATCGGGTAACTCCCCTTGGTTTGAGCTCAAAGGCTTCCTTGGGAAGACTTCTGCCCAATGTGAGGCTTCAAGGAGTAATAGAGGGAAGTGTAGAGACCAAATGGGCAGGGGTTGGCCGAGCCAAAGGCTTTGGGAGTGTGGGTAAGGAGGTAGATGTGGGGGCCTTTTATAAGAGGAGAGGAGGGGCACTCTTGGAAGGTAAAGAAAAGTCACTTTATATTAAAATGGTATTCAGATTTAAGAGGTCCCACATTGATGTGTTTCGAGTATAAGGTTATAAGGGTTCGAAATCCACTCATACAATCAGTTTTTTACATGTGTAGGTCTTAGATATTACATTATCTTTCCATTTTATTTAAATCATTAAATAATGAGGTCATCACTACATCATCATGATGTCATAAATAATTTAATATATATAATGTCTAAAAATTATAAAAACAAATACTATGATGTAGGAAATATTTTTAGCTTTCCAATGAATATTTATAGTCAAAAAGATGACTTGTATAACCCCATGTTAAAATTGTTTTAGCAAAACATCTCATGTGTGTCTCATTTTTACTTTAACATTAAATAAAAAGGTATTTATGTCATTTTCCAACCAAAGTGGCTCCATGGGGTCTTCAAGTTGTCACATGGCTTGTCTTGGTCGGCCATGACACATCCAATGAGGTTAGGACATGTTTCATGTTCATTAAAACATTATTTTTACCTTAAACTACACTAATTACCTCTAATCGCGATTAAAACCTAAAAAGTTACTATTCACCAAAAAATTATTTTTTTCCCATTGAACCAAATTTTACTTCTTAATGAAAACCATGTATGTTGGATTTTTGATATTCAAAACAAAAAGATGGTAAAATTTCATTTAAATGGAAAAATCAGTTTTTATAAGTACCACTTAGTGGTTTCACTATTCATCAAAAATTGAAGTTTTTCAGAAAAATCCCAAAAATTTACCCTAAGCTATATTTGATATTCCGAATTCAAAAATGAATTCTATTTTACAAAATTCGAAACATATAAGTCACATTAATTAATTTAATAATTAATTCCCCTGTCAGATCAAATAGCGTGTTTTTATGAAACAATAAGTATCAAAAGATTGACACTAGTTTAAGTCTGATTTCAAAGTGAAATTAATTCCAACGACTACTATTGGATTTAATGGTAAAAATATATTCTAATTTCACTTTAGAGCCAATTAAAAAGATAATATAATCATAAAAAGAAATTAGATTAAAAAGAGGTTTTGAATTAAAATACAACATTTTACACTATTCATTAAAAAATGAACTTTATCAGAAAGATACAAAACATTTACACAAAGTAAATTTTGATGTCCCGATTCTAAAGAAGAGTTTTATTTGGTCCAAATAGAATGTATAAGAGTGAACAAAACTATATTTAATGACGGTTCTCCATCAAAAGGTGATAAGTGAACCTTTAGTGAAAACTAGGGCATATACGCCTAAAATTGAATTCTTTCCATATTTTAAGCATTTATCTTTTATTGGATAAATGTAAAAACATTTAAAAACATATATAATCATATTTTATTTATTTATATCCATTCCCTCCAATACAATAGCTACATGTTAACTTCCATTTAAAATAATATTATTTTATTATTAGAGTGCAACGTAAGATTACCAAGAAACTCGTTGTTGCGTGTTGGGTACGCCATCGAGCATAGCGTCCCCTTTAAAGTCATATTAATATTTTATTCACAAATATGGATAAATATGAAAATTTCATATTCTTTATTTACCTGGGGTGTTACATCCTTCCCCCCTTTTGGGAATTGCGTCCTCACAATTTTAAAATTGGGCTTGGAAACATCCTTGAAAGTCCCACATCGGAACAAGAGTCGGTAAAACAATCACTTTAAAATAAAGAAAGATAAGTACAAAGGTCACCCGAGTTAACCCATACTAGGATTCCAAGTATGAAAATATGGACATGGAGGAAAAAACAAAGGGTTATGTTCTGATGGAGAGTGATAGAAAACATGTTTAGGAGAAATTTAACCATGAGAAAATCACAAAATTGTGATGGGTTAAACGGTATTCGATTCCCCAGTAGGAAAAGTTAATAGACAAAATTTTTGTTTTAAGTTACTTTTTATTGAGGAATTTATTCATAAGGAAACATAATCACTTATCATGTTGACTTTCAAATTTTATTAGATTCCTTACACACACTCATATTTTCTCCAAAAGGCGAGTATTTATGAAGACTTGTTCACATTAAGAGTACTATAATAAACTTTAGAGAATCACCTAATCCACAAAAGAGAACTATATACTTCCCATGTCTTTAGACTTTAACCAAAACCAAAACCAAAAAGGCTAGTACAAGATCAGATAAACCAGAAAAGGATAACCCTTTATAAAAACAAAACCTATTCTTAATCTCCAAAATTTTGTCTAACAAAACCCAAAGTTCAACGAGGACCATCCGATAAACAATTTGTCCATAAAATTCTTCAAAGTAAACCAAACTAAGATTGAAACCCAAATATTTGAAGGATTTAGTCACATAGTCTTCCAAGGTAAAAATTATCTTTTATCTCCAAATAACATCAATTGCTCTTAAATTCTCATATTGAAAAGTAATTAACCTAATCACATATCCTCGATGATAGGTTAATCATTTCCATATATAACCCAAAATCAAATTACTCTTAATTTATAAAATCATCTAACTAAAAAGAATCAGTCAAACTAACCAGGGACTTCACGTAGTCCAGTTGTAGGCGATAAATACCAGTCGCACTTTGGTTGTGGGTTCGATTCCCGCGGCTTTGTCCGACACGACGGGTTGTCACACGGTCTGTGTGTTGTCCTTTTTCCAAAACTATATAATTCTTAAAACATTCCTTAAAATGAGATAAAATCTTCAAAAATAATCATAACATATTTTAACCTCAAGTTTATCTCATGCCTTTCATTTTCCAACATATCATATAATAACCCATAATTACCTAAAAAGTAAGGATCATATAAACCCTAATGGTTACCTTAATAATTATTACCTGAATTTCCACATTGAGTTGGCCATCTCGTACATGATGCATTAGAGAACTCACCAAGGTTGAAATGGTTGATCATGACTCCTTGATAGTTGGTTTAGAACAACCATGAGATTCCTCATCGAATCCCCCATCTCATCCAGTCTCTTAATTAGAGAACCACCACAGTTTCCTTCAAACCCATTGTCACTTTGGTGCCTGCTAGATCCAGCCATTTACTAAAACCAAAAAGGTCAGTGTGAGTATATCAACATAACCATCATGTACTAATGATAAAGATAAACACTAAGATATACTTACTCATTCACTTTATCTAAAACTAGGACTCTTTCTGAAATCCTAACCATTATGGTAATGTCAGTTGTGCTTAGAGAATACCCTAACCTCTAAAGTTATCTAAACCGACCTTTGATACCAACTATAAGGCCCCTGCCTTAAACCTTACTTAATCTTGAGTTATTACAAGATTACACATTGAGGATATTTTCAGGTTTAGAGTTTTAGATAATTATAACATGAAACTTGCATTACATTCCACATTTAAACAAAGTGGTTACATAAAAGACAGTATTCATTCTTCCCATCAACGGAAACATATTGAAAATAAAAAGATGGATTCTTTCTCGACACATCCTTGACACAATCATCACATCATGTACCTTTCCCTTGACCTGTGAAAAACATTTCAAAAACTTGGGATGAGCATAAAAAGCTCAGTAAGGGTTATAAAAAATATGGAAAGGAAACATGAGTTCATATATACATAATAATGAAATCATACTTTACCCATAAAACATAGGCACTTTAACATACCTCATCAAACCATGAATAAATCATAGAAATCATAGAATATAAAGGTAACTTGAGGCATTCATAACATTCTTACGTAGGGAGTAACCCTCTTGGTTACGTTTGGAATACCCATCATAGTATATTCCCTAAATCTCTTCGGAGAAACCTTAACGTTTCACTCCTTCACGTTACCCAATGCATTGGATATCTATATCAGGCTCACCCACCCTTATTTTATCACGGAACCACCCGTTATTCATAACAATGTCCAAGAACCATAACATAATCATATCACATAAAACATGAATAAAGGAAACATAACATTTCCACCTTTCAATCACAAGATATCAATACAACACATTGATATAAAAACATTATGAAAACCATTTTCAATACCAATATAAAAGAAAAGTAAAACATGGTATTTATTTTTCTTTTAAAAAGAAGGTATGGCTTGTAGAGGAAGCCGAAACTCAAATAATTGTCACGGCGGCGGAGAAGTCGTGGTCGCCGCATACGTACGACAAAAACATCCCCTTTTGTCGTTTAGTAAACGCTTCGTATAAAAAAGATTCCTTTTGAATAAACGTAAAAGTCAAAGGGGTTTATACACCATATAAAAGAAGGTTGTGTATAAAACAGAATATTCCTCAATGAAAGGAGATTGAGACAAAGTCCCATACACAAACGGTATCCTTGGTTTAAGGATAAATCAATTACATAATTATGTGTGACAAATGAATACACCAAATATAAGTGTATATTAAGTTTAAAATAATCAAAGGTCATTCACACATATTCAAAGGATGACATATTCAATAACTACATGTTGAACCCAAAGAAATCGAAATTGGGTTAAGAAGATCCCTTGACAGCCTAACGACGTCACATCAAAATGAGTTGATGAGAGATAAAAAGTGTATCTCATCACTTGGACAAAAAATTTACATCAATAAGGATATATGATAACATATCCCAACATTACAATATATAAATTAAAATACCCAACAAAAGAAGTCTTTTAAAAAAAAGAGGAGGGTGAAAGGTTCCCTTACCGACTTGGGTATCATTCAAAACATACACCCCATGAAAGAAGGACAATAAATCACTGATGTAAATACTCATAAACGAAATTATATTACACAAAGAGTAGAAAAATGGGCAGTACATACAACACTCAAAGGAAATTGTGGAAAATGTAGCATAAATCTCATGGGAATAAAAGTGAGATGAAAAATTCCTTACGAAAACTCGGCAGCCTAACGGCGCCACATAAAACTTACAAAAATGGATTGATGAGATCAAATAGGGTATCTCCTCATATTAACATAAAGTTTATATAAATAGGAATATAAAATAACATCCCCCAACATAACAAAGAGGAGTTTAAAAGAAGTTCCATAAAGGAGAGTACTTAAAAAGAAATGGAGAGGTTGGATCTCTTATGAAAATTCGGCAGCCTAACGGCGCCACTCAAAAATTCCAAAATGAATTGATGTGAGAGAATATGGTCTCTCATCATATGAACATAAAAATTACAGTAAGATTAATATAAAATAACATCCCAATCAAAAGAAATATGAGCTTAGAAGGAATGACATAAAAGAATGTACTTAAAAAGAAAGAGAGGTGTATGATCCCTTACCTCGGGTCCAACTTGACTCGATCATTCTTTAACATCCTGAATAATAAACTTGAGTTAATTTCTACTTTCTTAAGAACCTTTTCCAAGTTCATTATTCCTTTTATATCACTTATTTCCATGTTATAAACATTATGTAACCATTTAAGTTAATAATGTTTGTTTTGTCGATATTTGGTTCTTAAGTCGAAAGTGGACTTCTTACAATTACATGTTGTTCGTGTGGTCAAAGGTTCATTATATCCAGAATGATATTCATGATTTGGATAGCATATATATCATATATATCCAGAATATACATGTATTTATAATATTACATAATCATTTAGAGGTAAGAAATGAAATGCACCGTTCATGGAGACGGTAAGCCGTACGTACGCATGAACGTTACTTTCATTTCTTTTTCATATTAATGGAATTAAAACTAAATGAGAGGTATGTATATATTAATTCTAGATTTATATTCATCATTTAGATGAATCATTCATCATATATATCCATTATATACATGTACTTATAATAGTACATTACATTTGGGGATAAGAAATGAAATGCACCGTTCATGGAGACGGTAAGCTGTACGTACGTATGAACGCTACTTTCATTTATATCTCATACTTTAATGGAAAGAAATAATAATGATATAGAGGTATATAATAATTCAAGTATAACATCATATATAATAACATTAAATCCATCCTTTATATGTCCCATGTATGGCATTAACGAATCACATCACTTTGAGGGGGCGGTAGTCCGCACTTCCTAAAATGAAGATATCGCGTATACCCATAATGGAAGCCATAAAGGTAAGCCAAAAATGAAAAATACAGAAGCTTAAGTAAAACATATACATATTATATATCATATATAAATATAGTTACATATTAGTGGCCACCTATGAAGGTGTTAAAAGAATGATGAACAATCATCATTTCGGGAGGCATAAATTCTCCATCCACGGAAACAGTATGTCTGTTAACCATTAGATGTAGGTGTATGTAAGTGTAACTCGAATCCTTCTTATAACAACATCCTAGTATATTGAGGATACATGATTTGTTACAAAATAAAAGAATAAAAAGAGTTTAGGGGGTTGGAGAAGCAAAATAAAACAAAAGGACTCAAAAGAAGACATTACCTTAAAATCGGGTAACTCCCCTTGGTTTGAGCTCAAAGGATTCCTTGGGAAGACTTCTGCCCAATGTGAGGCTTCAAGGAGTAATATAGGGAAGTGGAGAGAAAAAATGGGCAGGTTTTTGCCGAGCCAAAGGATTTGGGAGTGTGGGTAAGGAGGTAGAGGTGGGGGGCTTTTATAAGAGGAGAGGAGGGGCACTCTTGGAAGGTAAAGAAAAGTCACTTTATTTTAAAATGGTATTCGGATTTAAGAGGTCACACATTGATGTGTTTCGAGGATAAGGTGTTAAGGGTTCGAAATCCACTCATCCAATAGGTTTTGGACATGTGTAGGTCTTAGATATTACATTATCTTTCCATTTTTTTTAAATCGTTAAATAATGAGGTCATCGCTGCATCATCATGATGTCATAAATAATTTAATTTATTTAATGTCTAAAAATTATAAAAAAAATACTATGATGTAGGAAATATTTTTATATTTTCAATTAATATTTATAGTCAAAAATATGACTTGTATAACCCCATGTAAAAATCGTTTTAGCAAAACATTTCATGTGTGTGTCATTTTTACTTTAACATTAAATAAAAAGGTATTTATGTCATTTTCCAACCAAAGTGGCTCCATGGGGTCCCCAAGTTGTCCCATGGCTTTTCTTGGTCGGCCATGACACATACAATGAGGTTAGGACATGTGTCAGGTTCATTAAAACATTATTTTTACCTTAAACAACACTAATTACCTCTAATCGCGATTAAAACCTAATAAGTTACTATTCACCAAAAAATTATTTTTTTCCAATTGAACCACATTTTACTTTTTAATGAAAACCATGTATGTCGGATTTTTGAAATTCAAAACACAATGATGGAAAAATTTCATTTAAATGGAAAAATCAGTTTTTATAAGTACCACTTAGTGGTTTCACTATTCATCAAAAATTGAGGTTTTTTCAGAAAAATCCCAAAAATTCACCCTAAGCTATATTTGATATTCCGAATTCAAAAATGAAGTCTATTTTACAAAATTCAAAACATATAAGTCACATTAATTAATTTAATAATTAATTCCCGCTGTCATATCAAATAGCGTGTTTTTATGAAACAATAAGTATCAAGAGATTGACACTAGTTTAAGTCTGATTTCAAAGTGAAATTAATTCCAACGACCACTATTGGATTTAATGGTAAAAATATATTCTAATTTCACTTTAAAACAAATTCAAAAGATAATCTAATCATATAAATAAATTAGATTAAAAAGAGGTTTCGAATTAAAATACAACATTGTACACTATTCATTAAAAAATGAACATTATCAGAAAGATACCAAAAATTTACACTAAGTAAATTTTGATGTCCCGATTCTAAAGAAGAGTTTTATTTGGTCCAAATAGAATGTATAAGAGTGAACAAAACTATATTTAATGACAGTTCTCCATCAAAAGGCGATAAGTGAACCTTTAGTGAAAACTAGGGCATATACATCTAAAATTGAATTATTTCCGTATTTTAAGAATTTATCTTTTATTGGATAAATGTAAAAACATTTAAAAACATATATAATCATATTTTAGTTATTTCTATCCATTCCCGCCAATACAACGGCTACATGTTTGCTGCCATTTAAAATAATATTATTTTATTATTAGAGTGCAACGTAAGATTCTCAAGAAACTCGTTGTTGCGTGTTGGGTACGCCATCGAGCATAGTGTCCCCTTTAAAGTCATATTAATATTTTATTCACAAATATGGATAAATATGAAAATGTAAAATTCTTTATTTACCTGGGGTGTTACACGGCGTGTACTCGGCCATTTCACACGGTCACCACGCGGCTTCTAACATGGCCTTCAACGCGGCACACGGCCGTTGACTGGTCAACACACGGTTTGAAGGTAACACATAAGCAGGGAGAAACTACACGGTGTGTAGTATTGACTACACGGCGTGTACTCATTTATTTCACGTGGAAAGGACACTACATCAACACGGCACGCGGCTGTTGAATGGTCAACACGTGGTTTAAAGGTAACGCATACGCGGGGAGGAACTACACGACGTGTAGTATGGGATACACAGCGTGTACCCATTTATTTCATATGGCAAGGATACGGCCTGCATCACAGGGTATACCTGGCGAGGGGGTACACGGCGTGTACTCACACTACACGGCATGTACTTACAAAATTCTGGAAAGTGTGGGAAAATTCTATTTTACCCTCCAGAATACTTCGTGACCTTATTTTTGACAAGGGAATGGTCCGGAGAGGTCCGAGCCATTACAGAAATGCTTGTGCATGCAAGGGAATGAGCCATGTAATACTTACGCCTACGGGCCTTGTAAGTGTTCCACCTCACCCCTTGAAATGTGGATTATAAAAAATAAATAAAAATAAGTCCTTAGGGCCATTGGAGAAGGAGATACAAGGTTAATATTATTAAGTTTAATGTGGTTCAATAAGATGAAAATAATTTTTTGTGAATGGTAACTTTTTACTTTTATTTACCACGGTTAAAAGTAAATAGGGTAATTAAGGGTAAAAATGGTATTATTATTACCCTAACACAAGCATTATTTCTATTGGATAAGTGTAATTAGACCAAAAATAACTTTTGAAATAAAATATGATCCTTTAGGTCCACTTGGATTAGATTAGAACATTTATTATTATTTTATTTAAAGAAGAGTTAAAAGAGTTAAATTCAAAGTTTATTTACTAAACCATTTTTAATGTAGGGTTTTAAATAATATAAATTATAAATTATATATTAACTAGAAATCTAAAAATATTTCCTACATAATTATATTTTATATATAATTTTTAGACATTAAACAATTTAATTTAATAATGACACAATGATGACGCAGTAATTACCTTAATAATAAAATATTGAAATAATTGATATTATAAATATCCAGACAAATAAAAATTGGGACTTTTGATGAATTCCAATAATTTTATAGGTTACAATGACATGTTAGTATTTAACATATGAATTTATTTTAAAGTAATAAAGTTGTAAGGACTTTAACAAAAAACATTTATTAAATAATGTCAAAAATGACATAATTGAGTTTTAAAAACATATATTTTATTATTAATCGATATAATATTCATAAAAATATACTTTTATGCCAAAGTACATAGATAAGGTTATATATATTAATAATAAAATACATGGGGTTCTCTTTTAATGTTATAGTAAGTTTATTAACCATATAATATAAAAACGCATAGAGACCTGGTAAATGACAAACTATTTAACAAAGAGTTAAATCTAAAAGATAAGGTTAATATGATGACCTAAACCTATATAAAACCAATTGGATGAGAGTTTTTAAACAAATACCCACCTTTTCCTTTAAATAATCCATTTTGGAACCATTATAAACAGAAAATGATTTTATTATAAAATAATATTTCAACGTTTTTCCTAAAGTGACCCTCACCTCTCTTATAAAAGGGCACTTCCCCTTATCTTAATTTCACACCCCCAAGCCTTTTTTCTTGGCCATCCCCTACCCTAATATCCTCCCAACTTTACTCCCTTCATCCTATAGGCCTTACCTTAGTCATAAATCCAACTTACGGTGCCCTTTTAATCAAATAAAAAAAAGAACCTGAAGAAGAGGTAAATATTTCTTCCCGTCTTTCATGTTCTTTTCTTCTTCCAATTCCTCTTTCTTTGTTGTTTCCATTCTAAAATATTAACTCCATTATCTTATATATACTATGATGTTGTTATAAAAATGATACAACCATATTCATTATTTTATCCATCCTATAAATCACAAAGTCAACATATGTGCGTACATACAGATTACCTACTCCACATCGTGGTGTAGTTTTTTATTCAAACACTTCATCATTTGGATGGGTATAATAATTAGTATGAATGATGTAAATAATACATATAACATGATAATTATTCTTTATATATGATATAACATCCAATTATATACGATTTTAATATCAAAATAATGATATTGTCGCTCGTGCGTACGTACAGATTACCGTCTCCACGAACGCAATGAGATTCATTCCCCATCATATCCATTCAAGACTAATTTTCATTTGATGATTAAAAAAATAATTTTTACAGACATAATATAATTCTTAATATGAATAATATACATCCTATACCTAATAAACATTACTTACATAACAAATCATATAAAGGAAAATGAATCAGTTAACACCGGAAACAATGATTCTACTGAAATATCATTAACAAAGCATTATTAGAAGATCATATATGATATCATTTTAATGTATACGGTTTTTTTAGAATTTAATAACAATTATTTCACCATTATACAGGAGTTTAACCTACCCTCGACCAAGGATAAGTACAAGGTAAGGGTTAATTTTACAATCTCTTTATTATCTGAGGTTGTTTTATACGTGAGTATCTACTGGGACCTCTTTATCAACCAAATATGTGTTTTCTTAAAAATGTATTTCAAATAATTTTTTACTATTTACTAGATAATGTTTTAAAGTCATTTATACCCTTATTTGACTTTATAAGTTTTGAAAGGATGCTTTCCGACATTTTCCAAACAAGGCACCTTTTGACCATTTCGATAAAATTAATGTAAGGATGTTTTTTTAACTTATACGGCGGGTGTGACTATTTTCCACTGTTATAACAAAATCGAATCTTCCCTTCCAATATTATTAGAATATTTTCAAAATAAATGTTTTCTTTTATAATTATATGACTTTAAAATTATTTCAAAATAGAAATATATATTTCTCTAAAAGAAGTTTTGATTTCATCTATGTCAACATCCTTTGATGGATTGTAAGCTTATTTGATGTTTATTTATTATGATACAAAACTCCCATATTGTATTGAAGTTTTTGTGAAATTTTTGACTATGGATGTTTTATATTTACACCATTCATGGTTTATGGATAATGTATGGACATTTCGTATGCTAGTTTTAATATGAATTTTTATGTTATATTTAAACCATTTCATATGAGGAATGCATTGGAATTAGTAATTGATGGGTGGATCCTCCTATATATCCTCGATGAATCGATAGGTTTCATGATAAAAACTAGTGTCTTGGCACAATTAATTGACAAAATCTAATTTCTAGTCTTGGAACAAGGCCTGGACTATGTTGTTATGATGTCTGGAATTATGCATTCCATCATTATGAAAGTGGCTATTGATATTGCATGTGATTATTCGACTCGAAGAATATCCATGTTAATAATTAAATGGAATTATTTGATTTCATATTTTCTATATTATTTTGAAGTTCAAGTTTAAAAGGCTTTTTTAGTCTTACATTTCCTTACACTACTGGAAAAATGACATATACCCACAGTTCAAAACCATGGGTATAGCCCTCAAAACCGTGGGTATAGGATATACCCACGGTTTTGGGAAATGTGGGATGGAACAGCATTGGTATAGGGGTCTTGACCTATACCCATGGTTTTGTAGAACTATGGGTATATGTGTTTCACACACCAACATGCTAGTGTAAAACATGGTAGGGAACTAACCCCACAGTTTGCAAACCGTGGGAAATTTAAAATTTTCAAAAATTACGGCGAGTGGGTTTCGAACCCGCGCCACACACAGGAATCAGTGTCGCAACACAAAACAGGACCAATCGATCTGATGTATTTTCATGTATATATATATATTTTTATTATAATATATTAATACAAATGTTGTTATCTAAAAAAATGTGACCAGCGGGTTTCGAACAAGCAACCTGGAGGGACGGATTTTAGCGGCAAACCAACTATGCTATGCGGATTTTGTTTATATAATCATAAAATTTTATAATTATATTAATATTATCGGAAAATTTGAAAATTTCATGTGATGAGATTAGAAGACCGCACTTCACATAACTGAACGGAGAACTAAACCAACGAAGCTACCAAATTTATGTTAAGAAATATTTGTATCCATATAATTATATTATTTAGGACATTGTTCCTGCGTAAAATTTATTTCATCCCGCCCATTTTTTCCCATTTTCCCCCCACCATAACACGGGAAACCTATACCCACGGTTTTTAAAAACCGTCGGTATAGGTCTTTGAAAATAATACCCCCTACACCCACGGTTTTTAAAAACCGTGGGTCTAGGTCTTCACAAAAAAACCTATGCCCATGGTTTTAAAAAAACCATGAGTATAGGTCTTCACAAAAAAATCTATGCCCATGGTTTTGGAAAAACCATGGGTATAGGTCTTCAAAAAAACCTATGCCCATGGTTTTGTCAAAAAACGTGGGTATAGGTTTCCATACTATCTTATACCCACGGTTCTGGAAAACCGTGGGTATATGCCCAATTTCCAGTAGTGTTAAATGTTTATGCTTATTTATGAAAGTTTCCGCTATATTTTTATCCTTATTAAGAATATGAGCTCATCCCTTTCTATGTTTTATTTTCCTAGGATGCGAAGAAGTATATTATGACTGACCAACAAGAATAGTTTATGAGATATGAGTGTAGCCTATGAAGACTATGTTTTTGTATTTTTTTCATTTTATAATGTAATGTAGAACATATGAATGTATCTAGTATTTCCAAGACTACTAAAATAATCTTCCTTTTGAGACTTGATCTTTTGTGATCATGCCAATGTTATATAATAAT
Organism: Viscum album; assembly: GCA_963277665.1. Lineage (NCBI taxonomy): Eukaryota > Viridiplantae > Streptophyta > Magnoliopsida > Santalales > Viscaceae > Viscum > Viscum album. The sequence goes on from OY728125.1 coordinate 1,401,919,314, forward strand.
GCACTAACTCTGGGTAACTAGGTTCGAAGCATTACAGAGTTGAAACCCTCCCACCTAGAAGAGGTCTAGGGTGTCGCATGGCCGAACTGTTGTGCTAAGATGCTCAGTATGTAACAAGTGGTATTAGATAGAATGTTCATCCTGATGTTTTTGGAATGTTGAGGGTTAGGCCTTGGTGGTGGGAGCAGAGTCATGGGGTGTCATGGTGGAGGTGACACGACAAGAAAGGTTGTGCTCATGAGATGTCAAAGGTAGAGTTGTGACTACAAAGGTTTGGTTTCGAGGATGTGGTTTGCGACCTAAAAAGAGGGTAGACACCAGTGGTTTGCGACCCAGATAGTGGTTTGACCATTGATTCCAAAGTTAAGGAAAAATAAGCCCCTTTTACATCATTCAAAAATGGTTCGTTGGAAGGAGACCATTTCACGGACACACAAAAGTCCACAATCCTGTATGCATGATGGCGTGCATGGAATGGTGGTGGGAGAATGTCGTGAACCAATCATGGGGGTCTTGTCCCACACCAACTAGAACATCAAGGTTGTGGTTCATCAGTTTATCCCTATCAAAGAGATGGGAGTTACTCTGACAATGTGGGGGATGGTGCGTGTTTGTCCTGACACCAGTGGTTGGGAGTTGGGTCCACTCTTCTGATGAGTCCATGGCAGGATGAAACTAGTGAACCTACTATCATATGAAGAGATGGATGGCTAAACCATGTCTGCCTAGGAGGGGGATGAGGTGCCACATGGGTAAACCATTGTGCTGAGATTCTCAGCCCATAAAAACATGAAATATTTAATTGAACATAGTGCTAAACAATTATAAGTGAATGTCTTACTAGTTTTATTCCACACACAAAAAATTATAGTGGATTTTTTGGTATTATTTCATTTCCAAACCATACTAAGTATATATCTACTCTTATTAAGTATTTAACCTTTTAAATTATCATGTTTCTATGAATTTGTGTTTGTTTTGTTTTATGTAGGTAAAGAATCATTAAAAAGAGTAAAATTTTGTTTCAAAAGAAAGAAAATTTAAAATAATAAGAAATCAATTATTCACCCTCACCCCTCTCAGTTATATGTTGATCCTCTCTAGACACTTATATAAATGGGCCTACTCTAGACCACTAGTTTCTATGGGTATATATCCTAAGGCTTGATATTTGGTATAGAAATGTGTTCCTTCCTTCTAGTTACTATTATTATATATTGGAAGGTATTTATTTATGTCACGGGAGTATGTTAGTAGATATGGTTTGTGGGAACAAGAATGTATGCTTTCACCTCAGTTTTATCCATGGTATGTTGGCATGAATCTTTAGTATTGGTGGGAATATGAGTCTACTCCCAATGGTTTCCAACTTATTGTAATAGTAAATATATCCTAGATACTCAGATCTATGTGACCATAGTAGGTATTTCCTGGATATAATACTTAGCATACTATTAAGGATTTTCATCAATATGATTATAATGATGATGATTTATAGAGTTTATCCTAGGAAACTCTTAAACTATGATGAAGTTATAATAAACCTCTAGATCATCCTACCATAGATAATGGAGATTTTTATATGTGATTTCTATGGAGAGACTTCCTAAAATGGTTGAATGTTCTAGTGGGTGCCAGGTGTTTCTTCACAATCCATTACAAAGAAGATGGGAAATACAAATTAGGTACAAGAACATACCATTGACATAGTCCTTCATAGAAATTGAATTCATAACCTAACATTAAAGGTGTTAAGTGGGTGATAATGTCTTCTAGTATTATAACAAATAGTATCATGTAAGATATAAAGAATATGTGTGTGGTTTTTTGAATATTATGAATTATTATTGAAGGGATTTCTCTTGGTTATAAGATGAATAATGAACATAGAAAAGAAAACCCATAAATATATTATCACTAGTAAAATTAATGTTGAATCAATAAATTTCAAAGTTTAAGGTTTAATATTAGGGTTTTTTTTCATTCCATAATGTTTTGATTCTCGATTATTAATTTCTAACATAACTGAATGATTTAGATTTGTTTTATAATTTTAATTTTCATCATTTTTTACTAAGGTGTCTTCTTGGAACTGAAAGCACCCAACATCTCCCATATCTAGATAATATGTTTTATAGGTACATTCCTTCCAAAGGTAGGTGGAAACTATTTTTTTTCTACCTATGACACATAGGAAGGAGTGTTGGTTGACTGGGTTGAATTTCTTATTCATCACACCTCTTGAGAGGATTCATTTATACCCATGGAATATCTTATATAATTAGGGCTTGTTTAATGAATAAGTCCCATATCATAGTTGAGAATATGTTACCTAGATTCCAATATTTGGTCATTATCATGTGTCAATGTGAACATATTTATTTGTCAAAGGTTCATTTTAAGCATGGAAATCTATACATATCATAGGTTCTACATCAATTTCACCATTCATATGTTTTATGGAAAAAAATTGGATGTATCATAGGTTCTTAATACTATTTCATTATTACATAGTGGTTCTTGGTTTTAAAGAGCTATGGTTTAATGCCTCATAACTAGAATTTTAGAGTTTATCACCATTCAGGGAAGCAGTATATTTTCATGGTGTTGGAATTAGGATCATTTAATGTGATTTCTACATATCTTTTTTAAAGGAATCAAAACCCATTTGGGACAATGGCACTTAATAGGACACATAATTCAATTTTAATTTTTTTTATAATGACTGGTCCATACAGTTTGACATCATGAAGTAAGTTTTTCTAGATGGATGATACCAATAAATGGTTAGTGTGAGAATTTCCCATGAGTGACCATTTTCTGATCAAACATGGGTAGAATTTTACTTAACAAGGATGAGTTGGTTTGGAAAGGGAAATGAGAATTCCAAGATAAGTGTGGTTAAATTAGAATATGGACTGAATGATAAATATTTAGTGGTCATTCAGAAGAAATATGTCCCTCTGTGTTGGGGTATAATATTATTAGGAATGTTTTCTAATTAATTAATGGACTCTCTGAAGTATGGACATAATGAAAAAAATATCCAGAGTAGTAAGAATATCACCAAGATAGATATGGGTATAGGTGATCTCATAAGGAATATGGAATGATCAAAATGGGTATATAATATTGATTATATTGGGTTCAAATATCATTTAGGAATACTAAATATCCCACTGAAATAGTAATCAGATCCACATAGTTATAAGTTCATTGTTTAAAGACATATAACAAGACCATTCCATACAATTTATCTTTATGTGGGGAGGATTGTTTTCATGAAGTTTAATGTCATGAGACTATAGCATAGGCCAAATAGTTTAACATTATTCATTTAGGATGTCTTTGTCTTGAAAGGTGTGTCTACATAGAATCGAACTAGGATAACACATATTAGGGTTTCTAATATAAGCTTCATTAGGGATAAATACCTTCAAATGAATGTCTCGTGAAGAATATATCCCTATGATAAGGAGAAGATATTGTTGTTGGGGATTACACCTAAGAGGAGGCTAATGATGAGATATGTGTTAGTTATTTTACCCAAGGAGGAGGCCCATATTGATTTATTAAGTTGTGATAATTTTTTTATCAACTTAGATCCCAAATCCCACATGATTTGTGTTTGTTATGAGAAACAAGAGATAATATAGGATCAAGAACATTTCACAATTGTATTTGGAAGGGAAAATAAAAAAATAGGAATCCCAAGATGAACCTAATCCCTATCAACTAATGGATGAAGAAGTGGATATTTAAGGTAAGATGGATTCATTATTCTATAAGAAATGATAGGGGTTACTCCAACTTTTATGCCTTGTTCAAGTCAACTCTGTGGGTAGAGAATAAATCCACATTAATTCTAAGATGGAACACTCTAGGATTATCCTTATAGGGACCCACATTATAAAAGGAAATTAAAATTGTGATTCCTGGTAGGATTCTACCTATATGGGAGGATAATTTATAAGTCTCTTTTTATCATGGAAATTTAGGATCAAAGGGTTCATCCATGGTGCATTCCCTAATAGTGTAAATTTGGTGTCCTCAATTGAGGTCTCAAGTTGGCATACTCAGGGATTTTACCATAGTAAATGGAAGTCATATAGATCATTCATATGTTAAGTAAAGGGTCCATAGTGTACCCCAACACTATATGGATAGATAGAATTATAGAGGGGGTAATAAATACTAAATGGAAACCCCATTTCCCACATGGGTTTTCTATAAGAAATGGGATGTGTACAAAAGGAGACCCTTGAAAAATTGCTCCCTCGTGAAGGGATTGTGAGGTGATTCCTTCATGAATGGATCATAATGAAATTACTTCGTGAAGGTTCTCCTTTTTATAAGGCTTCCTTTATAAATTATTTCCTTATTGTTTAATTTTTTATTCTATGTTAATTTCTTCATAGTGTTTATAATGGTGTTTAATTTGTAGTCAATATGATGTCAATAAGGTGTCAAGTGTCAATATGTGTATGGAAAAGTAGTGGTGATGATGATTGAAGAGTGGAAGTTGTTCCAAATCAAATTCCACTGATATTTGAGAATCAATTTTTGACATTGGATGTCATTCTTGGACAATCTCCATATTAAATGTGATGATTGTAGAACTGTTCCTATGTTTCAAGATTTGTATCAAGGTTATACATTGTTAAAACACTTTAATAATTCCCTTAAATACTCAATTTTATGAGGAAAGATGTAAAGATCCATCCATAGACACTAAGTGGATGAAGTGGTGAAGATCCATCCAATAGCTTCTAATTGAATGAAGTCGGTAAAAAAAATTAGATGATTTTTTGAGATGGTCCTCAAACTCCAAGATATGCGTTAATAGAGAACACATCTCTTACAACAAAGAGAAGTCATGCATTATGATTTAATTCTTGAAGAATGAAGAAATGATCCATGCATCATCCATGGTTGGATAAAGGATTATTGAAGATCTTGGATTAGGTATTACAAAAAGAAAAGAAGGTTGATGTTTGAAGATAGAGAATAGTGGAGGAAGGAGTCCATGCACTCTTGTACACATCGTTTTTAAACCAAGTAGGGACTTATATAAAAACCATAGGCCAACCATAGAGGCCATCTGAGGACCTAATCCTCAATCACATGCAGGATTTGAGGGTTAACTGCACCTGAGGGAAACCCTCAAGGCCAGCCCTGTTTGAGGTAGGAAAAACGAGCCGTGTATAGGCTCACAGGTATGCGAATGGTGGTGAACACATGTGGCAAGCATGCATAGTGGCGCTAGGAGCATTCCAAAAGGAGGTAGAGTGGGCACTAAGAGCGTTCCCACAGAACACTGGTGCGGGGCCACACCAGGATAGCACTACCACAAAAACAGTTTTTCGTAGCGCCCCCCTTTATCAGCGCTAACGAAAAAGCGCTGATAAAGGGGGGCCTTTATCAGTGCTTTTTTTAGCGCTGATAAAGGGTCGGCTTCAAAAAAAATTAAAAATATATTAATATATAAATATAGTTATATTGTTATATAAATATAATATATAATTTTTAAATATATTTTAGATAAGTATAAATGTACATTTACACTTATTATACTTAATATATACGATATTTAGTGAAAATGACTTCTTAAAAAATTAAAAAATATTTTTAATTAATATTTTGATAATAATTATAGAGTAATATTCATTTAATAACAATTTGAGGACTAAAAATATTAAAAAAATTAAAAAAAGATCCAAAATATGTTGAAAACACAACTCAAAATTCAAACGGCCATAACTTTTGATCCGGGTGACCGTTCGAGCTCTACCACATATCAAATCGAATCCTGCGACGAGCTCTACGTCGTTGTGACCTAGGGCGCCCTCGGCTAAGCGTTTTTCGAGGCCAAAAGAAGCCCAGAAGGCCTCCAAAACTGAGTTTTTTGTCGGGGTACCCAGATTTTTTAACATTTTCTGGATTTTCAAACTCGTTTAAGGGGGTATTATTGGCTTTTCTTGGCGGGGACTGAATTTATTCCAAGGTATTACATTCATATTGATATTATGTCTCTGAAATTTCATCCTTTTTTATAATGAACTGCTATTTATAATCAAATATATAACTCTATGTACATATTTTTTATATATTCGCACCTAAAAATTAAATTTTTTAAATAAATAATTAAACATATTTACATATAAAATATATTCACTTTATCTAAATAATAACTAATATCCATTTTATTTAAAATACCAATATATGAATATTTATATACCTATATATTAATCTAACTATATATATATATATATTAATCTAACTATATATATATATTAATCTAACTATATATATATTAATATAACTACATATATATATATATTAGTATTACTATAAATATATATATTAATATCACCATAAATATATATATTAATATCACTATATATATATTAATATAACTATATAAATATATATTCATATAACTATATATATGTTAATATAACTATATATATGTTAATATAACTATATATATATATATATTAATATAAATATATATTACTATATGAATAAATATAACTAAATATATATATATATAGATATATATTAATACCACTATATATATATATATTAATATTACTATATATACTATAATATAACTATATATATATATTAATATAAATATATATTACTATATGAATAAATATAACTAAATATATAAATATATATATATATAGATATCATGAATTGGAAAGCAAATCAAAATAGAGTAGTGGTAAGGGATTAGGCGCGCAGGTGGGAGGTCTCGAGTTCAAATCCTGGTGGAGGCAGGGGTGCGCGCGCATGGGGAATATTGGAGCAAGCGCTGTTAAAGGGTGGAGGGGGGTGTGTGGGGTGCGTGGGGTGTTGTATAGGGGCCAAAAAGCGCTGTAAAAGGGGGGGTTCAAGCGCTATAAAAGCCCCCCTGATTGGCAGTATTTTTTTATTTTTTTTTAATTTTTTTATATTTTTTTAAATTTTTTTATCTTTTATCAGTGATTTTTTAAAAGCGATGATAAAAGGGTCCTTTATCACCGCTAAAACGAAAGCGATGATAAAGGAAGTGCTGATATAGGACCCCTTTATCAGCGCTAAAAAAAGTGCTGATAAAAGACCTCTTTTATCAGCACTTTTCAGAGCGCTGATAAAGGGGATACCGCCTTTATCTACTCTGTCTTTATCAGCGCTTTTCTAGCACTGATAAAGGCCATTTTTAGCGCTAATAAAGGCCGTGTTTGTAGTAGTGTAGGGGGAGGAGAAATCTGATCAAAATCTATCACGGATTGATATTTAAACCGCATGAGATCTGTGTTGCATTTCATTGTGGGATTAGTTTTTAAAAACATGGACATGATCCATGTCGTCCATCTGATCAGGCGCCTAATCACAACTGCACATCTAATCTTTGGTAAGTGATATAATCAGGACTTCTCACCTCATTACACGTCTCACAGACTAAATTGGGGTCGTTTGATCCTTCACTGTGGTTGTCATCAACCTTCAGCCACCCCCACTGCACTCGCGAACTAGGAGCTCCATTCAAACACCCAACTCATCACTCTGGCCCCCATTTTAGATCCAGTGAAGCCCATATAGATCATATGAAGGAAACAAATCCCATAAATGAAATTCCATTTTCATGCATGCCTGAAACCTAATATCTCCAAGGAGGCCAATACAATGTGAAGCTGTCGAGGCTATGAAGAATTCTCCATGATCGAGATTGCATGAAGAAGAGGATATTCATGTGTTGTTAAATGCATATATGTGATGTTTTCACATGAAATAAGGAGTCTTAATTTAGGAGAAATGAATATAGAAATTCGGGAAATCATATCCCATGGTTGGAATATTCAATGACAAAGAGCTTAGGCATTCAAATCCCCGATCTTCTTGTTAGATACAGGGATTTAAATGTGCTTCCAATGCTTATAAAAAGAGGACCCATGATCCAAAACAAGTTGCATTTATTCTTATAGAAAACTCATGTTTTCCAAATAATAGAGCACCAAGAGTTTCCGCGTAGCCTAGCTACTCAAAGAATAAGAGCCATGCATCCCTTACACGAAGGAATATCACGCATCCCTTTCATGAAGGCGAGTAGTGCACCTCTCGTGGTTCATGTATTGAAGAATCATAAACCCCTTGGTTCAAAAATGTACTTTCACCCTCTGTGTAAAGAGAAACCATGACCAGGAAACAGGTTCCTTTGAACCCTCATTGTTCCATCATGCATAGTATACTGCAAGTACACAGCAGGTGCATGAACCCGTGTGATACTCACGAAGTTACCCAAGCTGTGGATCCATCCCTTGTTTCAAAAATGAGAAGAACTAACACATACACCACTCACATACCCATTTGGTTTGTGTGTTATTTATTTGAAGAATAATAAATCCAACACCGAAAACGAATAATCATTTGGGTTTTGTGTTCAAGAAGAAGAAAAATCCCAGAACACCTTCTTCCCATTTGGGTTGTGTGAATTGAGGCATAAAAGGATTCACCTATGTGATCCATTTTTGTATTTATATATAAGAACATATAACAAATTAGTGGGTGAAAAAAGAATAGAAGGAAGGTTATTTTGGCTAAACAAAATCCTAAGTACATGCACATACATGAGAAACACTTAATCCAAATTAAAAGAACAAGTGTGTGTGTGATAAGAACCAAATGGGAAGAAGAAAAAGTGAAAATAAGAAAGGGAAAGTGTGTGTGCTCAAAATATTAAACCCATTGATGTTTTTTCACAAGAAGGAATAAAATAATTGTGCTTGCATGCATGCATTCACATGCACTTGTAACGAAAGAATCAAACGTGTGTGAGAATATTGAGAAAAGAAGAGAAGATAGTTCATGTTAAAAAGCAAGAGACCCATGCATGAAATCATGCATGAAGACATGCACGTTTGAAAATCATTCAGATATCTAGATACAAGAGGTATTGGATTCCATGTATTCCATGCATGAAGTAAGTGAGTTTTGAGACTGAAGCGAGACAAAAGTTAAAGAAGTTCTTCTATCCTAATTTTCAGTAATTGAGAATCCAAGAAGGTAGATGGAGATTATATTATTTAGAATTATTCTAGAATTTTGGAAGAGGCTGTGTGCACCATTTTCACACACATTAGTGAGGCCCAGTCTTCATCAGAAGAAGAAATAATTTCCATATCATTCTTGAAATGAGAATTAATCAAGAAAGTGGTCAAAAATATTAAGCAAAGCCAGCAGACCGTACCAAAGGCTTTTGAAGATTCGGGAAGAGATACACCAACAAGTGAGATTTAACAATCCGGTGTGGAAAGATTAGAAGACTATATACAGTGAATCAAGAAAGAACATACATAAGGAAGTTGATCGTGTGAATCTAGAGCTAGAGTACCCCTATGAGATTTAGGGGGGAGAAGTAGACTTTAGTGAGACTCTGGAGCAGGCCAGTGGGAATTTGGTAACACTATGTGAAGAAGTATAAAGAACCTCTTATGGGACTCAAGAGAGATATATTGGGACTCTGTATTGACCATTGTAACTAATCACCAAATTATAGTGGTGAATCTATGTTGGGGATAATAACCAACACAGCAAGGTGTAGGTCTTTGAACCGAACCTTGTAAATCCTTGTGTTTTGTGCCTTTACATTTACTACACTATCTGTGGTAAGGATGAGAGAAACATGAAGGGTTTATCAAGGTTTTAACTATCCATAGAGATTTAATTTAAAATAATCAATTATTAAAAAGTTTAAAAGGATCACTTATTCACTCCCTCCCCCTCTCAGTGATTCACACAGATCTGTGAACTTCACATAGTAGCCCAATTAAATGATAGTTCTATGAAGATGTTGATATAACTCTTTAGTTTCTAGAATTGTATTATTTTTGAAGTATTTTGTCACATTTTTCAATTTTCTCCCAATTATCTTCTATATTTATAGGCATTTCCTAGTCATCCACTTTAGTGAGATTAGGGGATACATTTCAACTTGTGAACCCTTGTAGATTCATATGATTTAAATCCTATAAAGAATCCTTTTTATTGAGAAGAGTGTCACTTATAGTGCTATGAGACCAAATAAAAAACCACACCTTCATGTTTTAAGATAAAGAGGTTTATAGAAGGCCTAGAATTAACAGATTTCTTTAAATAAAATTTTCATATGAAAAAAATATTTTGTTAATGAATAAAATTATTATGCTACCATCCAGCCATTGAAAATTTTTATGAAAAAGAAATCATATGTGGGAGGACATAATAATAATCCTTTTAATTGAAAAATAAATATTCCATGTGGGTGAAGGTGATTTGAAAATAGACCAAAGTGTTATGTATCCAACCTATATATTCCAAATCTTTAAAACCGAAATATATATTCAAGAGGATAGAGAAGGTTTACTTCCAACCATATATGAAAATTCCTCATAAGATAAAGTTCTTTTTAAAATGACATTTTTTCTAGATGAGGGACTCATAAAGGTGTGGTGTTTCTAAAAAATAGTATGTGATATGAATATTTATTCTTGTTTCAAAATTTTAACCAACTTTTCATCATGTTGACCCAACCATAGGGTAATTTAATTCATTCTGATACTATTTTAAAACATTTTAAACCATGATGGATATCAATAATATAATGAGATACATTATAGACTCTCAAACTCTTTTATGAAAAATAATAGAACCATAAATAATAAACCATCTATTCATATCACATAAGTTTGACTAATGTTTATTCCTTATGTTTGATTCACTTTTAGGGTTTTTTTAATATTTCTATATTTCTATTAAATCATCCTTTTATCTTTATGTGTCCATTTAATAAATATTTCTCACTAAAAACCATCACTGATTTACTTATCCGATGTAAGACAGTTTTATTAGTGGTGAGACTTAGGAATCATAAACCTAATGTTCAAGTATTTTATAATATATTCAAATTTCATAACTTCATAACAAAAAATTCCATGTTATTAATAACATATGTTTTTTACATAGAAAAACTTCTAATTTCATCACCTATAACATTATTAAAACCATTTCCATTAATCATTTTCCTTGAATTATTTTGTTAACTAATGTAACTATTTAAATTAATCTTTAAAGATCACACCCCAAAACATTTAGGATATTAAGGGACATTCAGTTTGTATTTTGACTGGTATAATCAATAAGTTGTTAATTTTTCACATTTCTAGGCGCAACTATACTTCAAAAATCATATTATAAACTATATCATTTTTATCATATCATGTTAATCTACAATAAACATTTGTGTTGGAAAATAAAGCATTTTTTTAGTGGGACTATTTATGAAATAAGCTATTGTACCTATTTTATATGTGGTATTCTATGTGTTTAGATAAAAAATATGTTTTTAAAATATTCCACTAATTTATTCCAGGATCATATAATTCATATTTTAACAAACATCTGGATAAAATATTTTATATTAGATAACACATTTTAATCCTTTTCCACTTTTCAATCATGTCATAGAATTTGATGAATTATAAACATTGTATATTTGAACCATCATCTCCTATTTTTCATAAAAACACATTGTTAAATAAATAACTTCATTATCTTATAAGAGAAATGACATATGTATACAAATTCATTATTTAGATCCAACTGAGATGGATTTTTTTTCTTTTCATTCAATTCTATGATGTAAAAACCCTTTACTTTATCATTTGAATAAAAACATCAAGAATGATCAATTCATTCCTTGATTTTAAACTCTCCTATATTTATCAAAATTTTCAATTATATATTTCATATTATGTTCCCCTAAAAATTTATTAATTGATACCTATGACACTAATACCTACTATGGACTTTTTATAGAGTTTCACAAACCCTTTTAGATATTCAAGACAATTCAATCATATTGAAGCAATTTCCTTCCTTTCAAATTTTATATTTAGGTTCAATGAACCTGATAAGATATTTTGAAGGAACATTTTTAGACATTATAGATAACATTTGTTCTTCATTGTTTAAACTTTTAACGATTTATACTATTAATAAAACAATAAAACCTAGAAATCAGAAGACATAATATATTTAGAATCAACAATATGAGATAAAAGGGTAAACATTATTGAATTAGATGTATCTTTTATCTAATTATTTTGAAAATCACTATATAATTTACTAAGCATTGTTTTAGTGGAATATTTTTTGTTTATTTTTTCTTTTTTAATTTATAAATTCTAATTTTCAATCCTAGTGAATTGACTAAGAAATCTAATTTCAATAAAATCATGAAGTCACATTGAGTTAATTCATTAGAAGATTGAGAAACTTTAATTTATGTAGTAATAGAAACTAATTTTTATGGATATTACTATTAGAGATATTTATATCCACATATATAAATTAGATTGAGGATATGGGGAATTGAATTTATTATCATAACCGGACTGAACATGGCCCTCCTTCCCAATGAAATGTTGATTTGATACCCAAATCTAGCTTCCAAAACATTACAAAATAATTTCCACTGTAGAAGGGGTTATTTTTTACTTTAGAAGGGGTTATAACCCCTTCTAAAGAAATTAGCGGAGGTTATAAGGAACTGCTGCTAATGTGCCCACCTACTATTAATAGAGGAGGTTTTAAGGAAGCATTGGTAAATGCATGGTGAATTTAGCAGCGATTACTTTAGAGGGAATTTAAAACCCCTCTAATGTTATCCAAAATTTACTACATATGGTAGTCTGTATGGGAGGTTATAACCACAACCGCCTCTAGTAGAGGGATAAGGGGTGGTTCAAACCGCCCCTAATAGATAATTGCATTAGAGGAAGTTTTACAAAACTAACCCTAATGTTTTTTAAACCCAATCTGTGATCCTGCCAGTCTTGTTCCAATTCCCCCTCTCATCGCTCATGTGCGTCACTCGGGTCTACCCACCCCTCTACCCCACCTATCATGTTTCCAGTCATGGTCTTCCTGTGTGTCCCCCCGTGTCCCGGTCTTCCTATGCATCTGTCCCCTAAGTACCGATCTTCCTATGTGTGTCATGTTTCCCGTTCTTCCTATGTGTGTCCCCCCACATGTAATTTTCTTAGTTTTGGTTATCTTCTTGTGTTTTTGTGTCCTCCCCCAGTCCCGTGTCTGTCCTCCACCAGTCCTCTGTCAAGTTTCCCCTGATCCTCCTATCAGCCCCAATTTCCTTGCGTAATTTTATCCAAAGTTTACCACAAATGGAATTTAGTAGGGGAAGTTATAAACCCAAATTCCTCTAATAGAGGGATCTGGAGTATTTTAAACCACCCCTAATTGAAAATTACATTAGCGGCAGTTTTACAAAACTTCCCCTAATTGAAAATTACATTCGGGGTGGTTTTACCTAACTGTCCCTAATATTTATTTTAAACCCAATCTGCGCTCACACATGTCATGTTCCAATTCCCCCTCCCACCACTCATGTGTGTCCCCCGGGTCTCACTGCCCCTCTACCTCGCCTTCCCTTTTCCTATTCTTGGTCTTCCACTGTGTCCCCCCATGTCCTAGTTTTCTTATGCATCTGTCCCCCATTTCCGAGTTTTCCTATGCATGTCCCGTATGTGCCTGTCCCCCCACCTGTCCTACTCCCATTCCTTGGTCTTCTTCTGGTGTCAATGTGTCCTCCCCCAGTCCCATGTCTATCCCCCGCCGTTCCTCTGTCAAGTGTCTACGATCCTCTGTCAAGTGTCTCGATCCTCTGTCAAGCATCCCCTGGTCCACCTGTCAACTCTCGTGTCCTGGTCTTCTTGTGCGTGTCATGTATCCCAGTCCCATTTCTGTCCTGTATGTGTGTGCCCCCCCCCCCCCCCCCCGCTTGTCCTGGACCGGGGGAGGCTTGACAGAGGATCAGGAAACTTCATAGAAGACCGTAGACACATGACAGAGGACCGGCGGGGGACATAAATGGGACTGGGGGAGGACACACAGACACAAGAAGAAGACCGGGGACTGGGAACAGGATAAGCGGGGGGACATGCACATACGGGACAGAAATGGGACTGGGGTGGTTTTACAAAACCTTCCCTAATTGAAAATTACATTAGGGCTAGTTTTACAAAACCACCCCAGTCTCATTTCTGTTGTATGTGTGTGTCCCCCCGCTTATCATGTTCCCAGTCCCCGGTCTTCTTCTTGTGTCTGTGTTCCCTCCCCTAGTCCCATTTCTGTCCCCCGCTGGTCCTCTGTCAAGTGTCTACGGTCTTCTATCAAGTTTCCTAATCCTCTGTCAAGCATCCCCCGATCCACCTGTCAACTCACATGTCCTGGTCTTCTTGTGCGTGTCTCGTATCCCAGTCTTCATGTGTGTGCCCCGTGTCCTGGTATTCTAGTGTGTGTCCCGTATGTGTCTATGCCCCTGTCTGTCTTGTTCCCAGTCCCATGTCTTCTTCTTGTGTATGTGTGTCCTCCCCCATTACCATTTCTGTCCCCCACCAGCCCTCTGTCAAGTGTCTACGGTCCTCTATCAAGTGTCCCAATCCTCTGTCAAGCATCCCCCAGTCCACCTGTCAACTCTTGTGTCTCGGTCTTCCTGTGTGTGTCCCATATCCCGTTCTTCCTATGTGTGTCCCGTGTCTCGGTCTTCCTGTGCGTGTCCTGTATCTGCCTGTCCTCCTTGCATGTCTGTTCCCCGCCGGTCCTCTATCAAGTCTCTACGGTCCTCTGTCAAGTGTCATGATCCTCTATCAAGCATCCCCTATTCCACATGTTAGCCCCAGTCTCCTTGCATGCGTGTCTAGTCCTGCCCATGGTTCTCCCTCCAG